>CM059428.1:11981186-12501186 GCA_030390025.1 Squalus acanthias
TTCTTTCTTTCCTTCTTTCTTTCTTTCCTTATTTATTTATTTCTGTCTTTCCTTCTTTCTTTCTTTCCTTATTTCTTTCTTTCTGTCTTTCCTTCTTTCTTTCTTTCCTTCTTTCTTTCTGTCTTTCCTTCTTTCTTTCTTTCTTTCTTTCCTTCTTTCCTTCTTTCTTTCCTTCTTTCTTTCTTTCCTTCTTTCTTTCCTTCTTTCTTTCCTTCTTTCCTTCTTTCTTTCCTTCTTTCCTTCTTTCTTTCCTTCTTTCCTTCTTTCTTTCCTTCTTTCCTTCTTTCTGTCTTTCTTTCCTTCTTTCCTTCTTTCTGTCTTTCTTTCCTTCTTTCCTTCTTTCCTTCTTACTTTCTTTCCTTCTTTCTTTCCTTCTTTCCTTCTTTCTTTCTTTCTTTCCTTCTTTCCTTCTTTCTTTCCTTCTTTCTGTCTTTCCTTCTTTCTTTCTTTCTTTCTTTCCTTCTTTCCTTCTTTCTTTCTTTCTTTCCTTCTTTTTTTTTTCCTTCTTTCTTTCTTTCTTTCTTTCTTTCTTTCCTTCTTTCTTTCTTTCCTTATTTCTTTCTTTCTGTCTTTCCTACTTTCTTTCTTTCCTTATTTCTTTCTTTCTGTCTTTCCTTCTTTCCTTCTTTCTTTCCTTCTTTCTTTCTTTCCTTCTTTCGCCGAAATTTTCTTCGGGGAGGCGGGCTGGGGGTGGTGGGGGTATCCAAGATGGGCGGGGGGAATCCAAGAGGCTGGGTTTGCTGCAGGCCCTGCCGATTTTACCGGCACTGCTCTTACTGTACACAGTTCGTTACACAGGTTATTGTCATGCACATGTTCTTCAATGCCTAGTACCTACATGTCAGTGGTGCCTCAGTTGGTAGCACCCTCGCCTCTGAATCAGAAAATTGTGGGTTGAAGTTCCTCTCCATTGCTGTTTGTGGGAGCTTGCGTTGCGCAATTTGGCTGCTGCCTTTCCTACCACAGTGACTACACTTCAAAATGTATTTCATTGGTTGTAAAGTGCTTTGGAATGTCCGGTGGTCGTGAAAGGCGCTATTTAAATGCAAGTCTTTCTTTCCTTTTACTTTGATGAGTTATTGATGTGATTTGCATTCTCATGGGACTCAGGAAGTTATCGCCAGTGTAGGGGGGAAAACTTATATTCCTCACCTTTAGTTTTATTGAAAAAAAACAAAGCTGATTGATTTGAAACAAGCTTGCTTTCTGTTGGTAAGCTGACGACCATTATTTCCAGAAAGGTAATTGTTGTTCCTAACGGGAGTTTAATCTTTAGTTTCTGCCAGTTCTAACTGGCACTTTATTACTTCCTCCTATTCTAAGTCACATCCCACCCCCTCTTCACCCCGCCCGCCCCCACACATTACCTTGCTGGAAATAATGGTCGTCAGTTTAGCAACAAAGATAGCCAACAATATTTTTCTTTGGATTATAACATTAGTACGCAGTCCTGGACTCCTTTGCCAGCAAGGAGACTTGAGCTGTGTTCTAATGGAAGAGATTACAGAGAAAAGTAACTGATGGCAGTGGATAGAGCTGCTAATGAGGCCTGTTCCAGCTAACAGTAGCACTGCTACCAAAACTGGGAGCATTGCACCAAGAGTCACTTGAACTGGTAATCTTCCATCACTTTAAGCCACTCGTTCACTTCCCTGAACTCCACTGTTCAGGTCGCTACTTATTGCCAAGGCTACTGAGAAGGGAAGATATCAGAAGCTCGCTGATAGCCTAGTTTTACCACTTCATTTTGAAACATCAAATTGCCAGTGTCTGCAGTTCAGTCCAAGTGCTGCCTTCATAAAAATCCACCCCAGGGTTTGTTTCCATTCTGCTTGATACGGCTCTGTTAAGTTTCAGGTGCAAGTGGTTCTTGGACCGAGTACTTTGTACATCTGGGGGAATGTGAGTTGTTAAGTGACGTTACAGGCATGAAAACTCATTATTAAGTGAGCGGACTGTAGCACTAAATCTTGTCGAACTAGCTCTATAGACTCTGCAAGTTGTTATATTTGATGTATTTTTCAACCAGCATTTTCAGTTTTACGATGTATTTGAGTTGTAGACTCTCTCTAGACTCTGAGGGCTGGATTTTGATACTGGGGCGGGTTGGGGTCGTGTCATCCACTTTTCGTGTTATCCACCCGACTGCAATTGGATGTGGGAGATTGATGCAATTATCAGCTAATTGGGCAATTGAGTTCCAGCATGTGGGAACCCATGACCCAATTAGTGTTTTGAGTCTGAAAGTCGCCTCTGATGATGTCATCATTGCTGCTGCATTGAATGTTTTCAGAGACTGCCTGGTCTTTGCTGTGAGAGGACCTGGATGGAAGTCTGTTCCCAGATATTTTTACGAGAGAGAGAGAGAGAGAAGAGATGTTTTGCTGTCAGAGGACCTGAAGGCAAAATGAGCAGCAGCAGCCCGACATCTGCTCCCAGATATTTTTCGTATTACTACTTCTCCATTGTAATAGTGCACCTGCAGCTGATAGTCAGCTTTAGAAATGTGCTCCCGCCAGGTTTCACAGTCGTGTTTCAGAACAGGCGTGCTTCACGTAGAACAAGGGTTAAAATCACAAAGGCCTTTCAAAATGGCATTATACAGCCAATTTAGTGCTTGTTAAGGGCCTTAACAGCCTATCCCGCCTCTTAAAGGCGGGACGGAGTCGGGACCAGCAGACACGATTTAATGAAAATTGCGTGGAGGCGGGATGGAGGCGGACTTGTGCCCGCCCAGCAGTTTTCGCAATTTTAACCCCCCACACGCCTCCAAACCCGCCTCCACGGGTCAATGAAAATCCAGCCTTGACTATTCCAATGTTCTCTGGTGAGCCTCCCCACTTTTTATTGCTACACCATTGGCGGCTGTGCCTTCAGCTGTCTAGGCCTGGAGCTCTGGAATTCCCTCCCTAAACCTCTCAACTACAACAACAACAACTTGTATTTATATAGCACCTTTAACATAGTAAAACATCCCAAGGAGCTTCACAGAAGTATTATGAGATTAAAAAATTTGACACCGAGCCACATTAGGAGAGATTAGGGCAGATGACCAAAAGCTTGGTCAAAGTGGTCGGTTTTAAGGAGCGTCTTAAAGGAGGAGAGAGAGGTAGAGAGGTTTAGGCAGGGAATTCCACAGCTTAGGGCCTAGCTCTCTACCTCTCTCTCCTCCATTCAGACTCTCCTTGAAACCGACCTCTTTGACCAAGCTTTTGGTCACCTCCAAATATCTCCTTATGTGGCTCGGTGTTAGATTTTGTTTGATAATGTTGCTGTGAAGCGCCTTGGGACGTTTTACTACCTTAACGGTGTTATATAAATGCAAGTTGTTGTTGTTAGGTTTCTTTATCGGTTTTGCTGGCAGAATCATGAATAACACTTTGGGCGCGATCTTGCCAGCCCTGGGGAGGCGGGTTTGGAGGCGGGACTGCCGGGAAAATGGCAGAATCTGGGGGCAGGTGCCCAACCCACCCCCAACCCACCTCCGTGCCATCTTCCCAGGAGGCGGGTAGCCGACCCGCGCCGGGTCCTGTCTCCTGAAGGCAGGAAGGGGATTACAGCCACTTAATTGCCTGTTAACAGCTAGTTAACAGGCAGATAAGAGGATTATCCCCATTTTGCCCACACAAGTGCGGGCTTCCCAAAGGCTGCGAACCCCGCCAGGGTCACCGAGGCGAGCAGTGGGTCTGCGGGGGTCGGGGGGGTGCAAAAGTGCGCTGTGAAGGTAAGTGATGGGTGCAAGTGTGGAGAAGTAAGTATGTGAGGTGAGTGGAAAGTGATAGAAAATGTTTACTTACCTTTGTTTCTTCCTGCAGGCTTCAAGAGTTGGGGATGCGGAGAGTCTCGCATCTCCGTGGTAGAGATGACAGATGGCTGCTGCATTCTCCAATGCAACAACCATCTAATTTCTGCTAAAGAAAGAGGTTTGATGAGTCTTGAATTCAAGAACTCATCATACTACAGAGAATGTCAGTGTTTGACAGCTTCACAGAGTAAAACGTGCTTCACAGGAGTGTTATCAAACAAAATTTGACACCGAGCCACATAAGGAGAAATTAGGGCAGGTGACCAAAAGCTTGGTCAAAGAGGTAGGTTTTAGCAGTGTCTTAAAGGAGGAAAGAGAGTTAGAGAGTCTGAGAGGGTTAAGGAGTGAATTCCAGAGTTTAGGGCCTAGGCAGCTGAAGGTACAGCCGCCAATAGTTGAGCGATTAAAATCAGGGATTCTCAAGAGGCCAGAATTCAAGGAACGCAGATATCTCAAAGGGTTGTGGGGCTGGAGGAGATTACAGAGATAGGAAGGGGCGAAGCCATGCAGGGATTTGAAAACAAGGATGAGAATTTTGAAATCGAGGCGTTACTTAACCGGGAGCCAGTGTAGGTCAGCGAGCACAGGGGTGATGGGCGAATGAGACTTGGTACGAGTTAGGACAAGGGCAGCCGAGTTTTGGATGACCTCAAGTTTACGTAGGGTAGAATGTGGGAGGCCAGCCAGGAGTGCATTGGAATAGTCAAGTCTAGAGGTAACAAAGGCATGGATGAGGGTTTCAGCAGCGGATGAGCTGAGGCAAGGGCGGAGACGGGCGATGTTACGGAGTGGAAATAGGCGGTCTTAGTGATGGCGGGGTTATGTGGTCAGGAACTCATTTCAGGGTCAAATAATAAAAAACATTACGCTGCCTTCCTTTGTTTTTAGTCTCTGTAATGAATGACGACTAATAAATTGTGGAAATGTGCAGCTTTGCAATTTTCTTACAATGTGATTTTATTAGCAGGTTGATTAATTATGATCGATAAAACAGCATTACGCCATTTTTCATTGGGAGAAATTCTTCTTCCCACACGCCTATTACTAAAGGTTCAACAAAAAAAATAATGATTTAAAAATAGAAAAATAATGTCCTTTTAAAAGGAAACGTGTTTTCAAATACTGTGCTATTCATGAATATTCAACAAGACAGTGCAGCTAATCTGATAATGACCTCTTGTTAGCTGCCAATCATATAAGCAGCCATCTCCTTAGTTTTATATGTCAAATGACAGCTGGCAGCAACATTTTACAGGATTAATGTAAACTGTCAGCTTGATGCAGCTGCTAAATCTTGCAGAATTTTATTGCTTTGTACCAACAAGGTACCCAATTGATTCCAAATACCATTAACCAATCTTATGCAAATATTGACTGTACTTGAGACCAGTAGTTTACCGTATAGCCAGAGAGCTGAAGGCAATCCTTGTTTCATTAAACCCTTGTACTTATACTGGTCCACTATGGCCAGGAGTGTGAGCATGAATCTATTTAGATCGTTTTATTGGGAATGAGGATGTGTCGCTGCTCTCTGAGATGAAACATCTTGGACGTGGTTGGAACACCATCACCTCCAAGTTCCCCTCCAAGTCACGCACACCATCCTGACTTGGAAATATATCGGCCGTTCCTTCAATTGTCGCTGGGTCAAAATCCTGGAACTCCCTCCCCAACAGCACAGTGAGAGTAGTTCAAGAAGGCAGCACCCACTACCTTCTCGAGGGCAATTAGGGATGGGCGATAAATGCCGGCCTTGCCAGCGATGCCCACATCATATGAATTAATTTAAAAAAACTAGTTGTATGAGCTTCTGGGTTCAAATCCTACTCCAGGGACTTGAGCACATAAAGCTAGGCTGACATTCCCAGTGCAGTGCTGAGGGAGTGCTGCACTGTCGGAGGTGCCGTCTTTCGGATGAGACGTTAAACCGAGGCCCCGTCTGCTCTCTCAGGTGGATGTAAAAGATTCCCATGGCCACTATTTCGAAGAAGAGTAGGGGAGTTATCCTCGGTGTCCTGGCCAATATTTATCCCTTAACCAACATAACAAAAACAGATGATCTGGTCATTATCACATTGCTGTTTGTGAGAGCTTGCTGTGTGTAAATTGGCTGCTGCGTTTCCCACATTACAACAGTGACTCCGCTTCAAAAAAAGTACTTCATTGGCTGTAAAGCGCTTTGAGACGTCCGGTGGTCGTGAAAGGCGCTACATAAATGCAAGTCTTTCTTTTCCTTTTCTTTCTTGGGCCTGTTTCTGGTGTTACATTAGTGCGGTCCCTGCCCTGCCATTGTGGAACCTGCAGCAATTCTGCAGCCAAGTCTCAAGTTAATGCTCTGAATAACTCCTTTGTGACAGAATGCCATAAAACCTGACAAAAACTCTCAATAAATTCTGACTGTGACACTGATGCAAATTAGTGGTGATGCAATGCTAGTCAAATATGTCTAAAATATTGTTTTCCCTGCCTGTATGCTTGATAGATGTGACCAAGCAGGGAAACAATTATGTTTATTTATTTTAATGTTTTGTTTTTCTCATTCTGTTTGTACTCCAGTTACAAAGGAGACATTGATCCCAATAGAAGTTTCAGGCACAACATTTAAATCTTTAGTTAGTTTCTCCTGCTCCCAACCTGCTATTTATTTTTCTCCCCAATCCTTTTGACTCACATCCCCCCTGTTCTCCGTTGAAAATTATGCTTTACCTATTTCGAAGAGAGCAGGGGAGTTCTCCCCGGTGTCCCTGGGCCAATATTTATCCCTCACTCCATGTCACTGAAACAGATTATCTGGCCATTGCTGCACTGTCGGAGGTGCTGTTTTTCGATGAGACGTTAAACCGAGGCCCTGTCTGCCCTCTCAGGTGGACGTAAAAGATCTCATGGCCACTATTTCGAAGAAGAGCAGGGGAGTTCTCCCCGATGTCCTGGCCAATATTTATCCCTCAACCAACATAACGAAAACAGATTATCTGGTCATTATCACGTTGCTGTTTGTGGGAGCTTGCTGTGCACAAATTGGCTGCAATGTTTCCCTACATTACAACAGCGACTACACTTCAAAAAAGTATTTCATTGGCTGTAAAGCGCTTTGAGACATCCGGTGGTCATGAGAGGCGCTATAGAAATGTAAGTCTTTCTTTCTACTATTCTATTCTATGATTCTAGGAAGAAAGCTACAGCTTCACATAACGGCCAAATTCGACGGCAGCAGATTTCAATAAAAGTTACAAAAACATGTTCATTCCGTCAAATAATTTTGAACTTATAAGGATTTGTTTCTGCATAGATTTTTAAAAATGGGCTCAGAAAATAAAAGGGAAAAACAATCAAAGCGAAGAAATGACACTGGAAAAAATATTTGAGCAAACATTTTATAAAATTAAAATGGATCACCATAAAAATTGATCTAGTTCATTTTTTTCACCATATCGATGTCTTCTATATAAAACCTGTGTTACAAAAATGTAACCCTTTTCACCTGGGATGGATCATTTATTGGATTTATTTCCTTTACGCTCACAGTACAAACTTGCTTAAAGTTATATACTGTTAGTTTGGTTCAAGGTGCAGTGGATACACATTTTAAAAAACCCAGTGTCACTCCAGAGGCATTATTCCTCAGAAACATTTCTTCACACGTTTCTGTTTAGGTGGTGTTCTGTTCGATATGGTCAGTTTGACACTTTGGTCAGGTGCAGACAGAGAGGCTAAGAGACGTTTTTGAATCCTGCTGTAAGTGGCAGCTATTTTTATGTGGACAAACACTGCATGGATTCCCTTTGTTCTGAGCATCAAAGGAAGACTAGAGTCAGGTTTGTGAGTGCGGCAATGACATGATTCTGTCTAGACCCTTATGATGGACAACACTGTAGCTAGAAGCTTCAGATTTTAGGCTTATATCTGGCTACCTGTGCAGTTAGCAATCAGGTTGAAGCCAGCAAAGATATAAGCCTATTCAGAGGACGCCATGGTAATAGATCGCCACATAAGAGTTTTGAGTGTCAGTTTTACATTGAGGATAAGCACAGCAGAAGAATCTTTGTTATGTTGACATTTGGAGGCAATTAGTAATGTTTGTAATTATTTTGAATATATACTGTTTGTACTGAATATTCTTCACCTACCTATTTAACGTTTAAGGAATTGGTCTAGTCTTTGATGGAGTGTACATTCTTCCATCTACCAAAGTTGAGAAGGTTATGCGGAGTACCTGATATATTCCAGTATGTTGGGTTACAGTGTCAAGTGTCCTCTGTTTAGTCCTGGGTCATGCTACATTTACCGAGATACAGGGAAGAAAAGACATCTCTGGGTCCATAAGGGTACACGAGGTCCACTGATGGAAATCGACAGCAACAAGGAACTAATTGAAAAAATCTAGCTTATAAAACCCAAAATGTCACCCATCATAGTCTTAGGAGAAAGCAGTGAAGATATGTAAATACAACAGAATAGCTTTGGGGCTAACTAAAGATAAACTGAAGGCAGAAGCTTCTGCAGCAATCTCAGTACCATTTGTGCAATGAAATTTGCAAGTATACAACACCGTGTGCTGAGAATTTTCCCTTCAAAGAAATCATCTTCACATCTGTAACCATTTCTGTTTATTGCCACAGATGAACATTGATGTAATTCCATCATGATAAATGACTTATTTTGACACAAGTAAATGTTTCCTATTGAAAGGTTTTGCATTTCTAATATTTAATAATTTATGCAAATTTTAATTTCACTATCAATGTATTCTTACCTTTCAGTATTTCTAATGACAGCAATTATTTTTTTATTGCTCAATTTTAATTTTATAACTCTTGTTGTAAATTAATATCAACTACTATAGTTACAATTAACAGACTGACATGTGTGGCAATGGGAGAAAAAATAGTTCCTTTATTTGTTATTCGTGGATACTTATGCATTAGTTTCATTAAGAGTGTAATTAGACTAACCTACCAGCCTGAGGCTGATAGCTGGACGGGGTAAGGTACAGGCAACGAGTTATATTGCAGAGATGTGAGAGTAGCAACCCTTCACACCAAGGCAGCATTGGACCAAGTCTGGCACCAAAGAGCCCTAGCAAAACTGAGGTCAATGGGAAAACCGTCCAATGGCTGGAGCCTTACCTGACACAAAGCACGCTCTTTTTCTTCCCAGGACATATTTGTTTTTTTGCCTCGTTGCTTAGGAAAAATCGACAACTGTGAGAATATTGGAATCAGGTTTTGGTGATCACTGTTTGTGGTAATGCTATCTGTGCCAAAATTGCAACCCTTATGTGTCGATGTAGTTGCATTTGTTTATAGTCAATGGGTTTCTGTTTGGATCAACTTCAACTGGCACGGCGCTTCTGATCGTCAGGTGCCAATGACCAGCAGGGCACAGTTATTCAGTCCTCAGCCCCACTCCTAACTGTAAATCTGCAGGGAATGGATGGTACTGTAGGTACACACGTTGTGGTTCATGGATCTACTGTTGGATCTGGTGCCTCTTGCAGAAGTTAAATGCCAGGAGCTTGTCCTGGCGCTATATAAATGTAAGTTGTTGTATGACAGCACTCGCGCTCTACACATTGGGTTTCCATATTGTACAGAGTAGCGCAGCAGGCCAATCGATTGGGCCTATAGTTCCTAGAGTTTAGAAGAATGAGATGATCTCATTGAAACATGGAAAATTCTTAAGGGGCTTGACAGGGTAGATGCTGAGATGCTGTTTCCCCTGGCTGGGGAGTCTAGAACAAGGGGTCACAGTCTCAGAATAAGGGGTTGGCCATTTAGGTCTGAGATGAGGAGAAATTTCTTCACTCAGAGGGTGGTGAATCTTTGGAATTCTCTACCCCAGAGGGCTGTGGATGCTCAGTCGTTGAGTATATTCAAGACTGAGATCGATAGATTTTTGGACTTTAGGGCAATCAAGGGATATGGGGATCGGGCGGGAAAGTGGAGTTGAGGTCGATGATCAGCCATGATCTTATTGAATGGCGGAGCAGGTTCGAAGGGCTGAGTGGCCGACTCCTGCTCCTAATTCTTATGTTCTTATGTTCTTAAAGGAAGATGCTTGTGGTTGTTAGAGGCCATGGTTGTTAGAGGCCAAACATCTCAGCTCCAGGACATCGCTGCAGGAGTTTCCTTGGAAAGCATCCTCGGCAATGTTCCCTATTAGCTGCGCGGCCGTGCAGCCATGCAGCGCTCCGCAGGTCCCGTACAGCGAGTGAGCCAGCTTTTGAATAGAAAAAACGCGCTTGTGCGGAATTTTGAATGGCCCGCGCGGGCCTAAAACAAATTAGAGGGAGCATTGGTCCGCGGACCAATAACCTTCAGCTGCTTCATCGATGACCTACCCTCCATCAATAAGGGCTGGAATGGGGCTGTTTGCTGATCAATCCACAGTGTTCAGCTCCATTTACAACTCCTCTGATAATGAAGCAGCCCATGCAAGCCTATGAAGAACCTGGACTGCATCCATGCCACTTAATTGCCAGGCAATGATGATCTCCAATAAGAAAAAGGCCCAACCATCTCCATCATATCTTCAAAGGCACCAGCAGCATTCAGTCCCTCTTCATTAACATTGTGGAGATCACTAACGACATCTTAACTAGCCCGGCCTTATCAACACCATGGCTACAAATAGTGTGGCAGAGGCTGAATACTCAGTGACACCACCTGATCCCTCAAAGCTTCTCTAATGTCCATAAGGCTCAAGTCAGGACTGTGGTGTAGTACTCACCATTCACTGCAGCAACACCCAAGAAGCTTGACACCATCATGAACACAGCAGTTTGCTTGATTGGCACCCCTGGTACTGGACTCAATATCAACCCCTCCATTAACAACACAGTTTGGGCGTAATTTGTACAATCTACAGGATGCACTGCAACAACTCACCAAGTTTAATTCAACAGCACCTTCCACTTCTTTCATCGGCTTTCAGATGAGACGTTAAACCAAGGCCCCATCTGCTTTCTCAGGTGGACGTAAAAGATCCCATGGCACTATTTCGAAGAAGAGCAGGGGAGTTATCCCCGGTGTCCTGGGCCAATATTTATCCCTCAATCAACATCACTAAAAAAAAGATTATCTGGTCATTATCTCATTGCTGTTTGTGGGAGCTTGTTGTGCCCAAATTAGCTGCCTCATTTCCTCCATTACAACAGTGACTACACTTCAAAATTACCTCATTGGCTGTAAAGCGCTTTGGGACATCCTGAGGCCGTGAGAGGCGCTATAGAAATGCAAGTATTTTTCTTTCTTTCTTCAACCTCTATCATCAAGAAGAACAGGAGCAGCAATGTTATGGGGACCCCATCACCTCCAAGTTCCCCTACGAGTCACATGTCATCCCGACTTGGACATATACTGCTGCGCCGTCATCATCACCGGTCAATATCATGGAATTCTCTACCCATCATGGGAGCACAATTAGCACAAAAATAAGAGTCTAAATAGGGTAGAGGATCAGAGGGCTCTGGTGGTGCAGATCCACAAATTACTAAAACTAGCAATACAAGTCAATAAGGTCATAAAAACACAAGCAATGTGCTGGGGGTTCATTGCTAGTGGGAAAGAATTGAAAAGCAAAGAAGTTATGTTAAACTTATATCGAACCTTGGTGAGACCACACTTAGAGCACTGTGCACAGTTCTGGTCTCCATATACCTTGGTTAGACCACACTTGGAGCAGTGTGCACAGTTCTGGTCTCCATATACCTTGGTGAGACCACACTTAGAGCACTGTGCACAGTTCTGGTCTCCATATTACAAAAGGGATATGGAGCCACCAGAGAAGGTGCAAAAATGATTCACAAGGATGATACCAGAACTGAGAGGCTCTCCCTGTAACTTCTTTTTAAATCGGAGAATCCTCATCGTGTGTGGGGAGGTGGGGGGGAATTTGTCGCTGCCAGCATCCGCTGGACTCCAGTGCTGGTGAGCGACAGAACAGGAGAAGAGGCACAGAATGGGCAGAAAGCGGGAAGGGAAAAAGAAAGACAGGATCGGCTGAGAGGAAAAGGCAAAGCTGTGCGTACCTGAGGGGTAAAATAAAAAGGGGGCAGAGAGGTTGAAGAACGAGCGAAGGAGGTTACAGAGAACTGATACAGAAAAGAAAAATCAAAATAAGGGGCGATACAAACAGGTGCGTAACACATACTGTTAATTTAACATTTTATGGGACGGTTTTATTCTCTCTTGCTGGCAGTGCCTCCGCAGGTGCTCCATGCCAATGTAAAAGAACACTCACAGTGTAAATGTAATGCAAAATAGTCTTAAGGTCATGCTTAGAAGAAAATTGATGGTTGATATATATTAGAAATGATAGAATGTTGATTTAAATATATAAAGTAACATTTCTTACCTCAGGTTATAGCATATTTCCCAATACATGGAGATCAGAAAAGGCTCCATCTTTGAAGTTTCCTTTCCAAGGCAGCTTGGCAGCTGAAAAACTGTCATAATGTTCTTCAACTTCTGGCTCACATAATGAAAGACATTTGCGTAATTGTTTCAGCTGCTCATTCTTTGTTTTTGTCATTATTACTTTAATCTTTCTGAGTGGTTAGACCATCTTTCTTTTCTGCAATAACATGGTACCCATTCCAGTCTCCGACTCTCTGCACGTAATTGGCACCACTCTGCTGCTGTCTATGCTGAGATTAATTTGCACTATCTGGAGGGTCTGAAACTCATCAATCTCTTTGTTCTTAATGGGTCCTCTGTAGAAACACTTGATAACAGGGGTGGATGAAGGTTTCACCCACTGCTGCTGCCTAAAAAGCTTGGTCACAGTCCTGTCTCATGACAATTTTAATAACAAGGACAGGAGTTGGCACTGATGTATTATCTCTTCAAACTCCTACTCCTGGTTTTCCAGCCCGAGCCTATCACTAAAATATTATCATCATGTTAACCCTTCTCAATAAAAGCATGGTTGAATCTTGAGTACGGTACTGATATAACGATATTAGTTTAAAAAAAATATTTGCAGTGTCACGTTAGTTATTATCAGATGCATTGAATAGTAGTATAGTGTTGGTGTACTCATCAGTACCTGTTGGTCCTGTTTACTCTCACCATTATAATGTGACGTTAGCATCACATGAAACAAATATCCTGTTTTATCTGGATATGATCAAATTTCTTCTATAATCAGATTGTGAAAACTGAAATCAGCAAAATTGTGTTAGTGTCAGCTGTCAGTGGATGGCACACTTGCCTCTGAATCAGAATGATTGTGGATTCAAGTCTCACTCCAGAGGCTTTAGCACCAAAATCTAGGCTGACACTCCAGTGCAGTACTGAGGGAGTGCTGCACTGTCGGAGGTGCCGTCTTTTGGGTGAGACGTTAAACCGAGGCCCCATCTGCTCTCTCAAGATCCCATGGCACTATTTCGAAGAAGAGCAGGGGAGTTATCACTGGTGTCCTGGCCAATATTTATCCCTCAATCAACATCACTAAAAACAGATTATCTGATCATTATCACATTGCTGTTTGTGGGAGCTTGCTGTGTGCAAATTGGCTGCTGCGTTTCCTACATTACAACAGTGACTACACTTCAAAAGTACTTAATTGGCTGTAAAGCGCGTTGGGACGTCCGGTGGTCGTGAAAGGCGCTATAGAAATGCAAGTCTTTCTTTCTTTCAAAAGAAGTAGCAAATATAACAAAGGAATCAATTAAGAAAGGCCACAATCACCTGAATTGCCAATACTACAACTTATGGGCATGGGGTCAGAGATTATTGTGGTGGGTCAAAGTTTTCTCCAAGCCAAATTCCAGTTCAACCACTGTTTGCATCACTCAGTTAGTTAGACAACATAATTTTCACTTTCTGTGCTCCATTGAATTCAATTTTTGCTATGATTTTGCTTGATTCTGCAGTAACACAATTTGCAAACATAATAACCAAAGAGATTAGGAAAAGCTAATAAATAGATTCAAAAAAGCTGATACAAACTCTCCAAAAAAAGCTGCATGATGTAAGAAATCGTGGATTGAAAGAAATAATAGTCTGTTACGGGTTCCCTATATCAGCAGTTTGCTTAAGTTGATGACACAGAAAGATTCCAGTCATGTCAGAAAAATAGCTGTACAGAGAGCTGAATTACGAGGTCAGAACACAAAAACAGGCCTTCGAGTGGGCGTAACTAGGCCTGATAAGAGATGCAGCAAGTAGCTGTAGGATAAACAAGCTGTCTACGAGAGGGCAACAAGACCTTTAGAACAGAGATATGGAGGAAAATGACCTCATGATGCTGGAAGGGGGCTATCATAGGTAGCCTCACCCTTGTAATTGGACAATAGGATGGGTAAAAATGATTGACACCAGGTATCCACCAGCCCATCGAAATAAGGTATAAAAACAGACCGAGAGAGCAAAGCAGGCAGTTGGGGGCGAAGGCTTCCCCGAGGTGGCTACAGCCTAACACCTTGGTTAAGTTTAGCCTCTGAGGTGGCTGACGGCCTAACACCTCCAACAGCTCGATGGACGACCCAACGGAAGTGACTGCTGCAGCAGACTGCAGGAATCCACCCAATCTGAGACCACCGTACTGCCTCCCTGTCCGGTCGTTTCGTTGCGTTCCAGGGCCGTAGATCGCCCTCATCTGTCACGGGTTGTATGTCCACTGTATCTATTTCAATCGCATGTAGTAATATCTGATTATGCTTTAAACTGTAGCTCTTTAATAAAAAGCCTTGCAACTCCTAAGACCCTTTGGGTAATCTGTGTGTGACCTGTGATCCAAATCTTACAATGAAACAACGTACAACTGAAGAACAGGCCTGAATGGAGACCCTGACCATAGCCACCACTATATAATGATTAAATAAGTTAAACACCATTTTTACTGCATGAGGTTCCAGTGTTTTAAGGATCACAAAGACCATTTTTAACTTTGGCACCTTGGCAGTGACCTGACGTCTGCTCGTTGTAGAACTTGTCCAATTTTCATCTCATTGATTGCACCGGGATGAAAATCGGGCAAGTTCTCCAACTAGCGATGGTCTCCATTGGACTACTGCCTAGGCGGCGAAGTTGAATATTTAAGGAAAAGAAAGGACTTGCATTTATGTAGCACCTTTCACAACCTCAGAACCTCCCAAAGCCAGTGAAGTACTTTTGGAGTGTAGTCACTATTGTAATGAATGGGAACCGTGGCAGCCAATATACACACAGCAAGGTCCCACGAACAGCAATGTGATAATCACCAAATAACCTGTTTAGTGGTGTTGGTTGAGGCATAAATATTAGTTAATGAACCATCACAATTCCCCTGCTCTTCTTCAAATAGTACAATGGGATCTTTTACGTTCATCTAAGAGGGCAGGCAGAGTCTCATCCAAAAGACGGCACCTCCGACAGTGCAGCATTCCCTCAGTACTGCACTGGGAATGTCAGGCTGGATTATGTGCTCAAGTCTCTGGAATGGGACTCGAACACACAACCTTCTGACTCAGAGGCAAGAGTGCCACCACTGAGCCTCGCCTAACACTTAACGCCCACTCTCAACATTCCTCAATTTAGTCAGTTTTGCTGTGGAACCTAAACCGAACAGCCTTACCTGTAACAAGTGAAGACAGGTAGTTACACCAATAGTGCAGCTGATATGAACTTGGTGTAAGCAGTTTTACAAAATTGTGCTCCTTCCTCGGGGGAAGCACATTTTTTGAATGTGGGTGCACGTTCTCCACAATTTCCGGTCCATGTGGACACAATATTATGGGGAGTCTACACCTGAATTCCCAACATGCACTCCTGGTGAGCGAGGATCCAAGCCAGGAGCGAAATTCCATAAAATTACTCCTGATATGCCAGCACTTATACTTCAGAGAAAAGCTAAAGAGTGCAAAGTAATGTTTTTTGCAGTGGCGGATTGAGAAATTTCTGAATGGAGCTGTGAGAACTGAAGACACATTTATTTCTAGGAGGAAAAGGGTCTGGTGGCATCATCCACCCTGAAAATTAAGATTTTTGACACTTTTTCGGTGATTTTTGGACTGTACTGTAATTTTGCCTTTGAATCCAAACATGGTTTATCCTGGAGGGTATTTCAAATATTAAAATAAAGTCGTTTCAACTCTCTCTTCATTTTTGCCCGTTGGTAGATAATATGTGTCAGCGTAGCACTCTCAGCTCTCAATCAGAAGGTTGTGGGTTCAAATTCCACTCCAGAGACTTGAGCACATGATCCAGGCTGACGTTCCAGTGCAGTACTGAGGGAGGTGCCAGCTTTCAGATGAGACATTAAACCGAGGCCCCGTCTGCCCTCACAGGTGGACATACAATAGCCCCATGGCACTATTTTGAAGATGAGCAGCGGAGTTCTCCCGCGTGTCATAGAATAGTACAGCACAACAGGAGGCCATTCGGCCCATCGAGTCTGTGCCGGCTCTTTCGAAGAGCAACCCAGTTATTCCCACTCCCCCGCACTTTCCCCATATCCCTGCAATTTTTTCTCCTTCAAGTATTTAGCCAATTCCCTTTTGAAAGCTACTATTGAATCTGTTTCCACCATGCAGATGGCGATATTTACCCCTCAACCAACACCTAAAAACAAATTATCTGGCCATTATCACATTGCTGTTTGTGGGAGCTTACAGTGCATAAATTGGCTGCTGCGTTTCCTACATTACAACAGTGACTGCACTCCGAATAACAAAGTTCTTTGTTGGCTGTGAGGCACTTTGGGACGCATGAGGTCGCAAAAGGTGCTATAGAGATGCAAGTAATTTCTTTTTTTTAAATACATAACGTGTATTACATGCACACACTGTAGCTGAACCATGTGATACTTTAAGTATTAACAAGCTGCAGACTACCCCATAGCATAAGAAAATGATTGAAGTAGACATGAAAGTAACATAGTGATGTAAAGCACCAATCGCATGTTGATGGATAGCTTGTACATCCAGCATGCGAGAGCTTCTCACTTTCTTACGAGCCGCTGTTTGTTTAATTACACACCAGTGTGGGGTCCATCTAATTTCACATGTACATAATGGCCCAGAAATTAAAGACTGAGTGTTGACGCGGGGATAAGGCTTCCCCGCGATCTCTCACTCCGCGTTGGCTTTTTCAGATCCAGTTTGCACGAACTTGATGTTCTAGACATCAGCTGGGCAGTGCTTGCGTATCCCACCGGCGTAGTGAATTCGTGCGAGCTGTGGGATCACGTGACTCAGTTAGAGCCAATGGCAGCACACCATCTTCCATTCATAAGTTTCACATAAGTGCTGTGAAAGCTATGAATCTTACACACCCCCAAAATAACAGCTAAACCTCAATTAAATTTAAAAAAAACATCACATTAATAAAATAAGTATAGTTAAATAAATTAACCATTTTAAATAAAAAATTAAATTTTTGAAAAAATTTAAAATCTTTTAAAAAGTTATAAAAATAAACTTACCTGTCTTTAAAGTCTCTAAAAAAGATATACCTGTTAAAAAAAATTCAAAATAATACTTAATTCACTACTTACCTTGTTAAAAGTGGGTCTTACTCCTCCTTTTTTCATTTCTAAAATCTTCCGTCCTTACCTGCGCGTCCAAAGCACTAAGTGCACAGCGTGCGCGCAGCCTGTAGCGCGCACGCGGTGCACTGAGGAACCGCCCCCTTTTCCAAAAAACAAGTGCCGGTTTTCAGCGCATGCGCAGTGCATGCAGAAAACCGGCAAATGGAGACAGAATACGCGAGAGTACGCAGTACGTACTCTCGCGTCGCGGGACTAATTTTTGGGCCATAATCTCTGTGCATGTGCGGAAAGCAATTGTGGGGCATTCGGGACAGACCTTAGAACAGGGGACGGGGAGTGGAGTAAGCACCAATTTAAGTCAGCAAATGCTTACATGTGGATACAACTCTGCAAACACTGGCATATCTGAGCCTGTTAGCTTTTTTCAAATGACATTGGATAATAGCGTGGGGGAAAGTCATGGGGAATAACTAAAAGAAAAAAAGACTTGCATTTCTACAACGCCTTTCACGACCACCAGACGTCCCAAAGCGCTTTACAGCCTATGAAGTACTTTTTGAAGTGTAGTCACTGTTGTAATGTAGGAAACAGAGCAGCCAGTTTGCGCACAGCAAGCTCCCACAAACAGCAATGTGATAATGACCAGATAAACTGTTTTTAGTGATGTTCAAAAATGAGAAGTCGCACAACACCAGGTTATAGTCCAACAGATTTATTTAAAATTACAAGCTTTCGGAGCTATCGATCGCCCCTTCTTCAGGTAAAGTTACTATGAATGAATCTACAAAAGTTCACAGAATTTAAACACAGAAAATGCAGAGATACAATCTTTCCTTACATCAAAGACACACCAAGAGCACAGCCAAGACAATGAGATGTGTCCCAGAGGGTCCAACGTGTCAAATCCTGCTGTCTGCGTATCCTCTCCATATCCCTTCCTCTCTCTCCGTCCTTTTTGGGTTTGTATTTTGTGTTTGTTTTTTTGTGTTTGTTTTTTAAAAACTGGAAAGACAGACAACGATGTCAAGTCACGTTCTGTAGCGTGACATGAACCCGATATCCCTATTGAGGCCGTCCTCATGAGTGCGGAACTTGGCTATCAGTTTCTGCTCGATGATTTTGCGTTGTCGTGTGTCTCGAAGGACGCCTTGGAGAACGCTAACCCGCAGATCCGAGGCTGAATGCCCTTGACTGCTGAAGTGTTCCCCGTGATGTTAGTGATGTTGGTTGAGGGATAAGTATTGGCCAGGACAGCAGGGATAACTCTTCAAAATAAAGCCATGGGATTTTTTACATCCACCTGGGAGAGCAGACAGGACCTCAGTTTAACGTCTCCTCTGAAAGACAGCACCGCTGACAGTGCAGCACTCCCTCAGCACTGCACTGGAGCGACTGCCTAGATTTTTGTGCTCAAGTCTCTGAAGTGGGCCTTAGAACCCATAAGCCTTTCACTGATTCTAGAGGCAAGGGTGCTACCAACTGAGCCACAGCCGACTCTAAGAAAATGATCAGAAATGTTCTCTTTGCTTCTCTTAGGCTGTTATTTCTTTTTTCTGTTTAGTAAAACAGTCCAAAGCTAACAGTTGCATCCAATAACACTCCTTTCTACCCTTTTTATTCACAACAGTGGGAGCATGAACCGTGCTGTTTTCACAAAAGGGATTTTAAAATCAATACACATTTCCTGTATTTTGATATTAGTAATTTCGGGCTGATTTTACCTTTGTTTGATAATGTGGTTCAGATGGCCTTTAGCATTCCCTCTTGTCCTGTGCAGTTCCTGACCTTTCCTTGTTATCAACTTTCAGTGTAATGCTGCGCGCATATTTAAAAATAAAACAGATGTACAGGGCCACAGAAACAAGTTATTGCAGCCAAAGCACATTGCACAAAGCCATCTCATACTCAGGCTCCTTCAGCCGGTTCCATTTTGTAAGCGGTTAAGTGAGGCAAATTGAATCAAATATGTAATGGAGGACTTTTGTCCCTAGATTACCTGCAAATACATTATCGGAGCACAACAGATGGATACTTGAGCTCCCTTTTGTGATGACTATTATTCAGAGAATACCGTATGTACCCATGCATAAGACGCAAAATCTCTGTGTCTGCTTGGGGCTTAAAAAGGGGTGGAAAAACTTAATTATATATGGGTCATTACTTCCATCCAGTGTTCTCTCCTGGCTGATTTGTCTCCTAGCAGATGGAACCCACAGCAGCACCATACCAATAAATTCTCATCAGCATATGATTGAGGATGATAGCATGAGAAATTTTAAGGAGGGATTTTGACAGGCATTTAGTGAGAACATCAATTCCGGGATATAGGTAGTGAACTCTGTATTCTGTTTTTTTTTAAATTCTGGGCTGTCCAGGCGGACGGAAATTGCCTTTTACAGTCCTGTATATTCCTGTGTTCCTATTTAAGGGCATCTTTCCCTCTCAACTTCTGCCCTGGCTCCAGTTGCTGATGTAAAATCATAGGCAACGGGATAGATACAGGAAGTGGAAATTTAAAACCAGCAGTGAGAACCAGAACTAAATTCAGGAGGAAGAGTTGCTATTTAAAAGAAAGAAATAAAACTTGCATTTATATAGCGCCTTTCATGATCTGAGGTTGTCCCAAAGCGCTTTACAGCCAATGAAGTACTTTTTGAAGTGTAGTCACTGTTGTAATGTAGGAAATGCGGCAGCCAATTTGCGCACAGCAAGCTCCCACAAACAGCAATGTGTTAATGACCAGATAATCTGTTGTAGTGATGTGGGTTGAGGGATAAATGCTGGCCCAGGACACCGGGGAGAACTCCCCTGCTCTTCGAAAAAGTCCCATAGCATCATTTACGTCCACCTGAGAGGGCAGACGGGGCCTCGGTTTAACATTACATTTGAAAGACGGCATCTCCGACAGTGCAGAACCAGAATTTAAAAACAGAATATACAGTTCACTCTAAGTGTCAGCCTAGATTATGTGTTTAAGTCTCTGGAGTGGGACTTGAACCCATGATCTTCTGGCGCAGAGGCGAGAGCCAAGGATGACAGTCAATTTAAATATTACAAGACTGAACGAGCAGAACAACAGCTGATAGAAAAGCATCTGCTGGGATGAAAAACATCAGAGAAATTATATTTGTGAGAACCAGTCAACTTGAAGGCAAGAATTTTAACGGACAGAAGCTTTGTAATGTTGCCCTTTGTCTTATTTGAATGTCACTTCTTTTAAGTCTTTTTGGGAGCTGATTTTGTGCATGGATTGACTTACACAGGAGTATAAACAGCAGCACTTAACACTTCCTGCCTGATGTTTTCTCCAGGTACATGTCATGAATATCTACATTTTACAAAAACCTAAAGGGGGAAAAATTCGGTATCGACCATTTTGGGGCGCTAACATGCCAAACTTTAGCGCCCGGTGCAAATTAGCACCGGCGACCGCAAAATTCATCCCCAGTGCCCCTGGAGGTGATTGGAGCGCTAAATCAAGCGCTACACACTTCTCTTAGGGCGCTAACGTCAGGGAATGGGGCACTACCTCAGAGCACTACTCAAGTTCAGGTGCTGTCAATTACCCAGTACTCGGACAGACTGGCGCCTTCTAGTTCTTTAAGGGTCGGGGGTGGGGGGGGGGGGTCCATCATGCTGCACAGCCACACCCTGATCATTGCTGCTTTTGGCCTGGGTATGCAAGGTGGTGCAATTCTTCAACCAGGAATATCATGGCTGCTCAGAGGCCCAGGGAGAGAGCTCGCCGGTTCAGCGACAAGGCATTAGAAGCTCTAGTTGCGACTGTGGAAAAAACAGGAAGCGCACGCCTTTAAATAGCGCTCCCCCAGCTCCCAGCTGACTGCAAACTGTCCCCCTCTCCCTGTCGTTCCTAGCGGCAGGCGCTGAGGCATGGGGGCGGGAATCAATTTCCGGCCCGGGGCGCTACCAGGGCGATGCGCGCTTCGATTACGTCACGATCTCCGGGCGCAGGAGATCGTGGCGGTAGTGTTTAGCGCCACCGCAAACCGCCAGTTGAATTGCGCAGGCGGCGCTAAAATTGGCGCGCACGGGCGGTAAGTCGTTAGCGCCCCATTAGCGCCCCTCAGAGTCGCTAACGGGAGGCGCTAACCAACCGAATTATTCCCCCACGAGTTTCCAGTCTTATTACAATACTACATATTGTCTCCAATCTAAGTTTCCTCCTGTTCTATCACACTCCATTGTTTCTAACGGAATGCCTATTTTCAATTGTAAAACTGACCAAAACATTTCAATAAATACGTTGCAACATTGACTCAATGTAATCATAACTTTAAAAAAAAGGTTGGTTCAGAAACTGAAAGGATCGATAGAGTGGTGTAAATGATGGAGGAAATTTGTGCGCGATACACTTGCGCCCTAGTTTGCTCGATCCTTTACGCTGGATATTTGCTTTACGCCATGATTGCGTGTGTCTCTGGCCACAAATACACAGGAAATTTCATGCCCTGAGTCCATTATAAAAGATGTAATAGCAGAGCACTTGGAAAACAGTGACAGGATCGGACAAAGTCAACATGGATTTACAAAAGATAAATCATGCTTGACTAATCAACTGGAAATTTTTGAGGATGTAACTGGTAGAATAGATAAGGGAGAACCAGTGGATGTGGTGTATTTGGACTTTCAAAAGGCTTTCGATAAGGTCCCGCATAAGAGATTAACGTGCAAAGTTAAAGCACATGGGATTGGGGGTAAGGTACTGACTTGGATAGAGAACTGGTTGGCAGACAGGAAGCAACGAGTTGGAATAAACGGGTCTTTTTCCGAGTGGCAGGCAGTGACTAGTGGGGTACCGCAGGGATCGGTGCTAGGACCCCAGCTATTCACAATATATATTAATGATCTAGACGAGGGAACTAGATGTAATATCTCCAAGTTTGCAGACGACACAAAGCTGGGTGGGCGTGTGTGCTGTGAGGAGGATGCTGAGAAACTCCAGTATGATTTGGACAGGTTGGGTGATTGGGCAGATGCATGGCAGATGCAGTATAATGTGGATAAATGCGAGGTTATCCACTTTGGTGGCAAAAACAGGAAGGCAGATTATTATCTGAACGGCAATAGATTGGGAGAAGGGGAAGTGCAACGAGACCTGGGTGTCCTTGTGCACCAGTCGCTGAAGGTAAGCATGCAGGTGCAGCAGGCGGTTAAGAAGGCAAATGGTATGTTGGCCTTCATAGCGAGAGAATTCGAGTACAGGAGCAAGGATGTCTTGCTGCAGTTGTACAAGGCCTTGGTGAGACCACACCTTGAGTATTGTGTGCAGTTTTGGTCGCCTTATCTGAGGAAGGATGTTCTTGCCATGGAGGGAGTGCAGCGAAGATTCACCAGACTGATACCTGGGATGGCAGGAATGACGTATGAGGAGAGATTGGGTCGATTGGGCTTATATTCGCTGGAGTTTAGAAGAATGAGAGGGGATCTCATTGAAACTTATAAAATTCTAACAGGACTAGACAGACTAGATGCAGGAAGGATGTTCCCGATGGCGGGGGAGTCCAGAACCAGTGGTCACAGTCTAAAGATAAGGGGTAAGCCATTTAGGACAGAGATGAGGAGGAATTTCTTCACCCAGAGAGTGGTGAACCTGTGGAATTCTCTACCACAAAAGGCAGTTGAGGCCAATTCATTAAATATATTCAAGAAGGAGTTAGATATATTTCTTAAGGCTAAAGGGATCAAGGGATATGGGGAGAAAGCAGGGACGGGGTACTGAATTTGAATGATCAGCCATGATCTCATTAAATGGCGGAGCAGGCTCGAGGGGCCGAATGGCCTACTCCTGCTCCTATCTTCTATGTTTCTATGTTTCTATGAAATGATCCTGACCAGTTTGAAGGATATACTTGCCTTAGAGGTGGTGCAACGAAGGCTCACTAGATTGATTCCTGGGGTGAGAGGGTTGTCCTATGAGGAGAGATTGAGTAGATTGAACCGATACTCTCTGGAGTTTAGAAGAATGAGAGGTGATCTCATTGAAACATAAGATTCTGAGGGGGATT
Organism: Squalus acanthias; assembly: GCA_030390025.1. Classification (NCBI taxonomy): domain Eukaryota; kingdom Metazoa; phylum Chordata; class Chondrichthyes; order Squaliformes; family Squalidae; genus Squalus; species Squalus acanthias. The sequence goes on from CM059428.1 coordinate 12,004,491, forward strand.
GACAGGGTAGATGCTGAGAGGTTGTTTCCCCTGGCTGGTGTGTCTAGAACTAGGGGGCATAGTCTCTGGATAAGGGGTCGGCCATTTAAGACTGAGATGAGGAGGAATTTCTTCACTCAGAGGGTTCTGAATCTTTGGAATTCTTTGCCCCAAAGGGTTGTGGATGCTGAATCTTGTAGAATTCGCAAAATTATCGCGATTTTATAAAATAAGAAGGAGACATAAAGTTTCGTACAAACAGCTTTATTTCAGCAGAATGCTGTCAGGTTTTCAAAGCGGACACAAACAGCCTGTAAAATGGCCGCCACGCCTCGTGGCAGAACGTTCTAGACTTTCAATGAGCAGACAAGATGGCGTTCCAATAAACATTTGTGCAAGATCGTACAGGACTCAGCACATTTGAGATAATTGACAAGACATGATGGGTTTGCATTTTATACATAAATACTGGAATCGGTCTCCCAGGTGCGAATAAGGGCTATTGTACCGAGCGATCAAGAACCCATCCAAAGACATTAATATGCAAAATCCCCACGACTCTACGATGAGAGAGCCGTTTGCGGGTAGTTACAGAAAGCATTTGGAAGCCCCAAAACCCCTCCAGGGAGACTACTAGCCGGTTACACAATGGGAGAAGTATTAACGGGTACTCAGACAGTTACAAGTATCACCGAAACCCATTAAAAACGGAGATCACCCTATACAAGAAGTTTGAGCACCAAAAACCTGACAAAAGATAGACATTAAGATTGGGCAGGAAAAGAGGAATTACAGCACTATAACTGTAAGGTACAACCGTCCATCTGTCTCTTGCCTCTCTTGCCTCTTGCAAATCTTGCTGTTGACTGCTGTCTCTGCTTCTTCTTGCACTTGCTGCTTTGACTCGCTGGAAGACTGTTGAACTTTTATTCTCTTGCCTGACGGCTCTGGACTCTGATCCGCTAGGATCAACCTCGTGGCTTGCCGTGAAGATCTGTGTAGAACTGGGCTGTGAGGCCTTGAAACGGGCACACCATCCCGAGAAGTCGGTAAACGGTGTTGCAACCGAAGCCCCGAGATGAGATGAGATGAGATGAGATGAGATGAGAAGAGAAGAAGACGACAATACGTATCACCACGGTCAGTAAGCCCCGACCGCGCCTGTAAGTCGAATAAACACTTTTCCTTGCCCAGGAAGACCATTCTTTGAGTTTTACAAACTGGTGAGGGCACAGGAAGACTCTTTTTCGAGTAGTATCGGAACTCCGAGGACAACACAGATCTTCATGACAGCAGACGGTCCAGCCTGCTAGCCGGAGCAGAAACGAGTAAACAAGTGGGGTACAGAGACCCCTGATCAACACGTGAATAGTCAGGCGCTGCGGTAAAAACATCCGAGCAGAGTTTCGGAATTCTCCGAGTTATCACGAGTGGTGAGCATGAGTCTCGATCCTACAAATCTAGTTTAGGACAGGTATTGATAGGGGAGGGTTTAAGTTTTAAGGATAATTGTAATGTGTGCCCCCTTTTACGATGTGTCATGCGCTCCTCGTTTCCCTAAAATTAGTTTCATAACTGTGTGTAAGATTGTACTGTCATTAATCTGTGCTTATGACATGTATCTCGTAATCTTGAATAATATGCAATAAAGATTTTCCATTTCGCACTATTCAACCGGGTCTACCTGAGTTTTCTCTGCATTATTGCTCTCGCACCTAAGTCCAGTGTCAGAACCGTAAGGGCGAGTGGGTCGAACCACTCACAGGTGTCTAGTGTTACCAGGCTGGCTGGAGACCAGAACAGGCAACAAGGCCTAACCTCGCACTAGCACCCAGGCTAAGCACAGAGCCGCAGGTCACCCCTTACAATCTTTGAGTATATTCAAGGTTGAGATAAATAGATTTTTGGACCCTACGGGAATCAAGGGTTATGGGGATGGGGTAGGAAAGTGGAGTTGAGATCGAAGATCAGCCATGATCTTAAAAGTCTGATTAGAAATTAACCTTCAAAATCAGGATATCCTGATTTTGCGGGTCAATTTCTAACCAGACTTTTAAAATATTCCAGGCACTATTGCAACCCTCCAATCTTATAGAATTATAGAATGATACAGCACAGAAGGAGGCCATTCGGCCCATCATGCCTGTGCTGGCTCTTTGGTAGAGCAATCCAATTAGTCTCTCAAGATTTTGAACACCTCTCTCAAATCGCCTCTTAACTTTCTCTGCTTTAAGGAAAACAACCTCAGTTTCTTTAGTCTCTCCACCTACCTGAAGTCTTTCATCCTTGGTACCATTCTAGTAAATCTCTTCTGCACTCTCTCTAAGACCTTGACATCCTTCCTAAAGTGTGGTGCCCAGAATTGTACACAATACTGTAGCTGGGGCCTAACCAGTGTTTAATAAAGGTTCAGCATAACTTCCTTACTTTTGTACTCTATGCCTCTATTAATAAAGCCAAGGATATTCTTTTTGTATTTAGGGGTAAAGAATGTCTGATATGCGCTGAATGTGTTTATCGCACGTTTAGAGGTTTAGGAGTCAAAGGTTTTAATATCTCATTATATTTGAATGATATACAGTTTAAAGCTTAAGGTATTTACAATCAAAATGCAACAAGACATCAATCCACCTGATTCAAGTAGTGTAAAAATTTAAACACATTCCGAACTGAAGCCACCTTAATTTATATCTGTACCTCTGAAAAATATATGGCATTTTTATATTGATAATGGCCTGGAATTTCTTGGAGGCACTCCCACTCCCTCACCGTAACTTTGCCGGAAGTGCTACGTGGCAAAGTTACAGCAATGGAGCAGGAGCAGATCCACAGGCATTCTGTGCCCATGGGTTTACTTTATGAGGAGCAGTAGTGCCGTCATCAACAGTACCAGACAGTATAGAGAAGGTAAACAGCTGCTCCGAGAGTGTCAAGGACTAGACTCGACTGTTGTTTTTAATATTAAACTTTGCAGCTAAATTGTAAAGATAAACAAAATTACTAATATACTAGCTTTCCTGTATAACGCACACTAACACATTTACTGGAATCAATCTTGCAATAGAACTCTGTTATAAAATGCTATGAAGGCTGCACTGACACATGACTCGAAAATTATACACCAGTCACAATATCGTACATCAAAATATTACAGCAGACAGTTTCATTTTTGAATCAATTAGCTCAGAGCACGATCTTTCAATTATGCAGCTCGTCTCCTGTTCCTCTTTGGGTTCTGTAGATTTCTCTGCTCTGTTGATTGTACTCTCATTTTAACCCAATTGAACTTCATTTTCATCATCCCAGGAATCACTTATGTCAATCACACGAGCCTTCACTTTCTTGTAAAGAGACATATCCTTTGTGACTCTTGACCCGCTCCTTCGACAGCCACCACTGATTGGATCTTGTGAGTCACAGTATGGAGACAATTTTAACTCTGGCCGGGAGTCGTGCGGAAAGAGGCCGAGGCGGCGGTAAACTGTCCAAGCGGCGGCAGCGTGAGGCCCGGGAGTTTTTTAAAAATTCGTTCATGGGATGTGGGCGTCGCCGGCGAGGCCGGCATTTATTGCCCATCCCTAATTGCCCTCGAGAAGGTGGTGGTGAGCCGCCTTCTTGAACCGCTGCAGTCCGTGAGGTGAAGGTTCTCCCCACAGTGCTGTTAGGGAGGGAGATCCAGGATTTTGACCCAGCGACGATGAATGATCGGCGATATACTTCCAAGTCAGGATGGTGTGTGACTTGGAGGGGAACTTGGAGGTGGTGGTGTTCCCAGCTTAAATCAGTACAGGTCCCATTAATCTCCCGTCCGAACCTGGAGGGAAAGGCAGCTGGCCGGTGAGTGGAAGTGGGAGCGGGACTGGGAGCGGGAGTGGGAGCGGGACTGGGAGTGGGACTGGGAGCAGGAGTGGGAGCGGGACTGGGAACGGGACTGGGAGTGGGAGCGGGACTGGGAGTGGGAGGGGGACTGGGAGCTGGAGGGGGACTGGGAGTGGGAGGGGGACTGGGAGCGGGACTGGGAGTGGGAGGGAGACTGGGAGTGGGAGTGGGACTGGGAGTGGGAGTGGGACTGGGAGTGGGAGTGGGACTGGGAGTGGGAGGGGGACTGGGAGTGGGAGCGGGACTGGGAGTGGGAGGGAGACTGGGAGTGGGAGCGGGACTGGGAGTGGGAGTGGGACTGGGAGTGGGAGTGGGAGGGAGACTGGGAGTGGGAGTGGGACTGGGAGTGGGAGCGGGACTGGCAGTGGGAGCGGGACTGGGAGTGGGAGTGGGACTGGGAGTGGGAGTGGGACTGGGAGTGGGAGTGGGACTGGGAGTGGGAGCGGGACTGGGAGTGGGAGGGAGACTGGGAGTGGGAGTGGGAGTGGGAGCGGGACTGGGAGTGGGAGGGAGACTGGGAGTGGGAGTGGGAGCGGGACTGGGAGTGGGAGGGGGACTGGGACTGGGAGGGGGACTGGGAGCGGGAGTGGGAGCGGGACTGGGAGTGGGAGGGGGACTGGGAGTGGGACTGGGAGTGGGAGCGGGACTGGGAGTGGGAGCGGGACTGGGAGTGGGAGCAGGACTGGGAGTGGGAGCAGGACTGGGAGTGGGAGCGGGACTGGGAGTGGGAGTGGGAGCAGGACTGGGAGTGGGAGCGGGAGTGGGAGTGGGAGCGGGACTGGGAGTGGGAGCGGGACTGGGAGTGGGAGCGGGACTGGGAGTAGGAGCGGGAGTGGGAGTGGGAGCGGGACTGGGAGTGGGAGCGGGACTGGGAGTGGGAGCGGGACTGGGAGTGGGAGGGAGACTGGGAGTGGGAGTGGGACTGGGAGTGGGAGTGGGAGTGGGAGTGGGACTGGGAGCGGGAGCGGGACTGGGAGTGGGAGGGAGACTGGGAGTGGGAGCGGGACTGGGAGTGGGAGGGAGACTGGGAGTGGGAGTGGGAGTGGGACTGGGAGCGGGAGTGGGAGTGGGAGTGGGACTGGGAGTGGGAGCGGGACTGGGAGTGGGAGGGAGACTGGGAGTGGGAGCGGGACTGGGAGCGGGAGCGGAACTGGGAGTGGGAGGGAGACTGGGACTGGGAGCGGGACTGGGACTGGGAGCGGGACTGGGAGTGGGACTGGGAGTGGGAGCGGGACTGGGAGTGGGACTGGGAGTGGGAGCGGGACTGGGAGCGGGAGCGGGAGTGGGAGTGGGAGCGGGACTGGGAGTGGGAGCGGGACTGGGAGTGGGAGCGGGACTGGGAGTAGGAGCGGGAGTGGGAGTGGGAGCGGGACTGGGAGTGGGAGCGGGACTGGGAGTGGGAGCGGGACTGGGAGTGGGAGGGAGACTGGGAGTGGGAGTGGGACTGGGAGTGGGAGCGGGAGTGGGAGTGGGAGTGGGACTGGGAGCGGGAGCGGGACTGGGAGTGGGAGGGAGACTGGGAGTGGGAGCGGGACTGGGAGTGGGAGGGAGACTGGGAGTGGGAGTGGGAGTGGGACTGGGAGCGGGAGTGGGAGTGGGAGTGGGACTGGGAACGGGAGCGGGACTGGGAGTGGGAGGGAGACTGGGAGTGGGAGCGGGACTGGGAGCGGGAGCGGAACTGGGAGTGGGAGGGAGACTGGGACTGGGAGCGGGACTGGGACTGGGAGCGGGACTGGGAGTGGGACTGGGAGTGGGAGCGGGACTGGGAGTGGGACTGGGAGTGGGAGCGGGACTGGGAGCGGGAGCGGGAGCGGTAGAGAGATGTCGAGCGGTAGGAGGTCACCGCCTGGAGCCCGGAGAAACGGTCCGCGACATTTAGAGGTAAGGGGTTGGGGCGGGCTCAATAGGGTCTTACGGTTCGGGAAGGGGAGGCCTAAACTTCCCTGTGGGGCCTGGAGGAACATCCTGCACCTCCTAGCTCCACAATGAAAGTTAAAAAAAAAGATGCACTTACATTTTTGGGCTTCTACTGGCCCCGGCTCCTCTTCATGTTGGGTTGGCCCTGCGGGGCAGCCACAACTGCTTCTCTCCGCCGAGGCCACTGGTTAAAATTGCAGTTAGGCCCCGCTTACATCATTGGCGCCCGATCTGTATAGCTAAAGAAGGATCCTGTTGGCTTCTGGCAAGTCTACCCTCTCTCCCGGTCAGAAGAGCAGGCTAAAATGAGATATGATGCGGAGATGCCGGTGTTGGACTGGGTTGTAACTCTACCTGACGAAGGGGCAGCAGCTCCGAAAGCTCGTAATTTTAAATAAAACTGTTGGACTATAACCTGGTGTTGTGCGACTTCTCATAAAATGAGATAGACAGTGGGATTAGTGCGATTAAGTCCCATGGACCTTTTTAACTGCCCGCCAGTCTTCTGCCAGGTGTCCTCTCGCCCGAATTCCACCAGGTGTCTCTCTCACCTGCTTCCACTCAGTGTCACTCTCACTTGCTTCTGCCAAATAGGCAGGGTTAAAATCAGCCTCTATATGTTTGCAACATTTAAGAGGGTGAACAGTTTTCCTTGCTTGTAGTGTTTCACCAACACTCTGGAGAAGATTCTCTGTTTCGCACCCGAGTACATTGGATCGCCTGGGCTCGGCGATTGCAGGAAAATCCGTCAGGCTCCCTTATAGGTGGCATTCCTCTCAACCCGATTTTCTTGAAGTTGCCTTACCCAGGCAATCCAGAATACACAGGCTTCCTCCTCGCACCTCATTGTGGCTGCTGGACAGGTTCACAACAGGATGACCGCCATCAAAGAGGGAGCCCATTGTTGCTGAGGAGGAGAGTTCAGTGCTGCAAGACTGCTGCAGCCCTGGGAGAGGAGGAGAAGGTCCTAAAGGAGGCAGCGAGCCCTCGTATCACAATGGCTCGGGCACCAATTTCACTGAGGCCTTCTGCGGGTAATTGCTCTGGGGCTACGTGGAGGGAAAGGAGGCTGCTGGTCAGCTCTCTGCCTCCAACCAGCGACTTAGAGGGCCTGCTGCCACGGTCAGGGGCAACTGCCGCTCTTCTGCTGGCAGTCCCTTGGGTCAGCATGGCATTGGCTAGCAAGGACCCGCCTCACTGCTGGCATTTCTGTTTGGTGGGCGGTGAAGGGGTGACCGGGAGCTTTGCCGACTGGGGCTGGATGACGATACCCGAGGTCAGGGATGTGCTTCATCGGTCCTGGATTCTGAATCATGCCGGATTATTTGTTTTTTTTATTCGTTTATGGGATGTGGGCATCGCTGGCAAGGCCAGCGTTTATTGCCCATCCCTAATTGCCCTTGAGAAGGTGGTGGTGAGCTGCCTTCTTGAACCGCTGCAGTCCGTGTGGTGAAGGTGCTCCCACAGTGCTGTTAGGGAGGGAGTTCCAGTATTTTGACCCAGCGACGATGAAGGATCGGCCGATATACTTCTAAGTTGGGATGGTGTGTGACTTGGAGGGGAACTTGGAGGTGGTGATGTTCCCATGCACCTGCTACCCTTGTCCTTCTAGGTGGTAGAGGTCGCGGGTTTGGAAGGTGGTGCCAAAGAAGCCTTGGCAAGTTGCTGCAGTGCATCTTGTAGATGGTACACACTGCAGCCACGGTACGCCGGTGGTGGAGGGAGTGAATGGTTAAGGTGGTGGATGGGGTGCCAATCAAGCGGGCTGCTTTGTCCTGGATGGTGTCGAGCTTGTTGAGTGTTGTTGGAGCTGCACTCATCCAGGCAAGTGGAGAGTATTCCATCACACTCCTGACTTGTGCCTTGTAGATGGTGGAAAGGCTTTGGGGAGTCAGGAGGTGAGACACTCGCCGCAGAATACCTAGCCTCTGACCTGCTCATGTTGCCACAGTATTTATGTGGCTGGTCCAGTTAAGTTTTTGGGCAATGGTGACCCCCAGGATGTTGATGGTGGGGGATTCGGTGATGGTAATACCATTGAATATCAAGGGGAGGTGGTTAGACTCTCGCTTGTTGGAGATAGTCATTGCCTGGCACTTTTGTGGCGCAAATGTTACCTGCCACTTAACAGCCCAAGCCTGAATGTCGTCCAGGTCTGAGCGGCAATAGGCGTCGCTGACTGATTTCCACGTTTTATCTTTGCCACTTGATCCAGGAACGCAGAGGCAAATCCAGCTCATCCACTCTTTATCAGCTAGTGTTCTTTAGTTGTTTATTTTTCTGCTAGATTAGTTCATTCTTTGTTTTTACTCTTTTCTGGTCAGATGATCCCCATTTTCTAGTTGCCATGGATGATTTACGTATGCATGGAATGGAGTGGAGTATCTTCGAAATGAACACAGTTTTAATTGCCAAGATTGTCCTGCACCTTCGGCTGTGCAGACTGTTAACCGTTATTATGAATTTCTCTACAATCTCCATTGACTCCTTCTTCTTCTTAGGCAGTCCCTCGGAACCGAGGATGACTTGCTTCCACATTAAAAATGAGTTCTCAGGTGACTGATGCGTCCAATGCGGGACCTACAGTCTCTGTCCCAGGTGGGGACGGCGTTCCGGTCTGTCGCTGTTGGGGTTGTCCATGAGGGTCCTGACGTTCCAGGTCCCAAATTCATTTTAAAGGGTGGAAGATGCCTGTGCGTGAATTCTTTTAACGTGGGGTGGCCGTTGCACACCAGCTACCACACGGGCTTGACAGAGCAAGGTCTTGGCCCAATGGCAAGGGGATCCAGGACGATTGGAGACCAGGCTCTGCTACATCGGCCTAGCACACACACACAAACATACTGCTACTGTCCTCCTCCCTCCTTCCCGCAGGTCCTCTCTGCCTGGGTTTAAGAGAGGAGACTGGGAGAGAAAGAGCAAAGGATGGCAACGGAGGGCCAAGGATGGCAAAGGAGCTCCCTAGGGAGCAGCCAGCCCAGGGGCCATCTTGTAAAAAAAAACTCCTGCCCCTGTGCTATCGTCTGCCGGTGCTGACCCAAGAGTTGCTAACATTCTGCACTGCTAAATGGCAGACCATTACCAGCCTTGGCAACTTAATGGTTTTGCAGCTCAGACAGGCATTGGGAGCAGGATTTTTAGCCCTAAGCCACCTGGCAGATGTTGGGCGGACAGACATTTAAAATGTTCCTGGGTTACTGTAAGCCTCCCAGATCGCACAGTTTCTGATTTTGACAGGAGCTGCTGGACAGGAGAAGCAATGAAACCGCCCGCCCAAAGCTGGCAGGATCCTACCTGACAAATGCTAATCGGAGTCTGATGACACCATCGGGCCCTGAGAGCCATGTTCCCTTTAAGCTGCAGCCGGCTTACCGGCTTTTAAATCGGAAAAACCACGCATGCGCGGCATTTTGAATGGGCCGTGCAGCCCCTTAAATTAAAGGGAACATTGCCTGACAGTAATCTTAACTTCGGCCCAGGCAGGAAAGGCCACCACGATTTTCCCGCCAGGTGAAGACCAGTAGAAGCTGGAGAGGCCCTCCGGGTAAGTATTTCACTTTCCTTTGCGGGGCCAGTGGGTGCAGGAGTCTTCTGATGAAAGGTCATCGACCTGAAACGTTGGCCGGAATTCTCTTTACCCGGGCGGGTCCGCTGCGGGCGGTCACCATAGTGGGTCGCGACCCCGTTCTTGCTACCATCCCGCTGCAGAAATGGACTTTGTGCTAATGGGGACTATTAAGCCCGCCCTGCGTGCCACCCGGCCCCTATTAAATGGTGCAGGTCTGATGACGTCATCCATGACACGTTTTCAGCCGTGATATTTAAAGGGGCCATGGCCACATTGCATTTGAAGGTTCATCTAGGAGTGTACAGTCACTGAACTGGAGGTTTTGATTGTTCCAAACACTTGGAAACATGATTGCACTGAGGGCTGCACCCAGGTTCTCTGATGAATCCCTCCATATGCTTGTGGAGGGAGTCAGAGCTCGCAGGGAGATCCTCTTCCCTTCAAATGGGTGGAAGAGAGCTCCCCAGGAGATAAAAAGAGCCTGGCTCCAAATTGCAGAGGAGGTGAACAGCAGGAATGTAGTCAGGAGGACCTGGGTGCAGTGCCGTAAATGTTTCAATGATCTCATCAGATCAGGAAAGTTGAGTATAAAGCCACACTCATCAAATATCGGGAATCGCCGAGCAGCTGGAGGTGGGAGACGGAGAGAGGGGGACATCTCAGCAACCTGGTGACAGAATTACATCTCATACAGCTACATGGCATACATCAGTCTCTCGTATGGGGACTGATGTCATCAGCCACTGAATGGTCATCATGTGCATAATGGTATCTGTACCCATTCTTGATATGACATATCTAACTCATCTCTTTACTCTCCCATGGGTCCATCAAGAGCCCCCACCACACTGTCCAGAAGGAAGAGGAAGACGACTTCTCCGAGGAGCCTCCAGCCTCTGAGTGTGCACCGTCACCAGACATAAGCGCACCCATCACCAGCACAGAGACACACACCTCGGTGGGTCCCACATGAGATCGAGTAGTGTTGTCACCTGGTGTGTCACAAATCACAAGTGAGCAAGAGCAGATGGTGGAGACAGGGACAGCAGTGGAGACTCCTCACGGAGGGTGCAGGACACTCCCAGCTCTGCTCAGCTGCATGTAGACGCTGAGCCTCAGGGGCCATCCAGAAAGAGGGCGATCCTGGAGGTGCAGGAAGAAGTACAAGAGGCTCTGACGCGTTTTGCGACTACAATGTCTGCAAATGTTCAGAGAATGGAGGAGTCCATCTCCAACCTGACCACCACCGTGTCGCAGGCGATGGCGACTGTAGGTTCTTCCATGGAAAGGATGGCCACCTGCATGGAGCAGCTAATGCGCCACTCACATGTGCACATGTTATCTATGGAGAATAGATGGCAGAGGCTCATAGACCGCCTCTCTAGGAGGGCTGTCAGTATAGACGTGGGTCCTCATGGCCCCCGCTGATGTGCAGCAAGGTGGCCCATGAGAGAGATGATGGTGAGAGGGGACATGGAAGTGTGGGCTGCTCTCAAAGCGCTCACACTTCTCCCACCCCCTCAGTCAGAGCACCAGATGCCTCCTCGGGCAGCGATGGCCGAGTCTGCCCCTGCATAGTTGCAGGAGGAGCAGATATTTACGCAGCCATCACGGGCTCCAAATCCCAGAGGACGTCTGCCAAGAGTGTCTAAGCTGTCGCAGCTGTGAAGTGAGCAGGCTTCCTCTACCTCTGCTGAAGCCACAGGGGTAGCATCTCGTAGAAGCATGTATAAGAGAAAGATGACACACAAGTAGATTCACAAGGGTAGCCACTTCGGTATTCTAATCAATGTTATAGTCAAGTTTCCGTTAATGTGATCTCAACCATAAAAATCTTTATTTTCACCACTTTCCGGTCTTGGACAAATTTGTGTGCACCTTTGGAAGTGACTTAGTGAGTTGCAGTGAATGGTGAGACATAACGTTACCTCCAGCAATGGTGGTCAGTGTGAAAGGAATGGCTTCGTCAGTGTAGGGATCCTTTATGGTATTGCTGTGGGGTGATGCCAACCTGATGCAGCATGTGGCAGCCATATAGGTGTCCTGCATAAAGTTAAGTAAATCTGGCCATGATGAGGCCATCCCTGGCCTCCCGGGCAGCAATGTGCTCGGGTGCTGGTGCGATCTGGCCCACCGATTCCTCCAGCTGCTACTCCTCCTCCTCCTCCTCTGATGGGGCTGTGCGCTCAGATCCTTTCTCCTCATGCAGTGCTAATCCTCGTTGCTGCACTATGTTGAGCAGGGCGCAGCAGATCACGATGATTCTGGAGACCCTGGCTGGTGCATACTGAAGGGCTCCTCCAGATCTGTCAAGGCATCTGAAGCGCATTTTGAGCATGCCTATTGTCTGCTCTATGACACATCTGATGTAAATGAGGGAACGGTAGCATAGTGGTTATGTTATTAGTCTAATGATCCAGAAGGCTGGACTAATGATCTAGTGGTATAGGAGTTCAAACCTACCATGGCAGCTGGGGAATTTAAATTCAGTTAATTTAATAAATTTGGAATAAAAAGCCAATATCAGTAATGGTAACCATGAAATTGTCATAAAAACCCATCTGGTTCACTAATGTCCTTTAGGGATGGAAATCTGCTGTCCTTACCTGGTCTGGTCTATATGGGCTGGATTTTGAATGACCCATGGAGTTGGGTTTGGAGGCGTGTAGGGGGTTAAATTTGCGGGGTCGGGGTTTCCGACCCTATCCCGACTCCATCCCGCCTCCACGCAATTTTGACATAATCAGTCGCAGGGTTCCCGATTCCGTCCCGCCTCCAAGAGGCGGGAGAGGCCATTAAAGCCTTTAACAAGCTGTAAATTGGCTCTGTAATGCGATTTTGAAACGCTGTAGCTAGTTTAACCCTCTTCTGACGTGAAGCACGCCTGGTGTGAAACACTCCAGTGAAACCTGGCGGGAGCACAAGTGGATAGCTGACTGTCGGCTGCAAGTCCACTATTGCAACGGAGATGTGATGAAGGTGGGTGGTAGTGGTATTAGTAGTAGGTCTGAACATTGCCTCTGATGCTGCTGCATTAAATGTCTAAAGAGACTGCCTGCCTGGGAGGACTTACTTCGCAAAAAACCTCTCTCTCTCTCTCTGTCTCTCTGTCTCTCTCTGTCTCTGTCTCTCTCTCTCCCCTCCCCCATTTTTGCATCCAGGTCCACTCACATCATAAGCCAGGCAACTCCTCTCTCACCAACAGTCTCTGAGACTAGGCAGTCAGTACTGATGACATCATCAGAGGCGACTTTCAGACTGAAAACACTAATTAGTTCATGGGTTCCCACATGCTCCAACTCAATTGCCCAATTAAGTTAAAATTGCATCAGGCACCCACATTAATCTGGAGTCGGGGGGGAAACACGAAATGCGGATTACACGACCCCAACCCGACCCCAAGACAAAATCCAGCCCTATGTGTCTCCAAACTCACAGCAATGTGGTTGACTCATAAGTGGCCTAGCAAGACACTCAGTTTTACCAAACTGCTACAAAGATAGACTGCAGTGGTTCAAGAAGGCAGTTCACCACACCTTCTCAAGGGCAGCAATTGATGGGCAATAAATGCTGGTCTTGCCAGCGATGCCCACATCCCATAAACGAATAAAAAAAAAGAAATGTGGCTTTCATTATATCTCTCCTGGGCCTCAGTACTTGACCTACTTAAGGGTGTCATGAGCCACATCTTCAGTGGATAGCTCTTGTCTCCAAGCAGCCAGCCGGAAAGTCTGTTTGGAGGAATGAAGAGCTGAGGGAGGGTGGACTGGCGAAGGACAAAAGAGTCATGGCAGCTGCCAGGGAATTTGGCGCACACATGCGTGATGATCTTCCTATGGTTGCAGACCAGATGCACATTGAGGGAGTGGAAGCCCTTGCTGTTGACAAAGATTCCTGGGTTATGATGGGGTGCCCTGATGACAGCATTTATGTACAGTCGATGAGAAGAAGGTTGTGCCTGGTGCTGCTGGTGTTCGGGCTGATCGTTGTCCAATTCTGAGGACCAAGGTGAGAGAGTATAAATGGCACCCATGCTGATGGAATAGATGGCAGGTCAAGTAGAGATGAGAAAAGCACGCTGTCAATGGTATAATAGGTTCTACCAATGAGGTGAGACTGGATGGCGACTTTGCTGGAACCACTTGCAGCCTGTAAAAAGCTAAATCTGTGCTGGGAATGCAGTCAGAAACAGCTTCTGCCTGAGGAAAGTGATCAGCTGTGAGGTGGGAGCTTTTATACTACATTTGATACTGTCAACTAATCAGCTGGATCAATGGCCACTCAACTCCCACCTCAGGTTGACAGACATGGTTCCCGAGCTGCGTGATTCCCGTGGTCATCCAGGGAAATTTGAAAGGTAGGCTAAAAAAGGCGCTTAAGGGTCTGACAACAAGGTGATGATGATTTGAATTAGGTCGCCCACCTCTGCCTTTCGGGTCACTGCCGCACCGGTAAACGCGCCCGAGGGAAAAGCGTGTGGGGGTGGGATGACGGCGAGTTCCCGACCCGCTACAACTTATTTCCAATTTCCCACCTGACCCGCCTCCGATCCCGCCTCCATGGACCCCAGAAAATTCTGGCCGTTAACTCTGTTTCTCTCTCCACAGATACTTCCTGACCCGCTGAGTATTTCCAGCATTTTACTTCAGATTTCCAGCATCCGCAGTATTTGTGCTTTTGCAGGAGTATTCTGCTGTGCTCTAGCTTTCTCTTCCATTTGACTTTCCTCGCGAGTTTTATTCTGAGCCATCTGGGCTTTGCGCTTCATTGGTCCTGGATTCTGAATCTTGGGGGAATTATTTGAGCGCTCATTGCTCTTCTGCAAGAGGACGCATCCTCACATCTCTGTGAAGCACCTTACCATGTAAAAGGTGTTTTAAAAAAATTCATTCACAGGATGTGGGCGTCGCTGGCAAGGCCGGCATTTATTGCCCATCCCTAGTTACCCTTGAGCCACCTTCTTGAATTACTGCAGTCCGTGTGGTGAAAGCACTCCCACAGTGACTTTGTTGTAGCAGTTTGGTACAACTGAGTGGCTTGCTAGGCCATTTCAGAGGGCAGTTAAGAATCAACCATTTCCAGCATCCACAGTATTTTGCTATCGTAAGAATCAACCATGTTGCTTTGGGTCTGGAGTCACATGTAGGCCAGCAGATTTCCTTCCCTGAAGGACATTAATGAACCAGATGGGTTTATTATGACTATCCAGTAGTTTTACATGGTTACCATTACTGATACTAGCTTTCATATGCTAGACTTAATTAACTGAATTTAAATTCCCCAGCTGCTATGGTAGGATTTGAACTCACGTCTACATAGATTAATAGCTACTAGTCCAGTAACATAGCCACTATGCTACCGTTCCCTTGTTACATAAATGCAAGTTGTATTTGTTCTGTAATCGAGGTAAATATGAAGGTTTAATTTTTAAGATGTATTTAGCTTTTTATATGTAAGTTATATTTAAATACATGGGTGTCCGTGAAACCCAGGGGAAGTAGTGTAATCATTGTTGAAATCGCAGAAGATAGTCAATGGGGAACAACGCACAAGATATTGCCAAAATTTGCAATTCTCTTCAACCAGCAAGTTTAAAAAAGAATTAAATGCTTGCAAACCACAATGTAGCTTTCTACATCTTCATATTACTCGCATGAACTGTGAGCATTAAAAAACAATTAAAATCATGGGACTTTCAAGTGACTGGAAAAGCTGAGGTATGAATGGTTTCATGTAATCATTTTCTATTCTGAAGAAGGAAGTGTTGTGCATTGAAGTATCCTTACCTGCCCACTGGCTCAGGGCGTTAATCCTCTTCTCAGTTTGCATGCAATGTTAATGTGATAAAAATAAAATGATTTATCACGGCGAGGCGTGCTCCTCCAATAAATGTGAAAACGTTATGTTCTAATTGTGCTGTTCAACAAAGTATTTCATCCTGATTCTGGCTGATCCAAAATTGTTTTAGTCATAGACAGCCCAGGTATTAGCCAAGTTCTGACGAAAGGTCTTCGACCTGAAACGTTAACTCTGTTTCTCTCTCCACGGATGCTGCCTGGCCTGCTGAGTTTTTCCAGCGTTTTCTGTTGTTATTTCGGATTTCCAGCATCCGCAGTATTTTGCTATCGTATTAGCCAAGACACATGGATTTGACTCCCTGCTGCCAGAGGTTGGATACCTCACTTTACAGTCATATTATAATTTCAAAAGCTATCTCTGGATTCAGAAAAAACTATTAGATATTAGCTTTTGATTGATAGTTAAAGGGATTTATGGTCAGTAACAACCTCAAATTGATACGAGTGGAATACTGTACGGGCAGGTGTCTCTTATTCCAAGCCCAAGATCAGCAATGATCTTATTGAATGGCGGAGCAGACTCGAAGGGCCAAGTGGCCTACTCCTGCTCCTATTTCTTATGTTCTTATGTTCTTATTCAATTTGGTTATAGTATTGTTTGGTAGGAAATAGTGAATAACTAGCACAATTGATGGTTCTTCTGTCCCTAGGACAAGTCCAAGAGCAACAGGACTTGTATCCAGTTTGAGTTCTGTGTTTTTTTCTGGTATGAAACTATGGCACAGCAATGTCATTTTAAAGTGAGTCAACTGCTTGTGAGGCTTTATCATGTATCATGCAAATTATATTATTATTTCTGGCAGTGGCTGTGTGAGTGCAGCAACGATAGTGAGAAAATGTGAGCTCTGCTTAGAATCATAGAATCATAGTACAGCCATTCGGCCCATCGAGTCTGCGCCGGCTCTTTCGAAGAGCAATCCAGTTAGTCTCACTCCCCCGCTCTTTCCCCATATCCCTGCAATTTTTTCTCCTTCAAGTATTTATCCAATTCCCTGTTGAAGGCTAATATTGAATCTGTATCCACCACCCTATCAGGCAGCGCATTCCAAATCCTAACCACTCGTTGCGTAAAAAAGTTTTTCCTCATGTCGCCTCTGTTTTTTTTTGCCAATCACCTTCAATCTGTGCCCTCCCATTATCAACCCTTCAGCCATTGGAAACAGTTTCTCTTTATTTACTCTATCTAAACCCTTCATGATTTTAAAACCCCTCTTATCAAATCTCCTCTTAGACTTCTCTGCTCCAAGGAGATCAACTTGATCATCTTTTGTAGGCTTCTCACCTTTGTGAGAGGCTCTTTGTGGTGGAAATGCCTTTTGAACAGCTTCCACCTTTCTTGGGTCTCGTGATAAACCATCCCCTCAAATATCAAACATCTTCTTACTGAATTCACTTTTTGTGAGTAAGCAGGGAGCCTTTTCCTTTCATTTCGATCCTTCATTAAGTGTAATCCATTTGAGTAAAGGGGTGGACCAAGTTATCATTTGACACACTCAACGGGCCTTCTGTTGCTGATCGAATAACATTCTGAAATACCCGGGCCACAGGCGAGAATTCCAGCTTCACTCTTTTGTATCATTTGAGGCTGATGTGAGTGGAGAGCGTTGTGATGTAATAATGTTTTGGGCTTGTTTCGATCTGGTGATAGCCTGATTCAGATTTAATTCAGCAACGCACACAATCTAATTAACTGTGGACTAATTTCATCTGGTGTTGGTGCGTCGAATCCCTCTGGTCTGACTGTTTTGTTTGCAGCACTTACGCCCACAAATAATTGGGCATCATAAGGATTTCCAGGTCTTGGAACAGCCATTTTAGTTGATACCCATCGGTTAGGCACGTCTGCATCTTGCGTTATTTCATTTTCCATTAACTTGTTCAGCTTCTTCTCAGTTTGCTTTCTGAGTGGGAACAGGAGTTTCCTACGCTGTTGTGTGGCTGATTCATCTTTCACTTTGACAACCTTTAGCTTGACAATGCTTTTGAAAATCTTTCGACCATTGTCGCAGTGTCGCAGTATCAGATATGGCTCAGTGGGTAGCACTCTTGCCTCTGAGTCAGAAGACTGTGGGTTTAAGTCCCACTCCAGGGGTTTGAGCATAAAAAGCTAGGCTGACACTCCAGAGAGACATCAAACCGAGGCCCAGTCTGCTCTCTCAAGTGGACGTAAAAGATCCTATGGTACTATTTTGAAGAAGAGCAGGGGAGTTAACCTCGGTGTCCTAGGCCAATATTTATCCCTCAATCAACATAACAAAAACAGATTATCTGGTCGTTATCACATCGCTGTTTGTGGGAGCTTGCTGTGCGCAAATTGGCTGCCGCATTTCCTACATTACAGCAGTGACTACACTTCAAAAGTACTTCTGCAAAAGCAAAATACTGCGGATGCTGGAAATCTGAAATAAAAACAGAAAATGCTGGAAATACTCAGCAGGTCAGGCAGTATCTGGAGAGAGAGAAACAGAGTTAATGTTTCAGGTCGATGCCCCTTCTGACGAAGGGTCATCAACCTGAAACGTTAACTCTGTTTCTCTCTCTCCAGTTGCTGCCTGACCTGCTGAGTATTTCCAGCATTTTCTGTTTTTATTCCAAAAGTGCTTCGTTGGCTGTAAAGCGCTTTGAGACGTCTGGTGGTTGTGAAAGGTGCGATAGAAATCCGAGTCTTTCTTTCTTCTTTTCATATCATTCTTATGGACTTAATGAGCAGGTGTGTCAGCATTATCTGTGAAACACCGTGACTGGACTTTTCTGTCGTCTCAGCTTTTAACCAGGATTTCACTCCGCGTTCCTGAAGCTGTACTCATCTGTGATGTTTCTTAGCCACCCAGGATCAACCATTATTTTCACTGCTAGCTGTCACGTCTTACTTGACACAAAGTTGACGTTTTCTCCTGTTTTCTCTTTTTTTACATTAAGCAGGCCACCTGCCATCTTCTGAACTAACTTGGCGTTTTCCTGTATTATTTCCAATTTGTCAAGTTTTTGCTTTTTGGTCGTGTCACACTGGCTCAAGTTGGTAACACTGCTGCGTCTGAGTTGGAAGGTTGAGGGCTCGGGCCCCATTCCAGACTGAACAAATGAATCTAGGCCGGCAAATGCAGTGCCATACTGAGGGAGTTCTGCATTGTCAGAGGTGTCATCAAATGTGAAGTTATCCACTTTGGCAGGAAGAATAGAAAAGCAGAGTATTTTTTAAATGGTAAGAGATTGGGAAATGTTGCCGTTCAGAGGGACCTGGGTGTCCTTGTACACGAATCACTGAAAGTTAACATGCAGGTACAGCAAGCAATTAGGAAAGCAAATGGTATGTTGGCCTTTATTATAAGAGCCATGATGTGGAGATGCCGGTGTTGGACTGGGGTGGACAAATGTGAGAAGTCGCACAACACCAGGTTATAGTCCAACAGTTTTATTTGAAATCACAAGCTTTCGGAGCTGCTGCTCCTTCGTCAGGTGAAGTGACGAAGGAGCAGCGCTCCGAAAGCTTGTGATTTCAAATAAAACTGTTGGACTATAACCTGGTGTTGTGTGACTTCTCACATTTATTATAAGAGGATTTGAGTATAGGAGTAAAGACGTCTTACTGCAATTATATAGGGCCCTGGTGAGACCACACCTAGAGTATTGTGTACAGCTTTGGTCTCCTTACCTAAGGAAGGATATACTTGCCATCGAGGGAGTGCAACGAAGGTTCACCAGACTGATTCCTGGGATGGCAGGACTGTCCTATGAGGAGAGACTGAGTTGACTAGGCCTATATTCTCTGGAGTTTAGAAGAATGAGGGGTGATCTCATTGAAACATACAAAATTCTTACAGGGCTTGACAGGGTAGATGCAGGGAGGATGTTTCCTCTGGCTGGGGAGTCTAGAACCAAGGGTCACAGTCTCAGAATAAGGGGTTGGCCATTTAGGACTGAGTTGAGGAGAAATTTCTTCACTCGGGGTGGTGAATCTTTGGAATTCTCAACCCCAAAGGGCTGTGGAGGCTCAGTCATTGAGTATATTCAAGACAGAGATCGATAGATTTTTGAATATTAAGGGAATCAAGGGATATGGGGATAGTGCAGGAAAGTGGAGATGAGGTAGAAGATCAGCCATGTCTTGAATGGCGGAGCAGGCTCGAATGGCCGAATGGCCGACTCCTGCTCCTAATTCTTATGTTTCTTATGCTCTTATCCTTCAGATCAGATGTTAAACGGAGGTCTTTTCTGCCTGTTGCTTTAGTTCAAGTGGATATTAAAGATCCCATGACCTTATTGAGCAGGTAGTTGTCCTGGTGGCCTGGCCAACATTCCGCCCTTAACCAGCGCCATCCAAAAATAAATTAATTAGTCATTCATTCACTGGCTCTTTGTGAAATCTTGCTGTGTGCCAAATTATTTTACTTGATTTTCCTATGTAACAGCAATGACTTAATTTCACAAGTAGCTCGTCATATGAAGCAATTTGGGATGGTTCTAAGAGGTGATAAGGTGTCGAATAACTGCAAGTCTTTGGCTCACTGTCCTGCTCTTCGGTTCCATCTTAGTTTTCTCGTTCGTTATCATATTTTGTCTTTGCAAGTTGCAGCAGTGTCAAATATTCTTACACGATCAACGTGATTTTCCTCTCGACGTCTACTCTCATTCATGGATGTGATTGAAATAATATTCCTTGTCTTGAGCTTCTGTGTTTTCTGTTTTGGTTTGCATTGAGAAATATTTAATTTCTTGGTATCGAACTTTGGCTCATTTCCCAAATCTTCCACCCTGCTTTTTGGTGTCTCGGTTGATTGCACAAGCTCCAACGCTTCATTCAGATCACATCCTTTCCTGATACAATAGTCTTTGAAGTGCAACCTTCATTAATCTGAACTTGGAGCTCACAATCTGGAACTTGTAATTCCACTGCTTGCTGCAAAACTCTTCCACTTTCTCTCCGACAATCTGATCAAACAGATGAAAGAGTCAATGTTGTCCTTGGGTGTAAAATTGATTGGTGAGTACTGCTTTGGCACTGTTGAAATCATCACTCTCACCTGTACTACTGACACTGGCAAATTTCTTCTACCGTCTGTCCTTCGTAATGTAGCCACAGAGCTCTGTTTTTCTCAAATATACGAATGTTTAACAGAAAGAAAGAACTTGAATTTCGACAGCGCTTTTTATAACCTCAGACATCACAAAGTGCTTTAAATAGAAAAACTTGTATTTATACAGCACCTTTCACAAACTCAGGATGTCCCAAAGCGCTTTACAGTCAATGGAGTACTTTTGAAGTGTAGTCACTCTTGTAAAGTAGGGAAACGATGTCTCCACTGGTTGGCATTCCTGTGGCCCAAGACTGCCGAGCTACCTCGAGAATGCCCATATGACGTCTACTGCTCCCCGGCCAGATTTTCAAAAGGCCCGGACCTCAAAATTATGGCAGCCTCTTCGCCACCGGAACCCGGACTTGAATGTATAATCTAGTCAGACTCTCCTGTCCAGTACTGAGAGAGTGCTGCATTGTCTGAAATGCCATCCTTTGTATGATATAGGAACACAGGAACACAGGAGTAGGCCATTCAGCCCCTCGAGCCTGGTCCGCCATTCAACGAGATCATGTTAAACCAAGTTCTTGTCTGTCTGTTTGGGTGGATGATTATCACTTGTTGCCTCACCAAATGAACTAGCTACTTTTATTGCCATGGATTTGGGCACGCAACCAGTCAAAATGGTCATTTGGACCTTGAGAAAATTGGTTGCCTTTCTCTTGAAAAAATAAGTCTGAGGGGTGACCTAATAGAGGTCTATAAAATTATGAAAAGTTTTGATAGCGTGGACACAGAGAGAATGTTTCCACTTGTGGGGAAGAGCATAACTAGAGGCCATCAATAGAAGATAGTCATCAAGAAATCCAATCGGGAATTCAGAAGAAACTTCTTTACCCAGAGAGTGGTGAAAATGTGGAACTCGCTACCACAGGGAGTGGTTGAAGCGAATAGTACAGATGCATTTAAGGGGAGTTTGGACAAATATATGAGGGAGAAAGGATTAGAGGGTTATGCTGATAGATTTAGATGAGGGAAGACGGGAGGAAGCTCAAGTGGAGCATAAGCACTGACATGGACTGGTTGGGCCGAATGGCCTATTTCTGTGTCGTATATCCTATGTAATCCTATGTAAAATTGAGGCCAGAGCCACTGTTATAATAACACTAAGGAAAAAGGACGCAATTGGTGACGTAAGTAAACTACTAGGCACTTCGTCTAAGCGTTAAACAAAGCTTTAATCAACTGTTTTACAACATGGAGGTCTAGTTGTGTACTTCGCTAGTTCCTGTTAAGAATGTCCTGCACAAGCTGGGCCCGTGCCCGAGTATTTATACTCTCCCTGGACAGCGCCACCCGCAGGCCACTCAGTATTATTTCATAAGTCTTTCTTTCATGAATGACAGATTCATGTCAATTGGTATGACCGCTACTGTAGGATTTTAGAGAGATAAATCGCTTGGAGATCACTACAGAAAATGGATGCCACAAACAAAATGTTAAAGAAAAATCCAAATTAAACTAAAACATGTGCCCACCTTTGGAATACAATGTTAGTCGTACAAACAGGATAATGTAGCAGGTGTACTATTGCAGTATGACCCATAGCTCACGTCCACTTTAGGGACTTGAGCACAAAATCTAGGCTGATGCTCCAGCGCTGTTGGAGGTGCCATCTTTCAGGTGGACCTAAAAGAGCCCATGGCACTATTTTGAAGAAGAACAGGGGAATCCTCCCCAGTGTCCTGGCCAATATTTATCCCTCAATGAACTCCTTAAAACAGATTTTTCTGGTCATTATCACATTGCTGTTTGTGGGAGCTTGCTGTGCGCAAAATGGCTGCTGCGTTTGCTACATTACAACAGTGACTACAGCTCAAAAGTATTTCAATGGCTGTAAAGCGCTTTGGGATGCCCTGAGGTCATAAAAGGCGCTATATAAATGCAAGTCTTTCTTTCTTTTCATTTCAACTTACATAACAGTGCTGATAGACTGGTGATGTTACACAGCCTTCTCCATAATTGTCATCCAAATCAAGCATGAGGACATTAGCCCGAACTGAGAAGAGATCTAGAACACGATACATGTGTACACCAACCAAGCAGCGAATCTGAATTCCTGAATTATATAATCCTGCAACAAATATTTATGCATTGATCTAGTCAGTTATATTATACACAGATATAAGAACATAAGAAATAGGAGCAGGAGTAGGCCATACGGCCCCTCGAGCCTGCTCCGCCATTCAATAAGATCATGGCTGATCATTGACCTCAACTCCACTTTCCCGCTAGATCCCCGTATCCCTTGATTCCCCTAGAGTCCAAAAATCTATCTATCTCAGCCTTGAATATACTCAAAGACTCAGCATCACAGCCCTCTGGGGCAGAGAATTCCAAAGATTCACAACCCTCTGAGTGAAGAAATTCCTCCTCATCTCAGTCTTAAATGGCCGACCCCTTATCCTGAGACTATGCCCCCTAGTTCTAGACTCTCCAGCCAGGGGGAAACAACCTCTCAGCATCTACCCAGTCAATCCCCTTCAGAATCTTGTATGTTTCAATGAGATCACCTCTCATTCTTCTAAACTCCAGAGAGTATAGGCCCAATCTACACAATCTCTCATCATAGGACAGCCCTCTCATCCCAGGAATCAATTTAGTGAACCTTCGTTGCACCGCCTCCAAGGCAAGTATATCCTTCCTTAGATAAGGAGACCAAAACTGTGCATAGTACTCCAGGTGTGGTCTCACCAAGGCCCTGTACAATTGTAGCAAGACTTCCTTACTCTTGTACTCCAACCCCCTTGCAATAAAGGCCAACATGCCATTTGCCTTCCTTATTGCTTGATGTACCTGCATGCTAGCTTTCTGTGTTTATGTGGAAATATAAATGCACTTTTTTTGAGAAATTATAATCAAGCAAAATTAGTCATATTGGCACAAATCTTCATGCTTATACCTTCTTGAGAATCATTAAAGATGCAAAATTTTAGTTGAGTCAGTTATCTTGCATTACAATTGCAAACTCTGTATTAATTTTGCAAATTATGCACTAATACTTCTTTTTCATGGCTTCTTTCTCCACACACTGCACAACTCTTTTTTTAGAATTTCAATTCCCCTTTCTTGTAGTCCTCTTTCTAATGCAAATACACATGTGCGATTGAACACGAATGACATTTTATTGTGTAAATCACTTATTAAAGGTTATCCTTTCATAGGATTTATTCCTCTAAGGTGATCAAGAAGGATTAGAAAGGAATTACCAGAATTAGAAACTGCAGTTTGTTTGTCTGCCCTTCAGCCTTGTAGCCTGCTAGATTCGAGCCTTGTTTTATAGGTTGGCAGTGTTACAGGGAAGTGAAGAAAAGGCTCCCCTGCTTCCGACTGATTTTCCACTTACTGCAACTTGCTTCGAACTCAGAGAGGACCTGTCTGAAGAGGTAGGTTTCAGTAGAAGCAGGGAGAAACGGAGAGGCAATTTGTATTTCTTCAGAAGGACCGGTAAGCCAATGTCTTGTTATACGATGTCTAGTAGGATTGATGGGATGTGAGTGGGGGATCAGTAAGGGAAAGAAGGGATATTCTTCTCATGGGTTTGAGTCACAATACTAACAGACTGTGGAAAGGCTCTGTTTAAAGAGCAAATTTAAAATTTGGACTTGTTCCAAGTATGTAATTTCACACCTTGTGGATATGCTGCAAATTCATTTGCTCACTCCCACATTTGTCTCTAGTTCTATACGTACCCAGAAGCTAATAAGTTAAATTCTGGTTAATTATAATTTAAATTATATAAGCAGTTGCACACTATACCTTACAGTTTGCACATCAGACAAATTGATGCTGCCTGGCTTGCGCTGTTATAGTGCGAAGATAGAATGTGAAAAATAGGTGCAGTGTAACAAAATCAATTCAGGTCATTATTATGACATGAGCAGAATTAAATTGAAACCAGCGTCCATTGTGCACTCAGTGCAATACGTCTCAGTTCTCACAGCCAAGAAAACTCTCTGAGTAACAGAACGAATGTATTGAACGCTCTAATCACGCTGAAGTTATAAACAGATTTCGGAGTCACCGTCAATTTTTCTGGGACCAACATGCTTCACAGCGACGGAATACAATTGTTTTGCTCTCATCGGGAAAAAGCTGGATGCCTTGACAGGGAAAAAACGATGTGATACTTAAAGCAAACGCTAGAAGTTTAGTGATATTTCTTTTGATGTAAGGAGAGTAGATGTATCAAGTGAAACTGTGCCAAGAAGAATTATAGTATTAATTTCTCATTGGCGGTGTGATACAGCAATGTAAGGCAGAACGATGTAGAGCTGTTCACTAACTGCATGAATGGAAGAGTGAATTAAGATATAACGTAGATAGATGTTAAAATAAGTTACAGCTTGTAAGAATGGATCATTTCCAATAATTGAACTTGATTTCTACTGGCACTTTGGGCTTTGCAGAAGTGAGAGATGGGTTGAATATTACTTTTTAAAATAATTTTTGATCTCCCACAGTAATTAAATAGTATTGTCTTTTCCTGTATGATAAGGATTTTAGTGAATACATTCCCATATCAATCAAACATACCGTATGCACCAGATTCACAAGCTTGGCTCCCAGATTTAAGTTCCCTTTTGGGTCCCTTTCTACTTTTCTTTCTGATTTATTTTGGGTAGATAATAACAATTCCCTTCTGTCTTCAACCTCCAGGTTGTGCAGAGCAACCGTGGCCCTAAATCCGTGGCTGTGATCCTGGTAGTTATGGCCAGAGTGTGTCCGTCAGTGCTCTCTGGCATTGATCCCTCTGGAGTTTGCAGGGTCATTAGAGGGGACCTGGATCACTATGGAGGCCTCCACGCTGCCAAATCAAAATGGCTGCTGCGTTGTACCTACATAATGGTCACTGCAGTTGAAAAGCCATTCATCGTGTGTGAAACACTTTGAGAAGTTTTCAAAAAGATTTAACATGTTGCTTTATATTTTTTTTATTCATTAGATGTGAACAGCACCAGCAAGGCCAGCATTTATTGTCCTCGAGGAGGTGGTGGTGAGCCACCTTCTTGAATACAACTGAGTGGCTTGCTGGGCCATTTCAGAGGGGAGTTAAGAGCCAACCACATTGCTGTGGGTCGGGAGTCACATATAGGCCAGACCAGGTAAAGACAGCAGGTTTCTTTCCCTAAAGGACATTAGTGAACCAGATGGGTTTTTTTATCATTACTGATACCAGCTTTTTAATTCCAGATTTATTTAATTGAATTAAAATTCCCCAGCTGGCATGGTGGGATTTGAACTCATGTCCACCAGTTCATAAGTCTAGGCCGCATGGATTGCTGGTCCAGTAACATAACCACTATCCTACCATTTCCCTAATTCACATCTGTTTATTTTCTTTGACAAAGTTGATCAATTGTTGATCAGACAAACTTTTTGTCATGGTGAAGGAATTAAATAACAGGGGTGCAAGTTAAAAATCGGGAAATTAGGAGGAAGAATGTTAATGAATTTGTGGAATAAAATACTAATCCGAGAGATAATGGGGTAGATTTTTGTCTTTAATCACCAGGGCGTGAAATGTTGCCTGAATGGAATGCAGAGAGGAAAATCTAATGGGAAGGATGGCTGGCCAGTAACTGAATTGAAATGATTTTCCTTCCATTTAAACTAACGGAAGGAAGATCAGGTGGCTTCTGCAATTGCCATGGAATCCTCCCTGCCCAATTGTCACCTTGATGCTCTGACCAAGTGATGCTTAACGGCCAAGGCAGTAAAGGTGAAAATCTAACCCAATCAGTTGTTTTTCTGGCGAGAGTGGTGATTGAGAGATACCATGAGAAGGCAGGTGAGGCTGATTTCTAAGAAGATGACAAGCTCGTTGTTTTTTTCCGATTCATAAATTTGTTATGTTCTAAAGCAAACTCCGTGGCTGTGTTTGCTCCTATTTAATGCAACAATTACAATCTTTTAAAAAATGAATGAGGATGCTCTCTCAAACAATTTTATCTTCAAACATCAATGATTGTTGGTTTTACACATTCACACAGCAGCAGCTACATTTGAATACTTGTTTAAAAGTTGAGTAAAGTCTTTGAGGATGGCAGTAGCATATTTTCACAATTTCTCAATGCATATTCATGTGAGAAAGTACAAATGAGATTTAGGCTCTTGTTATATACTTACCACAATTCCCTTTGTGTGTCAGCCATGGCTCAGTTTGTAGTGCCCTGGCCTTTGCGTCAGAAGATTGTGGGTTCAAGACCCACTCCAAGAGACTTGAGCACAAAAAAAACTTGAGTACTCCAATGCAGTGCTGAGCGAGTGCTGCACTATCAGAGGTGCTGTCTTTCAGATGAGATGTTAAGCCGAGGCCCCGTCTACTCCCTCGGGTGGATGTAAGTGATTCTATGGCACTAATTCAAAGGATTTATCCCTGGTGTCCTGGCCAATATTTATCCCTCAATCAACATCACTAAAAATAATGTTTATCTTGGTCATTATCACGTTGCTGTTTGTGGGAGCTTGCTGTGCGCAATTTGGCTGCTGCGTTTCCTACATTACAACAGTGACTGTAAAGCGCTTTGGGATGTCTGGTGGTCATGAAAGGAGCTATATAAATACAAGTCTTTCTTTTAATCGCTCAGTAATAATCATTTGTTGATTATTTTCAGCAACAGTTCCGCAACGCGTACAAAATACGTTCATTTCCCCAAGCCAATTAATGTCTATGTATTTCCCTCTTATCTGAGCTTCCTTCAGCTCAGATGCTGAGAGACACAGCCAGCAAAATTGTAACTTCCTTCACATGTCTGATCTCAGCGTTGTTCACGGTAGTAGGTGTCACAGGTTAAATGATCCTGCACAGTTTACTCTGATGGTAACGGGGCATTTCACTTGCAGACTCTTGTTCATTGATATTTTTAAAGTGCTCTTTTGTTAATCATTGAAGATTAAGGTTATCCCCTTTCATCAAATCCGAAACTGTCCAGGTGGTGGGATAAGGCAGAGCAGGAGGTGGGATTATGGATCGAGATTAAAGACTTGCGTGGTAATTTTAACTTAACCTGCCCAATGGGAAACCACACGTTTTACACCCGGCCCAATTTTAGAACATAAGAATTAGGAGCAGGAGTCGGCCATACGGCCCCTCGAGCCTATTCAATAAGATCTTGGCTGATCTTCTACCTCAACTCCACTTTCCTGCCCAATCCCCATATCCCTTGATTCCCCTGGAGTCCAAAAATCTATCGATCTCAGCCTTGAGGTAGAGAATTCCAATGATTCACAACCCTCTGAGTGAAGAAACTCCTCCTCATCTCAGTCTTAAATGGGCGACCCCTTATCCTGAGACTCTGCCCCCTAGTTCTAGACACTCCAGCCAGAGGAAACAAGCTCTCAGCATCTATCCTGTCAATCACTCCTCAGAATCTTATATGTTTCAATGAGATCAACTCTCATTCTTCTAAACTCCAGAGAGTATAGGCCCAATCTACTCAATCTCTCCTCATTGGACAGCCCTCTCATCCCAGAAATCAATCTAGTGAACCTTCATTGCACCGCCTCTAAGGCAAGTATATCATTCCTCAGCTAGGAGACCAAAATTTTACTTTGCCTGAAGTCAATGGAGCGTAAAATCAGGCGGGGTTATAAAACAGGCGTCTAATCCGATCCAGTCAGTCGCCCACAGGGCGGGTTAGCTTAATATTACCCCCTCGGTTTCATCCAAATTTATAATCTCGCTAAATAATAACTCTGCGTCACGGGGCCGATTTTAATTCACCTAAATCGGCGCCACCAACCTCAAAACAGTGTCAGTAGTTCTGCCGGTAAATTCACACCAACGCTCCAACCGCCACCATTTGTACAGGGGCCAATGACTGGCCAAAATGCGCGCCTGCTTCAGGCGGTAAGTCCCTTTAAATATGCAAATCAGGGTTCTTATGACATGAGGAGAAGTTCTGGCGCGGAGGATTGCACACCAGTGACAGAACCCTGCCTGATTCTCCTTCCGTTGACACTACTGAAGGCCAAACCCGCCAGGCTGAGGAAGGGGTGTCCAAAACTCTCTGCCAGATTTCCCTTCCTGTGTTCCGCCCGGGCACCACTTAATGCCCAGGTGGTAATATTGTAAATCTACCGTGTCTTCACGTCACATTGTATATGAGTTGGCGCCATCGACTTTGAAGATACAAAAGGGAAATTATCGGTTCGGACCCAAATTCGCAGGGCTATGGGGCAAGAGCAGGGGACTGAGACTGATTGGATAGCTCTTTCAAGCTCCTTCTGTGGTGTAAAATTCTGCCCTCTTGAGGATCCTTGATTATAATCGCTCAGCCTTTGGTGGCCGTGCCTTCCGTTGTCTGGGCCCTGAGCTCTGGAATTCCCTCCCTAAACCTCTCCGCCTCGCTACCTCTCTTTCCTCCTTTAAGACACTCCTTAAAACCTACCTCTTTGACCAAGCTTTTGGTCACCTGCCCTAATTTATCCTTATGTGGCTCGGTGTCAATTTTTTTGTCTTAAAATACTCCTGTGCAGCGCCTTGGGATGTTTTACTACGTTAAAGGCGCTATATAAATACACGTTGTTGCTGTTGTTGTTGTAAAATGCTATGAGTATGTGCCCATATGAACAGTAGAAATTCGGCTCTTGTCGGGTGAGTACGCGCTGTGTACTCACCCGTAAGGCCACCTGAAGTGCCGGTTTCCTGCATGCACTGCGCATGCGCGGGAAACCGGAACTTCCGTTCCCCTGAAGGAAGGGGTTCAGAAGTCGAACGTGTGCGCGGGAGAGGCTGCGCGCACGCAGCGAACTTCATTTTTTTTTCAGGTTTCTCCGGGAGGGTAAGTATGGAGAAGCTGCACTTTTAAAAAGGAGGCGCAAGGCCTGTTTTCAACAAGGTAAGTGGTTAATTAATTACAATTTAAACATTTTTTCAACAGGTTTATCTTTTTCAGATACTTTAAAGAAAGGTAAGTTTATTTTTAGCACCGTTAAAAAGTATAATTAATTTTTTCAAAAATTTTAATTTTTGTTTAAAGTAGTTAATTTATGTAACTTATAGTTTAAGTGTGGTTTTGGGGCCGATCTCTATTCATAGATTTGACAGGGCTTCCTGTCAAATCTATGAATGAAAATGCCCTGTTAGGATTGGCTCTCCATGGCCCATGTGATCCATGGTGACGCTTCGAACTAACTGCACCCCTGGGATACGCAAGCACTGCGCGCCGGCAGCTGCAGGAGGCCCAGGAGCCGAAGTCCTCGTGGGCCCAAAGCACAATGGCAGGCGCGGTAGGCAAGTACGCGCGCGATGATTGCACCCGCAGGAAGCCGGAAAGCTGAATTTCTGGCCCATTGTATTTGTTGTGCCTAGTTTTTGCTATGATTTCACAAGGGTATTCACCAGGTTTGTTAATGCAATTCTGTTTGTTATCCTCCACCTTTAGACAACTAGGGCTCACATTTTTCCTGGTGCCAGTAAGTGTAGAGGCTGGTTTTTGAGCAAGTTGGGTAACAGCAATCAGAAGGCAAAATAATTTGTGTGGCGGCCTCAGTATTCACCTGGTCTCGTGTGGCCTCCAGCAAGATAGAACAGACCAATCTCCTTTTGTAATTGGGTTATGCTATTGATTCATGTCTTGTTGGTGCAGGGACTTTGAATGAAAAACCTCCTTGCCTTTGTGCGGTTTTTGACAAAAGGTTTATTGCATGGGACTGTTAAAAAATAAATGACTTTTCCCAATATCTACTGCCAGAGGTGGGCAAACCAGGCAATTGGACACAGGCCATTGGAATTACAAACCCCTCTCTCAATTTCCCCTCCTTTCAAACAAAAAAAAGCTCTCTCCATGCTGCCCAAACCCCTGAGAAATACCACTACTATATCAGAGTATTACTTTTAAAATTTCATATATCAGCTATCCTAAGGTCTCCCTGCAAGAGATTGAGACTTGTGCTAGTTTAAGCTCCTCACTGGATTCGGACAGCCCAAACTCAATTCACACGGTTTACAGCCAATAGAGACTTTTCTCCCGTGAGTATAGGCTGGAGTCAAACCCGGATCCCACAGATGAACTATCTAACCAGTTGCACCAAACAGTCCTGTGACTTGACTTATTGGTAAAACAGCTCACCGCCGACCTGACAGAGCTGGGAGTCCTGGGCTTAATGGGCTACTACTCCAGCCTTGGTTTTCAGCATTTAAGTTTGGGTGGCTTGGTGTTGCGTCAGAGGTGAAAATGCAACAAATCTGGAACAGGAACCGAACCCACCCACCTCAGGTTTTAACGAGGCGGGACGAAGGGCGGGCCGACCAATCCGCTCGTGAGAAGCGGGTTGGTTATTTAAATATTATAATGAGGCTTATTAAAAATTCGGTCATGGGATGTGGGCGTCGCTGGCAAGGCCAGCATTTATTACCCATCCTAGTTGCCCTTGATAAGGTGGTGATGAGCCACCTTCTTGAACCGCTGCAGTCCGTGTGGTGAAGGTTCTCCCAGAGTGTTGTTAGAGAGGGAGTTCCAGGATTTTGACCCAGCGATGATGAAGGGACGGCGATATATTTCCAAGTCGGGATGGTGTGTGACTTGGAGGGGGTGGTGTTCCCATGCACCTGCTGCCCTTGTCATTCTAGTTGGTAGAGGTCGCGGGTTTGGGAGGTGGTGCAAAAGAAGTTTTGGCAAGTTGCTGCAGTGCATCTTGTAGATGGTATACACTGCAGCCATGGTATGCCGGTGGTGGAGGAAGTGAATGTTTAAGGTGGTGGATGGGGTTCCAATCAAGCGGGCTGCTTTGTCTTGGATGGTGTTGAGCTTCTTGAGTGTTGTTGCAGCTGCACTCATCCAGGCAAGTGGAGAGTATTCCATCACACTCCTTACTTATGCCTTGTAGATGGTGGAAAGGCTTTGGGGAGTCAGGAGCTGAGACACTCGCCGCAGAATACCCAGCCTCTGATCTGCTCTTGTGGCTGCTCCAGTTAAGTTTCTGGTCAATGGTGACCCCCAGGATGTTGATGGTGGGGGATTCGGCAGTGGTAATGCCACTGAATGTCAAGTGGTGGTGGTTCGACGTTCACTCGTTGGAGATAGTCATTGCCTGACTTCATCTTAATAGTCATTCTATTTTTAAGTCATGTCGGCTGGGTTTCCCAGGCCTCAGGAAACCCAGCAGGTAAAAGGAGATAAGAAGGGCTGAATCTATGAGGTAAGGGCCTTTACAGCACTGCTTGTGTGTCAAGAGGAGGAGTGTTTCCTCCAGGCCCAACAATCTACCCAACATATACCCCCCCCCCCCCACCATCTGTCTGCTCGCCACCCCCAGACCATCGGATCGCTGTCCCCTCCCCCCCCCCACCGCTGACCAATATCTGCTCCCCGACCATCATTTGACCGCCCCCCCCCCCCCCCGCAATCGACCACCATCGGACACCCCAACCACTAGCGGAAACCTCCCCCCCTGCAATTGGGCGCCCCCCTGACCACCATTGGGACCCCCTGCAATCGGGACAACCCAGATCACCATCGACCCCCACCCCCCACCGCAATCGGGAACCCCCTGCAATCCAGATCCCCGCCCCCCCACGATCCAGACCTCCCCCCACAATCCGATCTCTCTCACTCTCCCAATACACCGACCTGCTCTCGTAGACTTTAGCCTTGTGAAGCAGGCTTCCCGCCCGAAACGCCTCCAGCCTGTCAAGCAGGCTACCTGTGGGCTGGAACCCCGCTTAAAGGAGCCCCGCAGTTAAATTCTGCAGGACATTCGGGAAACCCATTCTTCCGAGTTTCCCGTCCTCACAACAGCAGAACTCACCTCCAGGCAAAAGTCCAGGCCTATATTTTTGACCTAAATACTGACAGTAGCAACTAGCAGGTATTTTCACGTTTTAATCAGCCTGCTATTAGCAATAATAAATGGTACATGCACTACTAGCAGTAATCTAATGCCATCAATTGCAAGGAACACTTAGGCTAAGGAATTGCCAACTGAGGTACTGATATTGTGTTAATAATCCATATTTCCTTACATGATCAAACATTCTTCTAACAAGGCATGAAAACCCTCGCTGTTCATCATGAAGAAAGAACCAGAGGGAAGATGAGAAAATCTTTTTTTACACAGCGAGTTGGTGTGATCGGGAACGCGCTGCCTGAAAGGGAGCTGGAAGCAGATTCAATAGTAACTTTCAAAAGGGGAATTGGATAAATACTTGAAGGGAAAACATTTACAGGGCGACAGGGAAAAGAGCGGGGGAGTGGGATTAACTGGACAGCTCTACCACAGAGCTGGCACAGGCACGATGGGCCGAATGGCCTCCTTCTGTGCTGTATCGTTCTATGATTCTACTTCATCCAAAAATGTAAATAATAATAATAATTTTGACCGGTTTGTCGAATAATATTTCGAAAGTTTATTACGTTTGCTTCAGTTTCAGAAGCAGTTTATGTGATAGAAAATATTGCATTTCTATAGCGCCTTTCACGACCACCGGACGTCCCAAAGCGCTTTACAGCCAATGAAATACTTTTTGAAGTGTAGTCACTGTTGTAATGTAGGAAATGTGGCAGCCAATTTGCGCACAGCAAGCTCCCACAAACAGCCACAAACAGCAATGTGATAATGACCAGATAATCTGTTTCAGTGATGTTGATTGAGGGATAAATATTGGCCCAGGACACCGGAGATAACTTTCCCTGCTCTTCTTTGAAATAATGTCATGGGATCATTTACGTCCACCTGAGAGAGCAGACGGGGCCTCGGTTTAACGTCTCATCTGAAAGACGACACCTCCGGCAGTGCAGCACTCCCTCAGCACTGCACTGGACCGTCAGCCTAGATTTTTGTGCTCAAGTCTCTGGAGTGGGACTTGAACCCACAACCTTCTGACTCAGTGCTACCAACTGAGCCACGGCTGACACACATATGAGAATGATTGTGAGTTTGTATCGGTCAGATGGAGTTTATTTCAGCTGTTTGGTATCCTGCATGCATGAAGTATTTCCACTATGAATTCTCGGCACTCCAAGTTACATCAGTAGCCAAGTCTCTGTGTCTCTGGCAATGCTATATATGAGGAAGGGGCAATCGATAGCTCCGAAAGCTTGTGATTTCAAATAAAACTGTTGGACTATAACCTGGTGTTGTGCGACCTCTCAATGCTATATATCCCAGGCAGTTGTGATCACATTGTGGACTATCTGCTTATTTAGCATTCATTAGTTGTGTCCTCACTGTGTGATTGCCTGCACTTCTGTCCAGGGCGTTGTTTATTAAACTGCCTTGACAGCTGCAGGCGAGTCTCCAGTCACCACTACTAAAAATGTCCTTGCCAGTTCACACAATGATATTTTAGGGTTGTTGAGGGAATGCTGCTCCCCTTCAGGAACTCGATTTGAAGTCAGAGAAAGAAAGACTTACATTTATATAGCGCCTTTCACGACCACCGGACATCTCAAAGCGCTTTTACAGCCCATGAAGTACTTTTTGAAGTGGAGTCACCGTTGTAATGTGGGAAACGCAGCAGCCAATTTGCGCACAGCAAGCTCCCACAAACAGCAATGTGATAATGACCAGATAATCTGTTTTTTTGTTATGTTGATTGAGGGATAAATATTGGCCCAAGACACCGGGGATAACTCCCCTGCTCTTCTTCGAAATAGTGCCATGGGATCTTTTACGTCCACCTGGGAGAGCAGACAGGGCCTCGGTTTAAAGTCTCATCCAAAAGACGGCATCTCCGACAGTGCAGCGCTCCCTCAGCACTGCACTGGAGTGTCAGCCTAGCTTTATGTGCTCAAGTCCCATGGAGTAGGACTTGAACCCACAACCTTCTGACTCAGAGGCGAGTGTGCTACCCACTGAGCCACAGCTGACACCGTGACTCCAGCAAAGGTAAGACAGCAGACCATCGGAGCAAATGTGAGTCCATCCACTGAGATTTCACCTGATGCTGTGTCGTTCCAGCAAGGTCACTGCGACGTAATCCTTGTTACTCTGAAAGAGGATGTTCCTGGGGCATGCTAATAGCAGCTTTGTTGGGACCGGGTAACGACACCCAACTGGCTTGTCAAGAGTCACTCAACGTAGTCACATCAATTGACGTTGGACTGATTGGATCATTGCATATGATTCGCTTTCTGAACATCTGAAATCTCAGTCCTGAAACCCAAGTTAACAACGTTCAGTGCTTTAAAGGTTGGCAGTTTACACGCTCAGAAATTATTGGCAACTGGGTAAATTTAGTTTGTCGTGTTTTTCTTGTTGAATGTAAACACTGCTTTTTTTAAATTGTTTGCGTGATAAATACACCTATATCAGAAGCTTTTGCTTAATAAGGTCACAATGGACCTCATAAAGCAGTCCTGGAATTTCACACTTAACATACTGGGAGTACAATGTAGACCAGGGACTGGAATGCCAGTGCCAGCAGCCAATAAAGAGCTGCTGACAGCGTGTGAAGGGTTGCCATTTGTTTTTGAGGGGAACCGCTGGGAATTATACCCCCTTGCAGTTGTTGGTGGTTAAATTCCAAATAATGATAGTAAATATTAATAATAATAAGGCAAAAAAGAAAGGATGGCCCCATCCCAAAACCACACGATGAGGAAGGGCAATTGCCCATCCTAATTCAACCATCCATGAGGCATTGGAACCAGTTTTGTGGTAGGTGTGACCTATACAAAAGGGACGGTCTACACCTGTGCAAAGATGGAACTGATGTTCTCGGGGTAATTTTTGATAAAGCAGTTCGGGAGCATTTAAACTAGTATGGCAGGGGGCTAGAAACCTATGTAGTGAAATAGAGGAAAGTGAAAGGCAGACAGAAATAAATGGTAAAAGGGTGAGGAACAAAAAACAAAGGTCCAAACTAATTCATAAAAAATGTGAGCATAAAAAAAGCCTGAGGGTTTTATACCTTAATGCGAGAAGCATCAGGAACAAGGTAGATGAATTAGCTGTGGAAATAGAGGTTAATAATTATGATCTAATTGGGATTACGGAAACATGGTTGCAGGGTGAGCAGGGCTGGGAGCTTAACATACAGGGGTATTCAGTATTTAGGAAGGATCGACAAAAAAGAAAGGGAGGAGGGGTAGCATTGCTGGTAAAAGAAGGGATAAATGCAATTGAAAGGAAGGATATTAACTCAGTTAATACAGAATCTATATGGGTGGAGCTAAGAAATAGCGAGGGGCGAAAAACATTAATAGGAGTGGTATATAGGCCTCCAAATAGTAAAATAGAGGTTGGGGAGGGCATCACGAGGGAAATTAGAGAAGCGTGCAATAAGAGCACAGCTGTCATCATAGGTGACTTTAACTTACATATAGATTGGAATAGCCTAATCAGTAAAAATAATGAGGAGGAGGAATTCCTTGAGTGTTTAAGGGATGGTTATCTGGATCAATATGTCGAGGAACCAACTCGGGAACAGGCTATATTGGACTGGGTACTGTGCAATGAGAAGGGACTAATTAGTAATCTTGTTGTACGGGGACCCTTGGGTCAGAGCGATCATAACATGATCGATTTCTCACTCGAAATGGAGAGCGAAGAAATTGACTCAGATACTAAGGTCCTGAATTTAAACAAGGGGAATTATGATGCCATTAGACGGGAACTGAGTAGGTCTGATTGGACAACGTTCCTGGGAGGACTGGAGGTAGATAAACAATGGCAAGCATTTAAAGATAGAATGACAAAATTGCAAAAATTGTTTATACCAATCTGGCATAAAAGGAAATCTAAAAAGGTGACTCAACCGTGGATAACAGGGGAAATTAGAGACAGCATAAAATCCAAAGATAGGGCGTATAAAATAGCCAAAAAAAGCACCAGAGCGGAAGATTGGGAACAGTTTAAGATAGAGCAAAGGAGGACAAAGGGCTTAATCAAGAGGGGCAAAATAGCTTACGAAAGCAAGCTGGCGGAAAATATAAAAACTAACTCCAAAAGCTTTTATAAGTATATCAAGAGGAAAAGACTGTTGAAAACCAAAGTTGGCCCATTGCAGTCAGATACGGGGGAATATATAACGGGAAATAAGGAAATGGCAGACCAACTAAATGCATACTTTGGGTCAGTCTTTACGAAGGAAGACACAAAACACCTCCCTGGGATATCGGGAAAAATAGGGACATTTGCAAAGGAGGAACTGACGCAAATCAATATCTCTAAGGATATGGTGTTAAGGAAGCTAAAGGGATTGAAGGCGGACAAATCCCCAGGGCCTGATAACATGCATCCTAAGGTGCTGAAGGAGGTGGCCCTAGAGATAGCGGATGCACTAAGTATGATTTTTCGGAATTCATTAGACTCGGGAACAGTGCCCATGGATTGGAGGGTAGCTAACGTTACCCCACTATTCAAAAAGGGGGGTAGGGAAAAAGCAGGTAATTACAGACCTGTAAGCCTTACATCAGTTGTGGGCAAAATGCTGGAGTCCATCATTAAGGATGAAATAGCGGAGCACTTAGCAAATGGGGACAGGACAGGACAGAGTCAACATGGATTTACAAAGGGTAAATCGTGCTTGACTAATCTATTGGAATTTTTTGAGGGAGTAACTGGTAAAATAGATGGGGGAGAGCCAGTAGATGTGGTGTACCTGGACTTCCAAAAGGCCTTCGATAAGGTCCCACATAAAAGATTAGCAGGGAAAATTGAAGCTCATGGGATAAAGGGGAAAGTATTGACGTGGATAGAGAACTGGCTGTCAGATAGAAAACAGAGAGTTGGAATAAACGGCTCATTTTCTGAATGGCAGGCAGTAACAAGTGGGGTACCGCAGGGATCTGTCCTGGGTCCCCAGCTGTTCACAATTTACATTAATGACCTGGATCAGGGAGTCGGATGCAGCATTTCCAAATTTGCAGACGACACTAAACTAGGAGGGGGGGTGGGCTCAGAGGAGGAGACCAGGAAGCTCCAGAGCGATTTGGACAGACTGGGTGATTGGGCGGATAAATGGCAGATGCACTATAATGTGGACAAGTGCGAAGTTATCCACCTTGGGTGCAGGAACGGGAGGGCAAATTATTATTTAAATGGCAATAAATTGGGAGAGGGGGAAGTACAGAGAGACCTGGGTGTTCTTGTACACCAGTCACTGAAGGCGAGCATGCAGGTGCAACAGGCGGTCAAGAAGGCAAACGGTATGCTGGCCTTCATAGCAAAAGGGTTGGAATACAGGAACAGGGATACCTTGCTGCAGCTGTACAGGGCACTGGTGAGACCACACCTCGAGTACTGTGTACAGTTTTGGTCGCCTCATCTGAGGAAAGATGTTCTTGCCATGGAGGGGGTGCAGCGGCGATTCACCAGGCTGATACCAGGAATGGCGGGATTGACCTATGAGGAGAGACTATGTAGTTTAGGGATGTACACACTGGAGTTTAGAAGATTGAGAGGGGACCTCATAGAAGTGTATAAAATTCTGACAGGTCTAGACAGACTAGATGCAGAAGGAATGTTTCCCTTGGCGGGTGAGAACAGAACTAGAGGACATAATTTAAGGATAAGGGCTAAACCATTTAGGACAGAAATGAGGGGGAATTTCTTCACTCAGAGGGTGGTGAACCTGTGGAACTCATTGCCACAGAGGGCAGTGTACGCCAGCTCATTAAATATATTTAAGAGGGAATTAGATATATTTCTACAGGCAAAAGGGGTTAAGGGTTACGGAGAGAAGGCGGGGATGGGATACTGAATTGGAGGATCAGCCATGATCTCATTAAATGGCGGAGCAGGCTCGAAGGGCCGGATGGCCTACTCCTGCTCCTATCTTCTATGTATCTATGTATCTATGTATCCAGCACAACCGTACACTCCTCCACTGCTGCGTCCAATTGTTTTTGCCTCCAACACTCTATCTGGAAACCTATTCCAAGTGTTGATCTCTCTCTGCCTGATGAGGAGCCTGATGAGATCAGTCCCAAAGTTGCCTTTTACTAGCTTGAACTTGTCATGCTCCCACGGTTGAACAGAAAGTGGTATTCCAGATTAACCAGTTCCGTACCTTTTACTACCTTATGTAAAAAGAAAGAAATGCTGGAGATACTCAGCAGGTCAGGCAGCATCTGTAGAGAGTGAAAGACAGTCAACATTTCAGGCCGAAGACCTTTCATCAGAACTGGAAAAGGTTCGTGGAAAAATAGGATCGGTGGTAACGATGCATTTTCGGACAGCAGCTGTTAGTCATGATTCAGCTGTTGTCATTTACACCTCCTCTAGACCCATCTTCATTTCTTTACTTGTCCCATTACCACCCCCTTTTACTTTGCTCCATCAGCCCTTTTGTCATTTAATCTCTCCTGCCTTCCACCTTATCACAGACCTTCCCTTTTTTTCTTTCCTCCCCTTCCCCCTTTCCCTGCCCCTGCACTTGCTTAAAACCTCTCTAAAACCTCTCTTAAAACATCTCCAGCTTTTTCCAGTTCTGACGAAGGGTCATCGACCTGAAACGTCAACTCTGCTTCTCTCTTCACAGATGCTGCCTGACCTGCTGAGTGTCTCCAGCATTTTCTGTTTTTATTCCAGATTTCCAGCATCTGCAGTATTTTGCTCTTGCACTATCTCGTGTACCTCTATTAGATCACTTCTCAGATCCTCCTTCCCGGCCTGAAAAGCTCACATTTTTCTATTCTTTCCTCATAACTCCGGTTGGAGTTTTTGTCATGGGGTGGTGATGGCCTCAAGATTGACTTGTGGACTCTAAACGAGGCCGGGGCCTCAAAATGGGCCCCGTTAATGCAGGCGATCGGGGCGCTGCCACTTTCAGAGGGGCCTAACACTGAGTGGCCGAAGCTTCTGCCTGTTTAGACGGGAGCCCCCCATTTAATATGCAAATCGGGGTCCTCTGAAGTGCAGAGGACCCCGATTGCCATTTGAGGATTGAACTGGGTGGAGCCGGCGCCAGGCACACTCCGACCAGAGGCCCTGGACAAGGGACGATTATTTTTTGTGGGGCCAGGAGGAGCAGAAGTGTAATCTGGGCCCGTGCCACCCTAGGACTGCCCCCCCCCCCCACACCCTCCACGAGCGTGACGCCCCTCCCCAGACTTGCCTTGCTGCTGGCTCAGCAACCTCCTGATATTGGGCCGGCGTGAATCCGGTGAGCTGCGTCAGGATGCCTGGTTGCCGCCCACAACTCTCCGACTCTATCTAAACGAGGCCGGGGCCTCAAAATGGGCCCTGCTTCCTCGCCCCAATCGGGCGGGCACCTGGTGGACTTCAAGAGCCAGCTGCCCCAAGTTTAAAATCGACCCCAATAGAAAGTAATATCAGGCAGCTGATCTAATCACCTCAGTTTCCCATCAGGTGAGTTAAGTTAAATTTACCCACGCCACACCCAAATAAAATCAGACTGCACGATAGCAATGTTTAATCCGCTCTACTATGACACTGATCAACCAATAGGGATACGGTAGCATAAGTGGTTGTTACTGGACTAATGATCCAGAGACATGAGTTCACAATCCCACCACGGCAGCTGGGGAATTTAAATTCAATTAATAAATGTGGAATAAAAAGCTAGTGTCATTCATGTTGACCATGATTGTCATAACAACCCATCTGGTTTAGGGAAGGAAATCTGACGTCCTTACCCGGTCTGGCCTATACGTGACTCCAGACCCACAGCGATGTGGTTGACTCTTAACTGCCCCTCTGAAATGCCACTTATTCAAGAAGGTGGCTCGCCACCACCTTCTTGAGGGAAATTAGGGATGGGTAATAAATGCTGGCCTTGCCAGCAACTCCCACATCCCACGTATGAATAATGACAAAGGGAACGAACTTAACACTATTAAGATGTCTATGCAAGCTGGATATAGAAGGTGATGAATGAGAGAGTCAGAGAAAGAACAAAACAGAGGCAAAAGCACGTCTTTGGAATTCTCTACCCCAGAGGGCTGTGGAGGCTCAGTCGTTGAGTACATTCAAGACAGAGATCGATAGATTTTTGAATATTAAGGGAATCAAGGGATATGGGGATAGTGCGGGAAAGTGGAGTTGAGGTAGAAGATCAGCCATGATCTTATTGAATGGCGGAGCAGGCTCGAAGGGCCAAATGGCCTACTCCTGCTCCTATTTCTTATGTTCTTATGTCTATCTGGCCAGATAGTGTGCCCAGGGTCGAAGACTCCACAATACTGAAGTTGTAACAGAATGGAAATGGGAAGCATGAATAACCTGGCAAAACCACAACAGAGAGACTTCCTAAAGGCTGGCATCCCCTGGGAGGAGATGCTGCAATGTGGGCCAATAAGGAGTGGAAGAGACTGGTGCTGGCTGTATGCGCATGGGACACTACAGGAGTGCTAGCATGGTGTTCTTGCTTAAGCACGTTTGTCATACTGCTATTTTTGTTTTGAATTCTGCGTGCAGCAATTATTCCAGGCTGCCTGAAGTCTGCTTCAGCAGTCTGAGAACTCAGCTGCCAAAGGTTGTCCGGTTCAGATCTTTAGCTTTCCATTAATTTTCAAGCAGGTTAGACTATCATTATTTATTTAATGTTTTTGAGCCTCACGGTGTGAGCTGTGCTCTCCGTAGATCACTAATTACTCTTTTAAAGGATTTCTGCAGTGTTCAGCCTAACTGAAATGAGCACGTAATTGAGTGCCTGCACTAGAAATTCGAGCAACCTCCCCCAGTTTTATTTTTTATTTAACTCCAGTGCCTATTTTTTATTCTAAATAATGTCTTC
This sequence comes from Squalus acanthias, assembly GCA_030390025.1. Taxonomy (NCBI): domain Eukaryota; kingdom Metazoa; phylum Chordata; class Chondrichthyes; order Squaliformes; family Squalidae; genus Squalus; species Squalus acanthias. The sequence goes on from CM059428.1 coordinate 12,045,414, forward strand.
AGTTCTTTTCTTTCGGTCTAAATTTTGTATTCTTCCATTCACCAGCTCTCTTTCAGTTCCAGTTATTCTGGCGTGTCTGAATGTGTTGCTTTTCTTGATCTCGTTCTGTAAGTATAACCACATTAGTTATCCGTTTTCATAGCTGTTAAGTCTGAAGCACTGACCCTTCCTCACTCTTCAGTTCCAGGTGATTGATTCCTGATTCTCAAAGCCAAAAACTTCATTGTATTTCAACCTGCAGAACATACCAATTTCCTTAAAGCCACATAACCTTCATGCATAACCTTGAATGAGTATAGTCTTAGTCTTTTAAACTTTTTTTCCTGCCTTGTGCTCATTAAAATGGAGGATGTTAGTGCAGAGGAATGGAATACTTTCTATTTTGGGCATCTAGTGCCGGCATCAATCACTCCCAGGGCAGGTGTAGTGCAGCTAGATAAGAACAGAAGAACAGAAGAAATAGGAGCAGGAGCAGGCCATTCAGCCCCTCGAGCCTGCTCCGCCATTTAATGAATCATGGCTGATCCGATTTTGGCCTCAACTCCACTTTCCTGCCCGCTCCCCATAACCCTTGACTCCCCTGTTGCTCAAAAATCTGTCTATCCCAGCCTTGAATATATTCAATGACTCAGCTTCCACAGCTCTCTGGGGTAGAGAATTCCAAAGATTCACAACCCTCTGAGAAGAAATTCCTCCTCATCTCCGTCTTAAATGGGTGCCCCCTTATTCTGAGATTATGCCCCCTCGTTCTAGATTCCCCCACGAGGGGAATCATCCTCTCAGCATCCACCCTGTCCAACCCCCTCAGAATCTTATATGTTTCAATAAGATCACCTCTCATTCTTCTAAACTCCAATGAGTATAGGCCCAACCTGCTCAACCTTTCCTCATAAGACCACCCTTCCATAAAGACCAAAGCTTTACTTTAGTCTGCTCTAGCAGTGTGTCTCAGCCCCAAGCTCCGAGAAACACCCTACTGTTCCAGTGGGAGGTTTCACTGTTTTCCGCACCAATCATTCTGTGGCCTCCCTGGCTTGATTACATTACCGTACAAACATTTAACATGACCTTAAGCCAATTCTTTGCCCACTGTTAAATAGAAGCCTTAACCCGTTTAAAATAAATGCATTCATACCTCAGTTGGAGTAGCTGAAAAAATAATTTCATACAAAAATGCATGCTAACATTCTACAGAGTGATTGGAAGAGCTAAGCATGGCATTTCCAATTAGTGCCAAATTAGGGATAATTTACAATAGGCCCATGATCACGAGGAATGAAGTCCAGACAGCCTAACTTCATTTTGATGTGGAGATGCCGGTGTTGGACTGGGGTGGACAAATGTGAGAAGTCGCACAACACCAGGTTATAGTCCAACAGCTTTATTTGAAATCACAAGCTTTCGGAGCGTTGCTCCTTTACCTGACGAAGGAGCAGCGCTCCGAAAGCTTGTGATTTCAAATAAAGCTGTTGGACTATAACCTGGTGTTGTGCGACTTCTCACATAACTTCACTTTGTTTAGGCCCTCACAGCTGGAGGGCAAATTCAGCCCATCAATCTAGAGCCGTAATTTAACCCAGATATGAATGGGCAGGCCACACCTGCCCCCCCACCCCCCCACCTCCCAAATTGCTGGGGGCTTGCTCTAATGGTGCAAGTGTGGCAGAGCAGGACTCCTGCCCACCCATGCTGTCAACCGGAGACCAAAAGGCAGGGGGGTCATTTGCATGGCTGGGGGCAGGTGTATCACACCTGCAAGGACAGTGCAGTGCTTCCCCCAGCATGGCCAAAGGCCTGGAATGTGGGAGTAACAAGAGAGGATATCCGGCGATATAGGCGGCATGTAGGAAGCACTTTGGCAGTTGGATCCAAAGTGGAGGGCAGGTCCATCGTTTTCATGGTATACTGTGGATGATGCCCGATTGATTTGATTAATATGATGGGTGCAGTGAAGATGACTTATTAACAGAAATATACTTTGGGTTAGCGACACAATCTGGAATGATGCATGGAGACTTGCAGAGTGACTGTAGATGTCATCCTGCCTAAGGCAAGGTGCATGTTTACCTCTCTCCTGCAAGTCGGAGCTCACGGAGGGATTTGTTAGGAAGTTATTTTCATTCTTCTTTGTGAATGTATAAACAACAGCTGTCCCTGTAGCTATACTTGCTTTAGGACATACAGCGACAGTTGTTTTCAGAAGGTGTAATGCTTACTTCCCTACTCCCCATCAGCCGCTGGAACAGCTTAGTATACTAATGAAGAAATCTCAACAATTTAAAGATAAGCCACTGTTAAGTACTCTGAGTAACTTTAAGATCTATCTATTGCCCTGACCATTGTTCTGGAACTTTTGGAATAGTTATCATCAGTTGTGGAATAAATCATTGAGAGAATAGCTCCAAAGAATTGTTAAGATTTCCAGGGTGAAGTAGTAGCATTAAATTCTATAGCGGGCCCTTTAATGTTTGTCGCGTTTGAACGGAGTTCATCAATTCCTCTCCCTCACGTCAACAGGCAACTTCTCCAAGCCAGTTTGGCCTGATCAGAACTCAATGTTTATACAAAATATAAACATTAAGAACAAAAATGAAGGGTGAACCACATCTGTTCAAGTTTTGTTTTTCGGTTTGCTATGCAGGACTTCAGCTTTGTATCTCAACTGAGGTTCTTTACCTTTGCTCCAGATCTCTCTTTGCATCTTTTCTTCTTCCTGTCTTTAGTCTGTCTGTCTGTCTCTTTTTCTCTGTTGGACTGAGATGATCAGCCTCAGTACCTGTGGAGTTAAGAAAATAAGCATTTAATTGGCCCCGATTTTAACTCCAGGTGGATTCCCCGCACAGGCCCGAGTTAAATTTACAGTCGGGTCTCAAGGATGTAATCGGGCCGCAACGTGCCTATGTAAAGAAGGACCCTGTTGCCTCTGGGCGCATGTCATAAGAACATAAGAATATAAGAAATAGGAGCAGGAGTAGGCCAATTGGCCCTTCGAGCCTGCTCCGCTATTCAATAAGATCATGGCTGATCTTCTACCTCATCTCCACTTTCCTGCTCTATCTCCATATCCCTTGATTCCCTTAATATTCAGCAATCTGTCTATCTGTCCTTGCTGCCTGCTCAGGAGAGCAGGTTAAAATTGCAGGGGGGAAACATTTGATTGCTTTGCGCCTCCCGTTAATGCCCTAAGAGGGCGCTAATGGGGCACAAAGCAACTAGCGCCCAGGCGTGGCAATGTTTGCGCTGCTCGTGAAATTGACCAGGCATTTTGCGGCGGTGCTAAACACTTCTGCCACGATCTCCTGCGCCCGCAGAATGTGACGTCAGTCGAGCGTGCAATGCCCTGGTAGCGCCCCGGACCAGATATTGAGTGGTTCCCCCTGCCTTTCCGCCTGCCACTAGCAACGACAGGTTGAGGGGAACGATTTGTAGTCGGGAAGGGACTGGGGAAGCGCTATTTAAAGGCTGCCGCTTCCTGCCTTTTTTTGTCGGCGACATTTTTGCACCACGCATTCTGAGAGAGAGAGAGAGACTTCTGGAGAGATTCAACGCTGTGTGCAGGAGTTTTGGTTACTGAGCAGCACTTTGCAGGTTCAGTTTGATTTGCCCTTCCTTGCATCTATTTAGAAGAGACTGTGGGGGCTGCACTCTGAGCTCTTTCCCTGGTTCTCTCCATTGTTCTATCCAGCAGATTTGATGTACAGGTCTCTCCAGGCTGAGATTCAAGGCTGCAATGAGCAGGGTGTGGATGGCGAGCAAGATCGACCCTCCCCTTTAAGAACTGGCTGGTGCCAGTGTGTCTGTGTTCCATTGTTGACTGACATCACATGAGCTTCACCAGCACTCTGAGGTAGCGCCTCGCTCCTCGGCGTTAGTGCCTTAAGACAGATGTGTAGCGCCTGATTTAGCCCTCCAATCACCTTCAGGGGCGATAAAAGCCAAGTTTGCAGTCGGAGGCGATAATTAGCGCCAGGCGCTAAACTTTGCACCCGGCCGATAATTGCGCCCCAAATGGGGCGATACTGAATTTCTCCCCCCAGATGTTGTGATCATGGCGGCTTTCGGACAGGTAAGAGCCAGGGCGATTTTAACTGCCCGCCCGCCAGGTTTCTGCTGAGTGGGTAGGGTTAGAATCGCCCCCAAATGGGTGGAGGAAAGCATGTCAGCTATTTTAGAACGCTCATTACCATTTTAATTGGGGAAGAAAACAATAACTACCCACCTCTCCCATAGATTTTCAGGGTTAGCTATTTTCCTGCACACTACTCTGATGAAATATAGTCACCGACCCCGCAAAAAAGTGTGACAAGTGGCATTCTTGTTTAATATTCTCTTTGTCTGAATCTTTATACTAAGGTCTGCTTACCACAGTTCATTAATTTTGTCCTCTGTTTTATTTGTTCCAGATTGTAGGGTAAATTCTGTAAGGCTCCGTCTGGGCCTTCGCTAGATCTGAGTGTGCTCGAAAATGTGCCTACAGTGATATTGCTGCAACTTCAGCCTGCGCTGATATTTGACAGAGCTTTGCAGCAGCAGAGCTTCACAAAATTTACCCTTGTAAATTTATGTTTACCGAGATTATTGTTTTGTTTTATTGACGTCCCTCACCTTGTCTTATTTTCATAATTTCAAGTCCTATCAGATGTTTCCTCCAAAAATTTTTTTTTATTCGCTTATGGGATCTGGGCGTCGCTGGCGAGGCCAGCATTTATTGCCCATCCCTAGTTGCCCTTGGGAAGGTGGTGGTGAGCCGCCTTCTTGAATTGCTGCAGTCCGTGTGGTGAAGGTACTCCCACAGTGTTGTTAGGGAAGGAGTTCCAGGATTTTGACTGAGCGATGATGAAGGATCGGTGATATACTTCTGAGTCAGGATGGTGTGTGTCTTGGAGGGGAACTTGCAGGTGGTGGCGTTCCCATGCGTCTGCTGCCCTTGTCCTTCTAGGTGGTAGAGGTTGCGGGTTTGGGAGGTGTTGCTGAAGTAGCCTTGGTGAGTTGCTGCAGTGCCTCTTGTAGATGGTACACACTGCAGCCACGGTACGCCGGTGGTGGAGGGAGTGAATGTTTAAGGTGGTGGATGGGGTGCCGATCAAACAGGCTGCTTTCTCCTAGATGGTGTCGAGCTTCTTGAGTGTTGTTGGAGCTGCACTCATCCAGGCAAGTGGATAGTATTCCATCACACTCCTTACTTGTGCCTTGTAGATGGTGGAAAGGCTTTGGGGAGTCAGGAGGTGAGAGACTCGGCAAGTTTCGGGCCAGTTTTTGAGGCGGCAAATGGAGTAAAATGGCTTCATAGCGGTGACTGCCTCAAATCCACTGCCAAAAAACTGCACCCGAATTATTCTCCCTGGAAAAGTGTCAGTCCCTTTAAAGATTAACTGGGAGCCTCATGTAAATGGGGTCAACGTGCTAACCCATCCATCCCATTTGCTCCAACTTCTACCCCAAACTCACACCCAAGTAATTGTTGCCGTTATATAAGTGGTAGTAGAAGCTGCAGGAAGACATCCCTGAGGCAGATACCATATTGAGGAGATCATTTTGTTTGTTGCTACTGAAGGTTGGGTGTACTGTACCAGCATATTCATCATTGTAGTACTTTGGAGTTCAGCCAAGCCTCCAATTTCACTCAACTCTGCTCAAAGTATTGCTTTGCATTGGGGGACATGGATTTCCCAATGGGAATCCCTCTATTGAATGAGGTGGACGTTGAGGATGTGGAAAAGGCCACATTGGAATCCCAGAGTCAGGTTTCACAGAAGGCACTTCTTCCCTGTGTGCTCATATATACTCACGAGAGCGTAAAGACATTGAAATTCTTACTTTGATTCTTCTGACCTTCAGCGCCTCAAAAGGCTGCCGATCTCCCCCCCTCTCCCCAACCAAGTTTATTAGGGAAATATGTCAACTGCTGCACCAGTCAAGGTCAGCACTGTGTCTTCTTGATCCTGCCAGGCAGCATCTGGGGTGACCTTTGCCACATGAGCCAGGCAGCAACGAAAGGGTCAATGATTCTATTCCAGAGAGATGCACAATTTTTATCTTACCCAATGGAAGCAGGCAAACAAGAAGAGAAAGCTATTCAGTTCTACAGACTGGCAGAGTTCCCACAGGCCTTTCCACCATCTACAAGGCACAAGTCAGGAGTGTGATGAAATACTCTCCACTTGCCTGGTTGAGTGCAGCTCCAACAACACTCAAGAAGCTCGACACCATCCAGGACAAAGCAGTACGCTTGATTGGCCCCCCATCCACCACCTTAAACATTCACTCCGTCCATCACTGCATGGCTGCAGTGTGTACCATCTACAAGATGCACTGCAACAACTCGCCAAGGCTTCTTCGGCAGCACCTCCTAAACCCACGACCTCTTCCACCTAGAAGGACAAGGGCAGCAGGCGCATGGGAACACCACCACCTCCAAGTTCCCCTCCAAGTCGCACACCATCCTGACTTAGAAGTATATCGCCGATCCTTCATCGTCACTGGGTCAAAATCCTGGAACTCCCTACCTAACAGCACTGTGGGAGTACCATCACCACACAGACTGCAGCGGTTCAAGAAGGCGGCTCACCACCACCTTCTCAAGGGCAACTAGGGATGGGCAATAAATGCTGGCCTTGATCCCATAAAACAAATTTTTTAAAAAGGCACAGGGAGAAATTGTTGGAATGCATATGGCACTCAAAGTCAATAGAAGTAAAAACCGGGAGAGATGTAAAACAGGCTGCTGATTCACTATCACCCATTTTTCACCATCGCACAATATCTGAGTTCTGGAGGTTCTGGTTTTTTTCCCCCACTTGTGGGATATGTACCGTCACCCAACATTGCCTGAAGAGTCTTGTGGAATTCTTAAAATATTTTCTTTTATTATTTCTAAACTGTCTTGGTTACTCTAGAAGCATGTTATGCTCATTAGTGTTTGTCTAATTGTTTATAGCTCTTGTCACAGCGGTGAGCCAGAGGCCTGGAGCTTTACAAATCCCCCAATTCCTGGAGGTTCTTGCCCAGCAGTTACTTAAAGCCAGGGGCATGTTTCAAATTCCCCAGCTCGTGTTGTCAGAGTTACAGGTGCAGAGGATGCTTCTGTCTTGAATAAGGGATTAGATTCTGTCAGCATCCGCTTGCCACAGTGCTCATGGGCCGAGGAGCTACTGATTCACTTTAAAGATCCCAGCGCACACAATCCTCATTACAATGTGACCCTTGAGAGTCGTGTATTTTGCATATTATAATGAGATGCCTGTTAAAGTGAGAATTTTATAATGTGGCACAACATATAACCTGAAAAAGTCAGTGGCTAAGGTCCAATAACCTTACAACAGAAATAATACTCTAACTGAAAGTGTTCTAATGAGAGTGAATGTGCTTACAACAGCATCTAAAATGTCTTCATTAAATGTGTTTGTAACATTTTACTTGTTTTTCGGATGAGACATTAAACCGAGGCCTCATCTGCTCTCTCAGGTGGACGTAAAAGATCCCATGGCACTATTTTGAAGAAGAGCAGGGGAGTTATCCCCGGTGTCCTGGCTAATATTTATCCCTCAACCAACATCACTAAACCTGGTTATCTGGTCATTATCACATTGCTGTTTGTGGGAGCTTGCTGTGCGCAAATTAGCTGCCTCGTTTCCTACATTACAACAGTGACTACTCTTCAAAAGTACTTCATTGGTTGTAAAGTGCTTTGGGACGTCCTGAGGTCATGAACGGCGCTATATAAATGCAAGTCTTTCTTTCTTTGAGGAAAGATGAGAATTGTACCTAATTTTATACTTGTGTTTATATAGCAGAGAAAAAAAAATTAGCACTTCACACAAAGAATTAGTTTTGAATTATAATGACTATTGTCATGTAGTCAAACAAGACAACAGCATTCCTTGTTTTCAAATCACTCCACGGCCTCGCCCCTCCCTATCTCAGTAACCTCCTCCAGCCCGACAATCCTTTGAAATCTCTGCGCTCCTCCAACTCTGGCTTCTTGTGCATCCCCGACTTTCATTGCCCCACCATTGGTGGCCGTGCTTTCAGCTGCCAAGGCCCTAAGCTCTGGAATTCCCTCCCTAAACCTCTCTGCCTCGCTACCTCTCTTTCCTCCTTTTAAGATGCCCCTTAAAACCTACCTCTTTGACCAAGCTTTGGTTCACTTGCCCTAATATCTCCTCTTGTGGCTCGGTGTCAAATTTTGTTTGATAATCACTCCTGTGAAGCACCTTGGGACGTTTTACTACGTTAAAGGCACTATATGAATGCAAGTTGTTGTTGTTTAAAGGACCAGACAATCTGATTTTTGGTGGTGCTGATTGAGGAAGGAAGCTAGGCCCGAGTGGGAGAACTCCCTGCCTTTCTTCCGAATAATGACACGGAATCTTTAATATCCACCTGAAGCACTGGACCTTGGTTTAATGTCTCATCCAAAGCCCGACACCCCTGATAATGTAGCGTGCAATCAATACTGCACTGGAATGTCTGCCCAGGGTTATTTTCTTCACAGTGCATGGCGTGCTATGATACTTTTTAATTCAGTTTTGGTCATTATGTCAGGTGTTTGCAAACATATGAGAAAAGGTTTGCAAGATAGTGGGGGAATAATTCGGTATCGCCCATTTTGAGGCACTAATATTTGCGCCCGGCACTAATTATCGCCTCCGACTGCGAAATTTGCCTCTATTGCCCCTGGAGGTGATTTGAGCACTGAATCAAGCTCTACACGCCTCTCTTAAAGTGCTAACGTCAGGGAGCGAGGCGCTATCTCAGAACGCTACCGAAACTCAGGCGATGCCAATTACCATGGAAGCCGTCTAGTTCTGAAAGGGGAGGGGCCATCTTGCTAGCCAGCCACACCCTGCTCATTGCAGCCTTGAATGTCGGCCTGGAGAGCCTCTAAAGCAATTGTGTTGGAAACACTAATGGATAGGCCCAGGGAAAGAGCTCGGCGCGTAGGAACCTCAAAAGTGGTGCTGAGGGCCAAAACTCCTTAGGACAGCGTTAAATCTATCCAGACATCTCTCTCTCTCTCAACCTGCATATACCAAAAAATTTTCGACAAGAAAAAGCAGGAAGCGTCCACCTTTAAATAGTGCTCCCCAGCCCCTTCCTGACTTGAAAACGTTCCCCTCTACCTGTCGTTCCTAGCGGCAGGCACGACTCAATTTCCAGTCCAGGGCATTACCGGGGTGTTGCACATTTGCATGACGTCACGATCTGCGGGTGCAGGAGATCGCGGTGGTAGTGTTTAGCGTCGCCGCAAAACGACAGGTCAATTTCGCGAGAAATCGCCGCTCTCGGGCGCTAAGTCGCTAGCACCCCGTTAGCGTCTCCGGGGCGAACCAACCGAATTTTTCCCCCAGTACTTTTTTTTAATGTAAATGTTGCCCCTTTAAATTTTTTATACTTGGCTGCAAATATCTTGAATTCAGTCCACATATTTGCAAAGGATGAGGGTCAGTTTCAGGCATGCCACAGTGCTTTTTCTATTGATAATAACAGCAGTATTAGCTTGTGAACAACTTGCCACAGTCCTTGCACTCGGAGAGTCATAGGCAGATGGTCTCCCACAAGATAACATTAGCTTGTAGCAAGGTTACACAGGTTGTTTGCTACATCTTTCTACAGGCTCGATGCAAAAGGCTTTTTACTTGTGTTTCCATCTTTATCAACGCGGGCCAGAAATGAGCCTTTCAGCCAAACCTGAATGGCTCTTCAGTTTATTTATATTCCACTAAATCGCTCTGAATTCCGCACTTTGCATCTGCAATATGCCTCTTAGGTTCAGTTCAACATGAGCAGAAATTTGCACGCGCCGTTTCATTTGCAATGCATTTACGAAAGGAGAGAGGAGCCGCCTACCTGATTTTGGACCGGACAGTATTTTTTTTTGAATTGGCTGTCCAGTCGGAAACTGCGAATTTCCCTCTTTTTTGTTCCATGCCGTAAATAATCACCAGGGCGGATTGCATAGAGAGACAGATGGACATGGACAACAATCCACCTGTAACGGATCACACCCAACCTTTCGAAATTGATTGTTGGGATGTGGGCATCGCTGGCAAGGCCAGCATTTATTGTCCATCCCTCATTACCCTTGAGAAGGTGGTGGTGAGCCGCCAACTTGAACCGCTGCAGTCCGTGTGGTGAGGGTATTCCCACAGTGCTGTTAGGGAGGGAGTTCCAGGAATTTGACCCAGTGACGATGAAGGAACGGCGATATATTTCCAAGTCGGGATGGTGTATGACTTGGAGGTGGTGGTGTTCCCATGCGCCTGCTGCCCTTGTCCTTCTAGATTTGGGAGCAACCGTCAAAGAAGTGGTGTTGCAGGTGTTTTTTTTATTTATTCACAGGATGTGGGTGTCACTAGCAAGGCCTGCATTTATCACCCATTCCTAATTGCCCTAGAGAAGGTGGGGGTGCTTTATACAACTGAGTGGCTTGCTCGGCCATTTCAGAGGACAGTTAAGAGTCAACCACATTGCTGTGGGTCTGGAATTATATATAGGCCAGACCGGGTAAGGACAGCAGATTTCCTTCCCAGATAGGTTGTTATGACAATGATACTTTTTAATTCCCGATTTATTTAATTGAATTATAAATTCCCCAGCTGCTGTGGTGAGATTTGAACTCATGTTTCTGGATCATTAGTCTAGGCATCTGGATTACTAGCCTAATGACATAACCCCTATGCTACCGTACCCGGTATGTGATCCTTCCTGTTTGATTTGCTGCTATGCGCTCCACCCTGGTTGTTGTTTACATCCTAGTGCAAAACGGGAAGATCAACCCCTTAAAATCTAATGTTTTAAATGGAAATCTGTTCTTTTTCCATTGAATTATGGCAGGTAACTTTATGAATTCATGCTGTCACATTGCTCATAAGCCTCTTGGTGTATGATCAAAACGTATGGGGGTCAGGATGCCCTCAAGGAAATGACTCGATCAGTTCGTAGCAAGGACTCTCATATTATAATGATAGTGTACCCATGCTTGATGGTTGTAAGTAACCACATTGTGATACAGGCAGCCCTCTGCCACTTTAAACTCAGATATGTGTCTCTGCCGCAGTATCACGTCTACCAATTCTCCTGCATTCAGCAAGACCCTCGTGTATAAAACCATAAACTCATACCTGCCGGGGCCGTGCTCTTCACAGTACAAACCAGCACAAAAAGCAGTCCGATATGTGCAGCAGATGCAGCTCTGTGCAGTGGGAAGGCATTGTTTGCGGGTGTGCATGGAGGGATTCTGAAGGTTATTTGTGCCTATGTTCGCACTCCAACGTCGGCCTCTCTCCCTGAGTCTCGATGTTCTGCCAGCTCTCCCTGGTCACCCCAAGGCCCATTGCTGATAGCTCTCCCCGCTCACTGTTTGTGCCATTTGTGCGCGGTTTCTGCCGAAGATATGATGGGAAATCAGGGTAGAAATTCTACCCCAATATCTCTGAGCCTTCCTGGATTTATAATTGTATCATTCTCAGCTAGCATGGACAAGTGATGGAAATGATTCTTCTGAAGTTAACAGTTAAATAAGAAACATAAGAATTAGGAGCAGGAGTCGGCCATTTGGCCCTTCGAGCCTGCTCCGCCATTCAGTAAGATCGTGGCTGATCTTCTACCTCAACTCCACTTTCCTGCACTCTCCCCATATCCATTGATTCCCTTAATATCCAAAAATCTATCGATCTCTGTCTTGAATATACTCATGATGTGGAGATGCCGGTGTTGGACTGGGGTGGACAAATGTGAGAAGTCGCACAACACCAGGTTATAGTCCAACAGCTTTATTTGAAATCACAATCACCTTTATGCCGAGGTGTGATAAAGGGCAGTTAGAAAGATTAACTGTAATCATCTGGCAGTGTTCTCTGACTATATATGCTGTGCCTATATGCATCTCTTCACTTCACCTGACGAAGGAGCAGCGCTCCGAAAGCTTGTGATTTCAAATAAAGCTGTTGGACTATAACCTGGTGTTGTGCGACTTCTCACATTTGAATATACTCAACCACTGAGCCTCCACAGCCCTCTGTGGTAGAGAATTCCAAAGATTCACCACCCTCTGAGTGAAGACATTTCTCCTCATCTCAGACCTAAATGGCCGACCCCTTATTCTGAGATTGTGACCCCTGGTTCTAGACTCCCCAGCCAGGGGAAACATCCTCCCTGCATCTACCCTGTCAAGCCCTGTTGTATGTTTCAATGAGATCACCTCTCATTCTTCTAAACTCTAGAGAATATAGGCCCAGTCTACTTAAGTTGGTGTTACACTGCGATATACAAAGGGTTATCTGTAGGAATATTTATTTCGGAGATTTACAATAAGAAAGTTTAGAATTTCTGCCCCGCAATGTGCTGTTTATTCTGAAGAAACTGAGAAGTAATGAAAGGGTTGTTTAAGCTTCCAGCAATGGATGCAGCTTGCTGCTTTTAATCATGTTTATGCTTTTGCATGAGGAGGAAGCTCAGGTACACAGCTTGTGACTGAAAATCTCACACTTAGGAGCTGTGCAATGTTGACAGCTCTGCAGAATATGGAAATGATAAAATCTGCAAGAGGGGAGGGACCCTCGCAACTTGTCCAGTGTCTCCTGCTCTCACACGGAATGGGTGATTGAGCAAAGTCTGCACAACTCGCGGAAGTCAACGCGTGTCAACCTTAGTCGTTACTTATTTATTTTTGTTTTGGTTGATTTGAGCATCCCGGACAGGCCCCCCACCCCGATCAGCAAAGAGTCTCTCCCCATCAAACTAGTGAGCAATCGATCAAAAACAATTTGGGTTTTAGCTTGCACGTCCCTTTGTGACATCCTTCACTCCACGGTCGTTCAGGATTCCCTGCAATTCCTGCAAAACTGCAGGATCTTTCAAAATGGGAGCGTGCAGACAGCTGCCGCATCCTCATCCCATTTGTGAGATTACTCCCGAGTCCCTCGTGATCCGGCGCTCGAGCAAGTTAAAAGCAGTCGTCGGGCAAGAATGTTTAGCAAGACTGATTAACGACAGAGAGTCAAATCGAAGCACAAAAATTCAATCGGAACGTGACCCCTGTTTCTCCGCACAGCTTCAACACATCACACGTCAGCTCTCGGTCCCAGCTTAAAATGCATCAATAATAGCTGCTAACAGATTAATAGCTTTGAAATAGTGAGATTAAAGTATGTTCTCAACACTGAATAATGATTCACTGTTATCGAGCGGAATGATTTATTACAGGTAGCCAGATGTCCTCTGATTACCATTAAAAGGATATTGTGAAAATCCAAATTTTGTAAAGCTATTTTTTTTTGCTGCATTGGGACATTATGCCGGAAAATGTTCAAAGCGAGAACAGGAAAGAAACAGGAGTCTTCAACAGGAACAGGTTAATAGGAATGCTCATTTAAGGGAAGCATTTTCTCAGCGGCTGATTAATTCACACACAGTCTAATGGAAAGAAGAAAGAAACCCTGTTGCTTTACAGTCACAGCGCAGAAGGGGTCATTGCTTTTTAAGCCCATCTCTCAGTTGGTGCTGTAACCCATTCATTATTACCTTCCAACGGTTAGTGCTAGCTGCTTTTGACAGAAGATTAAAGTATCAAGAGGAAGCAATGGCAAAAAAAAAGCCCACGACTCGACTGCTTACACTAAGTAATCTCCGTCACAGACAATTACATTCTCTAACATTCTGTATTAATTTGAACAAGGACTAAAAACGCTCAGCTGCTTTATAGTCCAACTCACCCCCGCCAACCCGCCCACCCACTCACCCAAGCCATCTCCATTTCAAAGCCCCGCTTTCTGCCAATCAACTTGATGTGCAATTCGAACACTTCTCCCAACCAGTTGTAATGGTCCACAAGTCCACCTCTGGCTGGGTCCTGCTCACTGTCTATGCCACCAACCCCCACCCCCCCCACCCCACAGCCCGTGCTGCTTCTAGTCAACCTCACACAGAGTGGCAGGGTGCGAGTGGTGTGGGGCTGCACTAACGCTCATGTGGTGCACATGGCCAGTCAAAGGTTTGGGAAGCGAGGGTCTGTGAGTACTTGTACGATAGCAAAATACTGCAGATGCTGGAAATCCGAAATAACAACAGAAAACGCTGGAAAAACTCAGCAGGCCAGGCAGCATCCGTGGAGAGAGAAAGAGAGTTGACGTTTCAGGTCGATGACCTTTCATCAGAACTGGGAAGAGCTGGAAATCAAATAGATTTAAGGCCAGGGTAAAGCTGGGAAAAGGGGGAGGGGATAAAGGAACAAAAGAGGAGATGAAGAGACATTAAGAGACATTAAGAGATATGCAAGGCTAGAGGTGGTGTTAATGTGACAGATTCAGGCTGAATGAAGTGTGAAATCTACTGGCAGAATGAAGGACAGCTGCCAGCTTCTAGGAGGAAAAAAAAGGTGGGGGGGACAAATAAAAGGGTGGATAAAATAAAATATAAATGTGATTGGAGCTGAGGTTATGATCTAAAATTGTTGAACTCGATATTGAGTCCAGAGGGCTGTAGCGTGCCTAAACGAAAGATGAGGTGCTGTTCCTCGAGCTTACGCTGAGCTGCCGTGGAACAGTGTATTAGGCCGAGGACGGTGAGGTCAGAGTGGGAGTGAAGCGGTGAATTAAAGTGACAGGCCACCGGGAGCTCGGGGTCCCCCTTACGGACTGAACGGAGGTGTTCCGCAAAGCGGTCACCCAATCTGCGTTTGGTCTCCCCAATGTAGAGGAGTCCACATCGTGAGCAGCGAATACAGTATACTAAATTGCAGGAAGTACAAGTAAATCGCTGTTTCACCTGGAAGGGGTGTTTGGGGCCCTGGACAGTGGGAAGAGGGGAGGTATAAGGGCATGTGTTGCATCTCCTGCGCGTGCACGGGAAGGTGCCGGGCGAAGGGGAAGGGGTGCTGGGGGTGGTAGAGGAGTGGACTAGGGTGTCGCGGAGGGAGCGGTCCCTGCGGAATGCTGAAAGGGGAGGTGAGGGGAAGATGTGTTTGGTGGTGGGATCACGCTGGAGGTGGCGGAAATGGCGGAGGATGATCCGTTGAATGTGGAGGCTGGTGGGGTGAAAGGTGAGGACAAGGGGAACCCTATCGTGGTTCCGGGAGGGAGGGGCAGGGGTGAGGGCAGATGTGCGGATTTCCAGCTCTTCCCAGTTCTGATGAAAGGTCATCGACCTGAAACGTCAACTCTCTTTCTCTCTCCACGGATGCTGCCTGGCCTGCTGAGTTTTTCCAGCGTTTTCTGTTGTTATTTCTGTGAGTACTTGGTTCAGGAAGTATGGGCCAGTGAGCATTTGTGGGCTAGTGATAATCCAGCTTGATGGTTGGGCGAAGTGAATACTTGGGAGTAGGAAATAGTTGGGAAGGGAGCAGTTTGTTTTTGAGGAGAATGGAATGGTTACGAAGAGCAGTAATTAGTTGAAAGAGTGAGTAATGTGTTTTGGAGCATGAGGGGCAGCAGGGGTAGCAGCAAGGACTTTGGGGTTGTAAACATTTCGCACATTGCTAGGGCAGAGGGGCATCAGTAGGGATTAGCAAGTAATGAGAGCTTTGGAATGGCTGGGTGTTGAGTGGAGGAGGAAGTGGTTTAGAGGAAAGGCTTCTACCGAGAAGGACAAGGGCAGCAGGCGCATGGGAACATCATCACCTCCAAGTTCCCCTCCAAGTCACACACCATCCTGACTTGGAAATATATCGGCCGATCCTTCATCGTCGCTGGGCCAAAATCCTGGAACTCCCTCCCTAACAGCACTGTGGGAGAACCTTCAACACACGGACTGCAGCGGTTCAAGAATACGGCTCCCCACCACCTTCTCAAGGGCAATTAGGGATGGGGAATAAACGCTGGCCTTGCCAGTGACGCCCACATCCCATAAACAAATAAAAAAAGAAGAAAGGCGTGGGGAAGTAATCAGTGGAAGAAGGACAGAAGATCCAGCGAGGAGAACAGAGCAAGAGATGGAATGGAATAGAGCAGGAGAGGTATGCTTGGACCTGTGGAAATTTAACATTCTAGTTTGAAGCGAGGAAGTAGCTCGACTACAATAGAAGGAGTACAGGCAACAAAGGATAAAGGGAGTCATGGAGTATTAACATTTCAGCATGGTGAAGGACCAAGGTAGGGTGTATGGGGTAGAAGTGGTTGTGGTTGGAGTAAGGTGTGGCTGAGGAGAACACCATTCAGGAGAGTGGGCTGTGCTAATCGAGGAGAGCAAAACCTTAAAACAAGAGAGAGGGGTGGAGATGCGGAGAGTTTGAAGGACGGAATTGCAGAGCTTAGGCCCTGGGCGACTGTGGAATGGCCGCCAATGATGGAGTAAAGGGAGTGGTAGATTCACAAGACGCCAGAGCTTGAGGAGCGCAGAGATCTCAGAGGGTTGTAGAACTGGAGGAGGTTACAGAGATGGGGAGGGATGAGGCCAGGGAAGGATTTGAACGCGAGGATGCAATTTTTAAATTGTAGGCATTGGGGGATCAATGTAGGTCAGCGATGGCTGAGCAGGTCTTGGTGCGGATTAGGATACAGGCAGCAGAGCTTTGGATGAGTTGAACTTGATGGAGGGTGGAGGCTGGGAACCTGGCTATGAGACAATTGGAATAGTCGAGTCTGGAGGTGACAAAGTCATGGGCGAGGGTTTCAGCAGCAAATGGGCTGAGGAAGGGGAGGAGACGGGTGATGTTACAGAGGTGGAAGTTTGCAGTCTTTGGGATGGAAAGGATATATGGTAAGAAGTTCAGCTGGGAGTCAAATAGGACGTTGAGTTTGTGAACAGTTGGCTTCAAGCTGATACAATGGCCGGGAGGAGGATGCAATCAGAGGGGAGGGTACAGATTTGTAGCAGGGGCCAAAGACGATGGCTTTGGTCTTCCCATTGCAGCTCTCATAGGACTGGATGTTAAACAAGCATTCTGAGAACACAGAGGCAGTGGAGGGGTCAAGAGAGGTGGTGGTGAGGTAGAGTTGGGTGTCGACAGCTTATATTTGAAACTGATGCCGTTAATTTGGATGATGTCGGTGAGGGACTTAATGTAGATGAGGAAGAAGAGGGGGGCCAAGGATACATCTTTGGGGGCTCCAGAGGTAACGGGGATGGGAAGAGAAGACATTGCCGAAGATGTTCTTGTTATGATTAGATAGGTAAGAGTGGAACCAAGTGAGGGCAGTCCCACTGAGCTGAGGGTTGGAGGATGATGGTGTGAGTGACCATGTTAAAGGCTGCAGACAGGTCGAGGAAGATGAGGATGGGGCTGTAGATTGCAAGAACAGAGGGTTCAGGGCTGTTTATTTAGGGGGGGGGTGGGGGAGTTTGATGATGGTAGTTGTGAAATGGATGGGGACAGTACCTGAGGAGAGGGAACCATTTACAATGTCAGCTAGCATGGGGGGCCAGAAAAGGAAGTTGGGTGGGCAGCAGTTAAGTTTGAATGGGGTCGAGTGAGCAGGAGGTAGATCTCATGGACAAGATAAGCTCGGAGAGGGCATGAAGGGAGAAATGAGAGAAAGAAGCGGGTTGAGGGCCAGGGCAGGGGGCATCCTTGGGGAAGTTTGGCTTGGTGGGCAAAGGGGAAGGGAGGGATGTGACAGAGGCAGCTGAGGCAAAAATGATCGGCTGAAGATGTTGGCAACTTTATTTAAGCTTTCCTAAAGCAGAGCTGGTGGCTTCACTCGACGTTAATCGATCTCCTCTGGGATTCCCTTTCCAGTGAAACATTTTTGGGACCTTGGGAGGGCCCAATCTGGAATTTACCCCTGCTCTCAGCAGATGTTAATAATTTAAATGACAGACTTCATTTGTATATAGTTAACCTCATGTTGTGGCCTTTTATGATAATGGTTTATTGATAAGCAGAAGTATATCTAGCTTGGTTATTTGGCCAGATTTTGCAAAAGCTTCTGATATGATCATAAAGCAGATTCAGGCCTGTGGAGATTAGCGTGACATTTCTCCATCCTTTTGTATTGATTAATGCACACCTCCTATATCTGGACATGTGAAAGACAAGTTGCTGCCACTGGGATCATCGGTACATAAGAACATAAGAATTAGGAGCAGGAGTAGGCCATATGGCCCCTCGAGCCTGCTCCGCCATTCAATAAGATCATGGCTGATCTTCTACCTCAACTCCACTTTCCTGCCCGATCCCCATATCCTTTGATTCCCATAGAGTCCCTTAATAATATTTTCTTCGTGAGGATGATTGTATAGACAGAGCCAATAATTAATCAATAGGGAAGTTACCCGTTAGAAGGTTTTTCCTTCAGTGTACTGTGTCCAGTGGCCATTGGGGTAATTAAAGTCAGTCGACAGAATTGGTTCATTTTATTTATTGCAAGTCTTGCTGTCCTTCTTAGACACAAGTTCATCTCTAACAATAGCACAAGCTTATCAGATTAGCTCTGAAATGCCTCCTTACTGCTTTAGTTTGTTCAGTTAATAACCAACACGGCAGTCTTCTGATTTTGAAGTTCAACTCAAATAAATTGGAAACATGCAACCTCTTCCCTCAATTATACTCACAGACCCACAGAGAGTGCATTCAGTTTAGGTCCTGATGATCTGAACTGTATACGATCCCCTGCAGTTTATAGTTAGAGCAGCCTCGATTTTAGTTCATGCTCTGGGATGTGGGCAATTACCTGCCCGGTGAGTGTGTTGGCTTTTTTTCTTTTTTGGATAAAAAAAACGACTGGAGATTCACATCAGGCTCTTTGTAGCAACTTGATGCGGGCCTCCTGTTTCACAGCACGAGCCGCCTTAGAGGTCAAGCAATGGGAGCTTATACTTTGAACTACCCTGAGATTAAGTATTCTTTATTGCACTGCTTCGACACAGTATAATGTCGCTGCACATTCACAGCAAATGTGACTTTGGGATCCATGGAGAGGAGGGCTGGAGAGGGAAGGATTCTAAGATACACATGACTTTCCTTGGGGTTTTCAAAGCATCCTAGAGTCAGATATTGTGAAACAAGATTATTGCTCTTTTACAACAGCTCAGTGCGTTATGACATGAAGAGTTCCATATTAGTTCTATTGTTCTAGCACGTCCGACCCTCCCGTCTGTCGTTTAGAACCACATTTTGTGTTTTGCTTGCTTACTCCAGTGAAGTATTGCTTTTATAACTCGTTAAAATAGTACCGTTTCTAGACAGTAACAAAGTAAGCCGGCAAGGCAAAATAATAGAAACAATGAGGACCTGCCCAGTGTGAATTAAATGTTTCCCTCCAATGTACAATTGTCATTCATAATTCATGTTGCCATCTCCGACTAGAAAGGGCCACATTGTTGATACCATTTTATTGATTGTTTTCACAACTTTGAAATGTTTTGTTTAATTTGACAAAGTTGTATTTGTCAAAAATAGCCGCCTAAACATAAAAGGGGAAAGAATCGGTGGCGCACTAACTTCACTGAGTTAGTGTCCCTGCGCCGTAAATTCGGCGCTCCCCCTCCTTCCTGGGGCGCTACAAGTGAATATCGCGGCGCTACGTGTCACAGCGTCACGCGCATCGGCACATATCGCCGCGGTACTGCGGGCCTCCCTCCCCTGTTTAAAGGGGAGGGGCCGAGTTCAGCGCGCACCGGGGCCCTGCTGGACCACCGGGGGGACGGAGTGCTGGGAAAACAGCCTGCCACTCAAGAGGAGCGCCGTGCTGAGCAATCGCAGCCGGCACCCCGAATAAAAAAGGGGAAGGGGGCAGGTGCTGGCAGTCAGCCCAAAAAAAAATGGCCACCTGACACCTGCCCTTTAAATTGCGCCGCCATGGCTGTAAAAACCGCGCCCACCCCCCCAACCTCAATCCTGTCGGATATATCGTCCGGCGATAGATCAGGGGGCGCAACTGAAGTTTACGGCCGAGGCTCTGCGCACAGTGATGATGTCATCGCTGGAAGCGCAGCGCCAAGGGGCGCTACCGGCTACCGCCGCCACTATCCTCCCGCTGAATTTTGCAGGAGGCGTTAGCGGTGCCGTGCCCAGGCGCTAGGGGCTTTGTGCCCCGGGGCGCTAACCGGAGGCGCAAAGCAACCCAATTTTTCCCTCAAAATATATTGCATGTGATTCAGTTAGTTTGACATTTAAAATAAAAATGGAAAATACATAGGAGAGTTGAAGGATTATGTGATAAAAAATATAAAGGACATGGCTTGTATTTATCAGTACAAATGCAAATGATGTATTTTACATATTGCTGTCACATTGCTGACAGATTGCGAGGAGTTGTGTTGTGTGTCTTGGTTAGGGAGAACCAGGGGTCACAAATTTAAATTGTATAAGACCAGATCGAGGTTAGTTGTCACGAGGTGGCTCTCTTGCCCAGGGAACAGTGGACCTCTGGAACAGGCTGCTGTCTCGTGTGGTGGATGCTGATTCACTCAATTCCTTCAAGCGAGAGCTGGACCTGTTTCTGGCTGGGGCAGAGATCACCTCTTACAGAAGGTGGGCACTGCAGGGAATTCAGAGCCAGAGTGAGCTCCTGGACTAGTTTCAGTCGCCGAGATGGGTCGGACAAGAATGTCCCAGATTTCTTTCCCCAAATTGGCCTGTGTTTTTTAATCAGGTTTTTCACCTCTCCCAGGAGATCTCATGGTTTTGGGTGGGGTGGAGAGTGTATATTTTGTGATATACAAGGTATCGCAATTGTGTGAGACAGGCTGGATGGACCAGAGGGTCTTTACCGGTCTGTCATTGTTCGTATGTCTGGGGGTAATCTGACATGGGGGGGTTATGGATATGGCTGATGGTCATTATTGATGGTGAGGGTGGGTGCCAGGTTGTGAATTAGTGTGTGTGGGCAAGTTCATTGACAAAAGAAAAAAAAATAACTAAAAGAAAGTTTAAGCCTGGGAGCACAGTACAGGCAGAAGTGTGTGTGTGGTGTAATGTGGGTCACATGCTGCCTAGATTGAGGCTTACGGAATCCTGAGTTTTTCTACATCGGTTTGCAGGGTTGAGCCAGTAAGTTCTCTCCCATTTAATTCCTAGAGCATATGATGACACACTCACCTCAGAATTCACAACATTTAAAAGAACACTATCATCAAAAATGTTCTCTTGATTTGGGCCTGGGTGAGGATTGTCATGCCAACTGTATTTTGGAGATGTTTTTAAATACTGTAAATGTAATTGAGTGAAAAAAATTTTGGTGGGATGTGACTGGGAAGGAAATTGAAACTAGGGACAAAGATTTTGCTTTGGGAAGTTTTACTTCAGTAAAGCCACGATATAAATGTAAGTTGTTGTAGTTGTTACTTTGATTGGCGAATGATAAGAAAAAGATAAATATTCAAGATAGCCAATTAGAAAGGAGAAAATACAATGAAGAAGAATATTGGGACATAGACTCCATGGTCACAACAAAAATTGATACGTGGCAAGGATCATGACATATTCAAAAATCCCAAGAAATGTTATTATACCTGCCTCAGTGGTAGTGCCTTTTGGTATTCAACATTATTTTTGAGAATTCAATTTTAATAAGTTTTACATACAAAAGGGATACATTTCTGACAACGTAGGGAAGTTATGCGAAACTTGTATCGAACCTTGGTTAGACCACACTTGGAATACTGTGTACAGTTCTGGTCGCCATATTATAAAATGGATATAGAGGCACTGGAGAGGGTGCAGAGAAGATTTACAAGGATGATACCAGAAACGCGAGGGTATACATATCAGGAAAGGATGAATAGGCTGGGTCTCTTTTCTCTTGAAAAAAGAAGGCTGAGGGGTGACCTAATAGAGGTCTTTAAAATTATGAAAGGTTTTGATAGAGTAGATACAGAGAGAATGTTTCCACTTGTGGGGAAGAGCATAACTAGAGGCCATCAATATAAGATAGTCACCAAGAAATCCAATAGGGAATTCAGAAGAAACTTCTTTACCCAGCGAGTGGTGAGAATGTGGAACTCGCTACCACAGGGAGTGGTTGAGGCGAATAGTATAGATGCATTTAAGGGGAGGCTAGAGAAGCACATGAGGGAGAAGGGAATAGAGGGTTACGCTGATAGATTTAGATGGGGAAAGACAGGAGGAGGCTCGAGTGAGGCATAAACACCAGCATGGACTGGTTGGGCCGAGTGGCCTGTTTCTGTGCCGTATATCCTTTGTTATCTTGTGTTATTGTGCTCCCAGCAGCGAGTCTTGTGACTGAGAGTGTATATCTGAAATTCAGGCATGGGCTAACCAATTGTCTAACCACTTAATGTAATGGTCAAAAAACTATGCACAGCGGTGCCAGAATTTCTGATAAGCACTCACTGGGATCCCTGCCAATGTCCCCTTCGGTGTACAGAGTGAAAGGCACGGTAAATTTGGAGAGAACATAAAATATTAGTGCCAAATTTGACTCAGTTCACCAGGCAGTAGTGGCCCTAAAATTGGAGTGCACCACTTCCCGTATCATTCCTGTACCATTCCCGCTCCGATCCCGCTGTCATTTGGCCCAGGGTCTTCACAGCGGCAACTCAGGCGCCTGCCTGAATCAGACTGGAGCCTCATTGAATAATGTAAATTTAGTTTTTTTTTATCATTCTTTGGGACGTGGGCGTCGCTGGCAAGGCTGGTATTTATTGCCCATCCCGAGTTGCCCTTGAGAAGGTGGTGATGGGTCTTCTTCTTGAACCGCTGCAGTCCGTGTGGTGCAGGTAGCCCCTCAGTGCTGTTCGGTAGGGAGTTGCTGATGCCATTGAATGTCAAGGAAATGTGTTGAGGCTCTCTCTTGTTGAAATGATGTACATAGGACCCTGATTGCAATTTTGAGGTACGAATGGGTGCAGCTTGCACTGTGCATGCGCCATTCATTATACCAGGCATTGAGCAGCCTAACAAGTAGTCCCTAAGTGACCGCAAGAGGGTGCTCACAAAACGGCCCAGGAAATATCTACGTTTGTTTCTGGCAGGTAGAGGACAAGCAGTGCCCATAAAAAAAAAATTGGACAATTACTGGCCCCTCTAACCCACCCCGCAGCCCAGGTTCCAACTGTTAGCTGGATCAGCCTGCGAACTGACTGATTTCCAGCCCTCCCAGAACTGGCTAGCTTCAGTGGCGTACCCGCTTGATGCCCCCAGATCACCGGCAGAATGGAAATGAGGCCTAGACCTCTAACTGGCTCAGGCCTCCCGTTGGCAAGAACAGGTGGGCAGTGGGTTTGCTCTTCCTTCCTTCCACCCATTCTGTGCCACGAGTAAAAATTGGCCCTATTGTTTCAATGCAGGTGAAACGACGGATTTATGAGGTGTACCATTTGCCATTGAGAACTACTGTCAATATCCAAG
The DNA here is from genome assembly GCA_030390025.1 of Squalus acanthias. NCBI lineage: Eukaryota > Metazoa > Chordata > Chondrichthyes > Squaliformes > Squalidae > Squalus > Squalus acanthias. Next base: position 12,068,662 of record CM059428.1, read on the forward strand.
CTTAATATAGATGCTGAGAGGCTGTTTCCGCTGGCTGGAGAGTCTAGAACCAGGGGTCACAGTCTCAGGATAAGGGGTCGACTATTTAGGACTGAGAGGAGGAGAAATTTCTTCAGGGTTGTAAATCTTTGGAATTCTCTACCCCAGAGGGTTGTGGATGCTCAGTTGTTGAGTATATTCAAGACAGAGATCGATAGATTTTTGGAGACTAAGAGAATCAAACAATATGGGGATGGAGCGGGAAAGTGGAGCTAAGGTAGAAGATAAGCCATGAAGTTATTCAATGACGGAGCAGGCTCAAGGGGCAGTATGGCCTTCTCCTGCTCCTATTTCTTCTGTTCTTAATAGTTTCAGTAGCAATGAAATAATTAGGGCTGAATTTTGCTGGAGCTCAGAGGGCGGGTTTGGAGGCGGGTCCACTGTCAAAATAGCAAAGATTGACGGTGGGTAGGAAACCCGCTGTCAACCCGCCTCCACGCGAGTCTCCCAGGTGTCGGGTCTGTCTGCGCAGAACTTACCCGACACCAAGCGGCGGGGGAGACAATTTAGATCATTAAATGGCTTGTTAACAGACAATTTAATGCTATTTTGAGCCGACCTTGTAATTTTACGTGCTCCCCCACAGGTTACCCGCTGCTCGGGGAACATGCCAGCTCACCCTGGTGTGAGTTGAGTCTGCTTTGATTTATCTGATAACCTACCAGCTGCAGAAGTGGTAAAAAGGCTACTATGTTGCAGCTGTTCAGTTTCAGAGCTCAGAAACTGTTGTTTACTGCATTTGTAAGACATATTGAGATTTCTTTAGCTTGCAAGTGTTTAGAGCCAACTCTCTATCCAATGGCAGGCACCTCATTGGAACAACCTCTCTCACCATTGACAGATTGCTTCTGTCATCTCAAGTGCAGTTGCCATCTATTCCAACAACATTGGTGCCCTTGAAAAAATCAAACCTTGGTCCTCTGAATCCTTCCACGATCAGCCCCAACACCAACATCACCAGGCTCACCAACAACATCACCAACAACAACACCAACCTTCTCCGCCATCACCCGATGCTGCACAGGACACAGGGCATCAGCATTGCTACCTGGGAGGCCAGCGATGGCATCACAATGGCCAGATTTACTTCACTTGATGCTGTACACCCTGGCTGCCACATGATGCACCAGGTTGACACCATCCCACACCAGCACCATAAAGCATTTCTATAATGTCCAAGCCATTCCTTTCACACTCATCACAATAGCAGGGGTGGGGGGAGTTATGTCTCAACATTCACTGGAACTCACTAAGACACTTCTCAAGGTGCGCACAGATCTGTCCAATAAGGTGAAGTGTTGAAAATATAGATTTCAATGTATGACAACACATTAACAGAAACTTCACATGAACATTGGCTAAATCACTCAAATGCCTACCCTTGTCTGTTGTTAGTCGGTATGATTGGACTAGGATGAGGGTGAGTGTGAGGGGTGGCTAGTGAGATGGGGAAGTGATAAAGTAGACAGAGAGGGTTGGGTGGAGGTGCAAGGTAAGTTGGTGTGAGTAAGGATGTGCAGGAGTAGGGTAGGGAAGGCAGAGTGATGGGGATGTGATGAGTGGCACAGCAGGATGAGTTTGAGTGTGGCTTTGCAGTAACATTTCGTGATCGACTGAGATCAATGAAAGGTTGGCGCCACTGCAGTCAGGGACTCCCACCGACATCCCTGTTTGTGTCCTCCTGTGCAATGTGCAACCAGACTGCGTTGATCTCCTGGGAATATCTCTTCCACCCATGGGAGGGGAAGAGAACCTCCCTGTGTGCTGTGACTCCCTCCATAAGCATGTGGAGGGAGTCATGGGAGAGCCTGTGTGCAGCCGTGCACCTTTGTGCAGTGCTTGTCGGTGTTTGCAGCACCTCAATGCTGCAGAACAACTGTCAAAATCAATGTGGCCATGGTCCCTTTAAGGAAACCAAATGACATCATCAGACCCGCTTCCTGTTAATTGGCCAGGAACCCCGTAGGGCGGGCTTAACAAGGCCAATCTACGGAAAATCATTTTCACAGACCGGCTGCAGACGGGCGCGGGACCGGGACCCGCCAACCAGCTCTCCCGCCGCCATCCCGCCTTCACCGGGAAAATCCAGCCCTTAGAGTGGGGTCATTGAACATAAATTGGAGGACAAAGCAGTGAACCCACTGAAAACAGAAGCCTCACACCAGTGACGTTGGACAATTAAATATCTGTTGATAGGTCAGTGAATGCAGTTGTTGTCCACAGGATGTCCACAAACCTGAAATAATGATGAACCAAATTTCAGTATGACTCAATTTTTTTTAAATTTGGAAGTCAGTGCAACTATGTTTTTGTAACACCAAGTGAGATCAATCAGAGAGTTAATATCTGAGCATTAAGAGGCTCAGATTTTGAAAATAGCTTCCAATGCCACACAGGCTTCAGCGCCTAAAGCTGCCCAACATTTCTATATTAAGTTTCACCATTTCCTGTTGCTGTAATAGAGGCTAAGCTACGGAAAAATATGTATTACTGAAAGTTCACTACAATCAAGTAAGAAATGTATTTCTACCGCTATTGAAAAACATTTGCTTTACAGAAGGAGTAGTTCACACAAACTTCCAATATCTGCGCTTCAATTAGCCACCTTCCCAATTATCTGCCAGGATTTTGATGAGAGGAAGCACTGGGTGAGGCATTAATGTTACCAGTCCACGCTGCCAGTGGAAATTCAGGAGTGCTTTCCCCATGATTTTTCAAGTATTCATTTTAATGGTTATAAAATTGTGGACAACATGTGCCCCAAATTCCAAAATGGGGCTATGTTCATTGCCTCATTGCCAATCAGTTACCTTTAAGGGTTAAAAGATTGTGCAGGCCATGAATCGGGCAGGCTGGTGAGTGGGACTAATAGGATAGCTCTTTCAAAGAGCCGGCACAGGCACGATGGGCCGAATGGTCTCCTTTTTTGCTCTATGATTCTATGACTTCCCGATATGCATTCCCGTCACTCAGAGCTCTGCGCTGGGATTGCTAATTTAAAATGTGCAAACATTTGTACTTCCACTGATTATCACTCAATTGATCAAGCAGTTGGGCACATAATATACAACTCATAACAAATGTTTAATGCCAGTTTTTCTTTACAAATACTGGAAATGCTATTTGTGTAGACTCCCTAAGCCACACATCCTCCCTTACTGAAAGGGTAAACACCCAGCTTGCTACTAGATCTCTGCCAATGCAATTATATTATTAGCTATTAAGGAGCTTTTGTGAACACACCAGACAGACTTACCTTATTTGTGTTGTAAATAGAACAGTCGGCGCACAAAGTGCAGAGTAATAGCTAGAGTTGTCACAGAGAAAAATGGAAGCGTCTTACATTTTCCAGGTTACACTGTTGGTTGTGAACTATGATGCAAAAAAAAATACAGAAGTTAGCCATTACGGTGCAGAGCAGAGGCTGATAGGCAATGGTTCAAATGCAGACACAAATACATCAGTTATTGTGCACCATCAAAGGATAAGACCACACAGGAAATAATGACATCATTGAGCACATCAGTCTATGAGTGGAAAAGAATGGATGCCTCAAACTTCTAAATATCAATGTAAAGAATCTTAGGAGTAAAATGGAGGTCCTTGCTGGAGAGAGAGGCTATGATGCCATAGACATCCCAAAGACCTGGTTCAACAATGGTATGGGGGGGGTAAATGTATACAGATTACTTTATAGAGATAGAAAATAAAAACTGGGAAAGGGTGCAGCCTTATATGGGAAAGAAAACTTAATTATCACGGATATGGATCTATCTGATTCGGGTGCAGATAAGGTGGAGATTCTGTCGACAGGGATGAGGAAAATGACCATCTGCTATTGACCATCAGGTCATAGGGAAGGATTGTAGTGAAATAAGGGAAGCATCTGTTCCAGGTAAAGTATTAGAAAACATTCTAAAAGAGGCAATAATGAAACAGTAAGGTAGGTATGGTGTATGGTATGGTATGTTATGGTAAGTTATGTGGGAGTCAGCACGGATTTATGGGAGGGAGTAAAGGGATAATTCCAATCCTAGCCCCTTTTGGGCTACCCCGTTTCAGGCGTATTCCCCAGACGTTCACCTTCAACTAAAGTTAGAGGTAGCCGAATCCTAAAGACGCTTAATTGGGTCTAAAGGTCCAGACTATCTCTCCCTAAAGGAAAGGAACAGCCTGAAGATGTTACCGTCCTCCAGATAGCACTTTTAATAAGTTTAGCTAGACTGTAACCTTCTGGATTTTATGAGGGTCCAGAAAAATCCCCCAGAATTCTGAAACTCCTCACCAAAGAGTGTACAGAGATTGAGTTTGCAAGTTTGATACAGAAGTACTATGTGAGACAATTCTAAAAATATATAGATTTATTAAAGAACCGACATGTAATTTACAGTAGGTGTTTCAATCGCAACATTAACAGTTCCAAATACAAAAAGCTTTTACAATCTTATTATCAGAGATCCTTATTCTCATATCTGAACTTTGTTACATTTTTACATTTCTTAGTCTTATTCCAGGATATCCACCAAAATCAAATACAGTCCCTTTTTGATCCCCGAGATACAAAGAGTTGTAGACTTACAGAGCTTGCCTCTGAAGCCTGAGAATCGCTTTGCCCCTTTACAGCGAATCTGTCATCCCATTTGAAAGTCCAATTTTTATACCCTTTCTCAGTGGTATATCCTTTGAAGTTTTCTGCTGATGTAAGCTAATTATCTCTAGTCATTTTTCTGTTGACCTCTGCTATTCTTACAGTTAGATCAGCTTGTAGCATGCAGACTCGTGTCTCTCCTTTAGGAGTTTCAAGTTCAACACAAAAACAATGTGAAGGGTGGTGCTTCCCTCACTTGATGCCATTCTTACCAAGGTCTTCTGTTTGTATCTTTTGCATTTAGAACACCTCAGCTGGTTGCACCTTTGTCTTCTTAGTTACCTCAGTTGGTTGCAACACATAATCGTGTCTCCATGTTTCATTTGATGTCATTTTTACGAAAGCATATGTTTCTTTAATTTTCTGTGTTTGTTTACTAAGTGTTGGTTTAAGACACCTTAACTGGGTATACCATTGTGTTCTTTCCAAGGCTTCAGACTTCCAGGAACCTCTAACCTTTTGTTTCATTAAGGCTATTGATTCAGTGTCAACAACTTATCTTATCTCAGCAGCCTGTATGCTGTTCACAGCTTTTGATTGTTGAGGCTTCCAGATTTTCAAGCCCAGTTTGTCATGTGTTAATAAAGTCAAAATTCTTTCATAGAATGGTGTATTTTTCTGAATATGGCGTATTGCTTATTCCTTCACAGGAGGTCTTACCAAATTTGCAGGAGTTCATTAATAAATGATTTTGTTGACAACAGAAATTCTATGGATGTGAGCTACTTAGATTTCAGCAAGACTTCTAATACTATGCCACGAAAGCAATTAATCCACAAGGTAGGAAGAGATGGAATAAGAACATAAGAACATAAGAAATAGGTGCAGGATTAGGCCATTCAGCCCTTCCAGCCTGCTCCACCATTCAATAAGATCATGGCTGATCTTCTACCTCATCTCCACTTTTCTGCACTATCCCCATATCCTTGATTCCCTTGGTATTCAAAAATCTATTGATCTCTGTCTTGAATATACTCAACGACTGAGCCTCCACAGCCCTCTGGGGTAGAAAATGCCAAAGATTCACCACCTTCTGAGTGAAGAAATTTCTTCTCATCTCAGTCCTAAATGACCGACCCCTTATTCTGAGACTGTGACCCCTGGTTCGAGACTCCCCAGCCAGGGGAAACATCCTCCTTGCATCTACCCTGTCAAGCCCAGTAAGATTTTTGTATGTTTCAATGAGATCACCTCTCATTCTTCTAAACTCTAGAGAATATAGGCCTAGTCTACTCAATCTCTCCTCAAAGGACAATCCCCCCATCCCAGGAATCAGTCTGGTGAACCTTTGTTGCACTCCCTCTATGGCAAGTATATCCTTCCTTAGGTAAGGAGACCAAAACTGTACACAATACTCCAGGTGTGGTCACACCTATGTAATTGCAGTAAGACGTCTTTACTCTTATACTCAAATCCTCTTGTAATAAAGGCCAACATACCATTTGCTTTACTAATTGCTTGCTGCACCTGCATGTTAACTTTCAGTGACTCGTGATCCAGGTCCCTCTGAACACCAACATTTCCCAATCTCTTACCATTTAAAAAATACTCTGCTTTTCTATTTTTCCTACCAAAGTGGATAGTGACTAGGAGGCGAGCTTCAGAGGTGGCTTGGAATTGGCTAAACTAGAGAAAGCAAAGGCAAAATACTGCAGATGCAGGAAATCTGAAATAAAAACAGAAAATGCTGGAAATACTCATCAGGTCAGGCAGCATCTGTGGAGAGAGAAACAGAGTTAACGGTTCAGGTCGATCTGACGAAATGTCACCGACCTGAAACGTTTACTCTGTTTCTCTCTCCACAGATGCTGCCTGACCTGCTGAGTGTTTCCAGCATTTCTCTGTTTTGATAAGAGAAAGCAAAGAGTGGTTGTAAGTGGAATTGAATTTACATGGCAAAGGGTTATTAATGGGATGCTACAGGGATTAGTGCTGCACCCATTGCTTTTACAGAGTAATAATTGATTGGGAACTGGGAATAGAAACACAACTATCTAAATTTGCAGATGACACCAATTTGCAGGTTGAGACATTAGGGAACAGGCAAAGCAAATACAAAGGGATCTGGATGGTTTGAAAAATGAGCTGATAAGTGGCAAATGGCACTTAATTTGGACAAATGTAAGGTAATGAGACCAGGGAAGGGAATTTAACAGCGTGATTATGAACTAAGTGGCTCTAGGCTACAGGACACAAAGAGGAGAAATATCTGGAGGTAATGGTGTATAACGCAATGAAACCACACAGCACTGTGTGCAGAGCAGGAAAGCTCACCAGATCTAGCCAGAAGATTACAGCCCAATACCCAGGAGGTGATAACGAGTCTGTACAAGGCACTGGTATGACCACACCTGGAGCACTGTGTACCATTTTGGTTGGTGTCCTACAGCAAGGATATCCAGACATTGGAGACCGTGAAGAAAAGGACAGCCAAACTGAGACCCCAGTTTGCAGTATCAGAGCTATGAGGGGAGGTTGAAAAGCCTAGCATTCTTTACTCTGAAGAAAAGTCTTGGGGAGATGTTATTCAAGTATTCAAGATACTTGAGAGAATAGTTAAATTGAACCCCAATAATGGCCCAGAAATTTGACTCGGAGGCTTGCCGCGGGGGTAAGGATCGCACGCGATATCACATACCGCGTCTGCCGTCCTTGTTTGCCCCCGCAGGAACTTCGGGTCCTGGGCCTCTCCCTAGTGCCGGCGCGCAGTGTGTGCGTGTCCCAGGGGCGCAGTTAGTGCGATGCGACCCCTGGGATCACATGGGCCATGGAGAGCCAATGGCAGCAGACCATCTTTCATTCATAGATTTGACAGGAGACCTGTCAAATCTGTGAATTGAAATCAGCCCCAAAAGAACAGCTAAACCTCAAATATTTTTTTTTTTAAAAACCATCACATTAATAAAATAACTATAGTTAAATAAATTAACCACTTTAAACAAAAATTTTAATTTTTGAAAAAATTAAAAAAAATTTTAAAAGTTATAAAAATAAACTTACCTTTCTTTAAAGTCTCTAAAAAAGATAAACCTGTTGAAAAAAAATTAAAATTATACTTAATTAACTACTTACCTTGTTCAAAAGGGGTCTTACGCCTCCTTTTTACTTGTGTAGAATCTTCCATACTTACCCTCGTGTTGAAACCTGAAAAAAAAACTAAGTGTACTGCGTGCGCGCAGCCTCTAGTGCGCACGCGATTCACCTAGGAACCGCCCCCTTCGCCATACCGGAAGTGTCGGTTTCCCGCGCATGCGCAGTGCATGCAGGAAACCGGCACTTCGGGAACGAATATGGGTGAGTACACACTGAGTACTCACCCGTTCTCGGCCGAATTTTTGGGCCAATATGTTTGAGATTGCCGCCACAAACTCCAGAACCAGGGGGCACGAATTTAAACTTAAAAGGTACACAGACAGTTTAAGTTAACTAGATTACACAAAGGTTAGTGACTGTATGGGATAGACTGCCAGCGAGACAGTGGAGGCAGATAATGTGGATAAATCTGAGAATTGAATAGATATTTCAGGGAGTGGGCGATTGAGCAGTATTAAATTTTGGGACTGAACAGATGGATGGCAGACCCTCTTTTGGTATTGTACTTTCTTGTGTCTTGCAGTGGATTCCAACTCCAGTATTGAATTGGGTCGACATTTATTTAGATACAATAGTTCCTTGTTACGTCACTGAAATATGATGAGGGATGTTTGATATAACATTCCTTATTCACGTTTAATAAGAATCTTCTTAAAAATGTGTGTCTTTTACCTTAACCTCCAGAAGACCAACCCTTTGACACTAGAATGTTATTATGGGCTATGATGTCTTTCAGGCACTTTGCTGAGTGAGACTGGCAATATTAACCAGCTTTTTCATAGTAAGTCAAGCCTACTACTGGGATCTTGGTTCATTGCTTAAAATAACTTTATGCAGCCTTTATCATGCCAGCAAAGAGAGGAGACTATCACCACACTCAGGTTCTAGCATAGCACTTGGCTAGCATGCTAACCCCTCCTCCCCACCATAGCACCCACTTCCCCATTCTTATTTCTGTGATTGTATATTGCTTCAATTTTTTAGAATTAATTTTCATTTTTTTCAAATTCATAATTCATTTGCATAAAGCTCAATACAAAGTAATTTCCCCCCCCCCCCCCCATGTTCTTCACTTCCCTCTTCCTTTCTTCAGAAGGTGACAGTTCCTGCTGGGGTGCAGTTACCTGGGTACCGCACATCCTTTAGTACCTCACTCAAGTGACCATTTTTCATCTGCGAGCCTCGATGAGTACTGGGGAAGCTCATCGATCTGTGAGGGCATCACAACCATGCCGGGGTTCTGTTCACATATGTCCGTTTTCCAGCGAGAGCCAATGGATAGTGATCAAGAGCGAAAACCAAGGTTCCCGCTATGCTGCGATCTGGAGGTCCCGCGCAGGCCGCCCACTGGCTTTTATGTGGAAGAAGCCGCGCATGCGTGAAAATTTGAATGGGCCACGCAGCCAGTTAAAGGGACTACGCAGGAGAAAAAAGTCAGAGGGAACATTGGTGGAAACCCAGGCTGAATTTCCCCTTCTTAGCTTAGGGGCAATGCGATGAATTGAGTAGCTCCACTGCCACCCTAACTGAGTTCAACTAAGTCAGCACTGACGGAACATTTCATTTGTGACCTTCTAATCTATATGGCTCAGCTACTTACTAGCTTTACTGAGTGAACTTTCAGGACTAGCAATCTACACATTATTGACTAGACAGTTTAATGCCTGCTTAGCATCAACCTGCTAGCAGTTCTTTGGCTTCATTTTTTCTTTATGACATTCAATGATGCTGACTGGGTTTGTTTGCTTTATGTTCTTGATGTCTTCATCAAACTTCCTTTGAGCGTTTTGGCTTATAATTCTAATGCTGTTGGATAAATGAAAGATTTTTACACCTGAGGTTGCTTATTTCAGCACGAAGCATTTTGTTATAAAGTAGAACATAAGGAAGCTAAGTGATCACGAAGAATCTAATGTAACAACAGAAAATGCTGCAAACACTTCAGCAGGCCAGGCAACATCCGTGGAGAGAGAAACAGAGTTAACGTTTCAGGTCTGGGACCCTTCATCAGAACTGGAAAAGGTTAGGGATGTAACAGGTTTTAAGCAGGTGCAAGGCAGGGAAAGGGGGAGGGGAGGAAGGAACTGAAGGAATATTCTGTGCTAAGGTAGGAGGCAGGAGCGGTTAAATGTTGCAAATGGGGATGGCAAAAACATAAACATCCTGAAAAATGGGGGCAGGGGTTATAGTCTGAAATTGTTGAACTCAATGTTGAGTCCAGAAGGCTGTAAAGTGCCTAATTGAAAGATGAGGTGCTGTTCCTCGAGCATTTTTCAGGCTGTTTATGTTTTTGCCATCCCCATTTGCAACATTTAACCACTCCTGCCTCCTACCTTAGCACAGAATGTTCCTTCAGTTCCTTCCTCCCCTCCCCCTTTCCCTGCCTTGCACCTGCTTAAAATCTGTTCCATCTCTCGCCTTCTCCAGTTCTGATGAAGGGTCCCAGACCTGAAACGTTAACTCTGTTTCTCTCTCCACGGATGCTGCCTGGCCTGCTGAAGTGTTTCCAGCATTTTCTGTTGTTATTTCAGATTTCCAGCATCCGCAGTATTTTGCTATTGAAGAAGAATCTAATACCTTGTTTACATTGCATTTGGTGAATCAGTTTTGCACTTTGCATTTGTACCTTATTTGCATTGTGGAGTTTCATCATGATCAGTAAACCCTGTTCAATTTTGTTTTAAATAAGTATTCACAGGGGAAGACTTAAGCAATATGCCCCTCCAAACAAAGATATCCCAAGTAAAATCAATAACTTTTGTTATAAATTAGATGGAAGTCCTAGACATGCTAATTGGGCTCAAAACAGATAAATCCCCAGCGATAGTTGGCATTTATCCCAGATAAATTATGCTGAAACAAACTAGGGAAGAGATTTGTAGATAGTGCCAATCATTATGAGAGAGTCAATGGACACTGGGGAGGTACCAGAGATTGGGAACAGGCCAATGTGATGCCCATATTCAAACAGGAGGACAAAACAGATACAGGCAACTAAAAACCCATTAATCTTACTTCCCTTCCATGTAATTAATGGAATTGGTTATCAAGAATAACTTTAAGGATTATCTGTACAACGATAACCCAGTTAACAGCAAAAAACTTGGATTCAGTAGGGGGAGATGCTGCTTGACCAAGCTCCCTGACCTCTTTGAGGGCTTCCCGACTTCTTTGAGAAAGTGACAACCCAAGTGGATTGTGGTGAGCCGTATGACATGGTGCACCTTGACTGCCAAAAAGCTTTTGACAAAGTTCCACATGAAAGGCTATTAATTAAATTCAAAACTGTGGGAATTCAGGGTAAAGAAATATGCCATATTAGCCTGGGAACCTAGGAATGGCTAAGAATCTGGTTGAAGGATAGGAAACAGTGAGTACTCATTAGAGAAGTTATGTCAGAGTTTGGGGTGGGGGGAGAGAACTGAGTGGGGTGTCCTAGGGCTTAGTGATGGGACCACAGAAACGCCCTGGATCCAGAAACTCGAGGCGAAATGGTCAAATTTGCAGATGGTACCAAACAAGGAGGGGCAGTGGAATCAGAAGCGGCAGCTCAGAAATTACATAATGGCCCAGATTTTGTGTTAAAAATAACGGTGAGGCTATCAGCGCTCACTGTTAACATGGACTAAATTGGGCAGCAACTTCCAGAGTCTGCGCATGCGCATTTAAATGTGGAAATCAAGAAGTTGCTGTCCGATTTGCCCCGCTCCTTCACAAGCTTCGGTACACCGTTACCTTGCCGAGAGACTCGGCATTGAAATCCATGTAAGGGCGTGAAGTTGCTGTACTTACCGCACTAGTTACCCACTAAACACGGCAGAAAAAGTTAGGGCGAGTGCATTCAGATGTAAGTGAATTTTTAATGGCGTGCTAGACCTTAATTACTGCCAGACAACCTCTTTGGCACTGATCATTTAATTTTAAAAGTGTGGCATCTCATTCCTTCAGAATTGAATTATTGTTGGAGATTTAAAAAAATTAAAATTTAATTAAAAAAAAAAATGTCTTCCTGTCTCGCTTATCACTCTCTATTAACCCCGTCTTTCTTGCCCTCTCTTTATTTCACTCTCTGTAAATGATTTTACAATGAAGTAAATTTTCTAATTGATACTTCCTGGTTTAGACTCTGCGTGTCTCAGCGAGGATTCTTCAATCTGATTGAGGAGCCTCGCTGTTGCTTGTCCTGCTCACACATGCCACAGATCTCCTGTAGCGGGCGCTGCACTATATCAGATGCCTGATGACAGCAAGTTGCCACTCAAAAGCCTGTGAAAAGTCTGTGGGCAGTTGTCAGCGTATTCAACCGTGAGCGCCGTTCCTTTGCCACTGACGGCAAAATCCGGGTCAATGAGTTGGACAAAATATATAAGTTGGTAAAACAATGGCAGATGGACTTTAATGCAGACAAGCATAAAGTACCACAGATAGGCAGAAAAAATAGATGACACACATACTCCATGAATGACATTGCAATGGCTAAAAAATGAAACTGCAAGAATCTTAAGAGTCTTAAGAGACGTTAAACAATCAATCAATGCAGAGCATCAATCAAAAAGCCAATAGGATGTTGAACTTCAGCGCCAATACAGTAGAATATAGATCAGAGAAGGTAACGATTAAACTTTATAGAGCTCTAGCCACCTCGCAACTTGAATACTGCATCCAGTTCTGGTCATCAAGAAACAAGAGAGAGATTCAAGCACTGAAAGCAGTGAAGAGCCACGAGGCTAATCTCCTGTCAGTGGTATATGAGTTATGAGAAAAGACTGGAGAAACTTGGGTATCTCAGTATGGAAAGGAGGTATCTGAGAGGTGATATTATAAAGATGTGTAAGCTTGCTAAGGCTATAGAAAAAGTCAATCTGAAGCATCAAGATATTGAGGGGAACTGATAGGGTAGATAGAGAGAAACTATTTCCGCTGGTTGGGGATTTTAGGACTAAGGGGCATAGCCTAAAAATTAGAGGCAGACCTTTCAGGAGTGAAATTAGGAAACACTCTACACACAAAGGGTGGTAGAAGTTTGGAACTCTCTTCTGCAAACAGCTATTGATGCTGGGTCAATTGTTAATTTTAAATCTGCGATTGATAGATTTCTGTTAACCAAATGATTAAGGGATGTGGGCCAAAGGCAGGTATATGGAGTTAGGTCGCAGATCAGCCATGATCTCATTGAATGGTGGAGCAGGCTCGAGGGGCTGAATGACCTCCTCCTGTTCCTATGTTACTTCAAATTAACCTGTGGAAGTAGAACTAGGAGTAACAAGTTCAAAGTAGAGAAAGATACTTTTAGGGCAAATATCAGGACATTGATCTTCACACAAAGAGTAATCAACACATGGAAGAAACTTCCAGATAGAGTAATGGAGGCAAAACCCTAGGAATCTTTTATGGAACAATTAGATGCTACAATGGGAAAGAAGACATTTGGGTCTTTCTGGCTTGGTGAATCAAATGGCTTTTTTATCCGTGATTGTTTTGTGATTGTGAAATAACCTTTTTTGTAATCTTAACTGGAAATACTTTATGTGAATGATTTGTATGTGCTTACTTCACTTACATATGGTAGTGCATTAATTGTATGGTTGGACGGGACATTTGATTATTGACACTGAATTAAAGGAACATTCCAAAATTCTTTTAAACAGAGGTGTGGGGATAATGGTGTGATTGAGAATGCAATGATATTATTGAGTTACTGATAATGTGTTCTCCACTAAACTCTAAGGGGGAGAAATTCATTTGGGGGTGCTAACTTTTAAAAGTTGAAAAAAGTAGCGCCAGGTGCTAATGTCTTTCGACTTTTAAAAAATTCGGTTTTGCGAAGGAAGTGGAGCGCTAAATTGGGGCGCAACGCCATACCGCCACCCCAAACCTCCTGTCAAATTTAGCGGGAGGCGATATTCTCGCCGCGCTCAGGTGCTAAGTGGTTAACGCCCCATTATCGCCCCCCGGAGGTGCTAACAGGAGGCGCTAACCAGCCGAATTTCTAGCTGTAACTGCTTAAATCAAAGATAAGAAGGTAAGCAATGCAATGCAAACACTTATGCTACATGGGGACAAATGTATCTAGTAGCCAGTATAAAGGACTTTTAATCAAACTATTAGAGTAGGCTATTCCTTGCTATTTTACTCTTGGCTATTCTGGGACCTTGGTGTGACAGAGACATTCCGCTCATCGCCCCACCCCCACCTGGTCCTGCCCGAATGTAGTGATTGAGCTTTAATCGTTTCCCGTTGAATACAGTAAGCACGCACCCAAGAGTTTTGCTTCCGTATGTAACATTAGCTACACATAGCCCCATTGAACTGAATGGAGATGTAAAGCAGAACATAGTTTCCATACTGTGACTTGAGCTGTGCTCTAAGTTCTCATTTTGTTTTATGATGAAACTTTTGATTAACATTTTTTGAAAGATGGATCCAGTAGACATTCAAAATGCTTTATTTGTATATAAATCAGTGCAAACTTTATAATCTGTAATAAAGATGCTGATGTGCTATCAGGTTTGCCAGCAGAGTTACAATGTAAGTATGGCATGCTGCAAATCATTGTGTTCCTCTTGATCTCATTTATAATTTTAAGTGTGAGTAAAGTTATATTTATATATATATGGTGGGGGGGGGGGGATCTTTGCAAATATCCTCAGGTTACTACTAACTCATAAAAAGTCAGATCAAAAACAATAAATTATTTTTCATTTTGTGGTTTGTGGAAAGTATCATGTCTGAATAAACTTAGATATGTCATATAACATCATCAGATATTAATCTCAAAATATTAAAACAGGGACTCAATTATTCTGGTCATGGTGATTATGAAATGAAACATCACAATAACATTTGCTGTGTCCTGCCTAATTATCATTTAACTCTTTTTATTCAGAGTGATAAATGTATGGAATAGAGGTGATAGAAAGAAAGAAAGACTTGCATTTCTATAGCGCCTTTCACGGCCTCTGGATGTCTCAAAGCAATTTACCGCCAATGAAGTACTTTTTGAAGTGTAGTTGCTGTTGTAATGTAGGAAATGTGGCAACCAATTTGAGCGCAGCAAGCTCCCACAAACAGCAATGTGATAATGACCAGATACACTGTTTTTGTGATGTTGATTGAAGGATATATATTGGCCAAGAGACCAGAGATAACTCCCCTGCTCTTTATCGAAATAGTGCCATGGGATCTTTTACATCCACCTGAGAGAGCAGACGGGGCCTCGATTTAACGTCTCATCTGAAAGATGGCATCTCCAACAGTGCAGCACTCCCTTAGTATCACATTAGAGTGACAACCTAGATTTTTGTGCTCAAGTCTTTGGAGTGGGACTTGAACCCACAACCTTCTCGAGGCGAAAACATTGAGATTGTTCAATATACAATAAGATCTCATGAGTTACTGTACTGGAGAGATGAGCTTCAATTGGCTGAGTGGCCCCTTCTCATTCCTTGTTTCTCTTATGTTCTTAATGTTGGAGCAATATTATTTGAAGTTTGCTTTAAACCCTTCCCCACTAAAATAATTCAATGAAGAATGGTTCAAGCCAATCCTAAATGCACAAACATGGTTCAGCACGAAGATTCACGCATTAAGCTGCACGCTACACTTGTGTGAATGGAACAGCAGGAACATACTGCAAGATAGACACATCTTTTTAAACAGAAATATCTGAATCATCCAAGTGCATTCACCTAATTTAGGAATTTAGATTCTGTTTAGACTTCCAAACAAAGATAATCTAGTTTCTGTTGCATGTATTTGAGATCAGACACTGTTGGATATTCGTAGCAGCTTTCAATTTAATTTTTCTTATTCCAGCCTTCCTTTCCACCACACAGGATTAATTAAGGGACAGTTTTTGACTAAACCTTTGGATGAAACATCCTCAGTACCATGTTTACTCACAGTTCTGGTCTCCATATTATAAAAAGGATACAGAGGCACTGGAGATGCAAAAAAGATTCACCAGGATGATACCGGAACTGAGAGGTTAGAACTGTCAGGAAAGGCTCAACAGGCTGGGGCTCTTTTCTCTAGAAAAGGGAAGACTGATAGAGGCCTTTATTGGGCCAGAAATTCGGCCCTCCACGGGTGAGTGCGCGCTGTGTACTCACCCGTAGACCTAACGAAAGTGCCGGTTTCCTGCATGCACTGCGCATGTGCTGGAAACCGGAACTTCCGTTCCCCTGAAGGAAGGGGTTCAGAAGTCGAACGCGTGCGCGGGAGAGGCTGCGCGCACGCAGCGAACTTCATTTTTTTTTCAGGTTTCTCCGTAAGTATGGGGAAGCTGCACTTTTAAAAAGGAGGCGCAAGGCCTGTTTTTAACAAGGTAAGTGGTTAATTAATTACAATTTAAACATTTTTTCAACAGGTTTATCTTTTTTACATACTTTAAAGAAAGGTAAGTTTATTTTTAGCACCGTTAAAAAGTATAATTAATTTTTTCAAAAATTTAAATTTTTGTTTGAAGTAGTTAATTTATGTAACTTATAGTTATTGTAAAAATGTGATTTAAAAAAAAAATATTTGAAGTTTAAGTGTGGTTTTGGGGCCGATCTCTATTCATAGATTTGACAGGGCTTCCTGTCAAATCTATGAATGAAAATGCCCTGCTACGATTGGCTCTCCATGGCCCACGTGATCCCAGGGGACGCTTCGAACTAACTGCGCCCCTGGGATACGCAAGCACTGCGCGCCGGCAGCTGGAGGAGGCCCAGGAGCCGAAGTCCTCGTGGGCCCGAAGCACAACGGCAGGCACGGTAGGTAAGTACGCGCGCGATCCTTGCACCCGCGGGAAGCCCGAAAGCCGAATTTCTGGCCCAATGAAAGGGTTTGATAGGGTAGACCTGGAGAAATCATTTCCACTTGTGGGTGAGACCAAAATTAGAGGTTAATTATATAAGATAGACACTAATAAATCCAATAGGGAATTCAGGAGAAGCTTCTTTACTCAGAGAGTGGTGAGAACATAAGATCATAAGATGTAGGAGCAGGAGTAGATCATTTGGCCCCTCGAGCCTGCTCCACCATTCAATAAGATCATGGCTGATCTGATCTTGGCCTCAACTCCACTTCCCTGCCCGCTCTCCATAACCCTTGACTCCCTTATCGTTCAAAAATATGTCTATCTTCTCCTTAAATATATTCAACGACCCAGCCTCCACAGCTCTCTGGGGAAGAGAATTCCAAAGATTCACGACCCTCTGAGAGAAGAAATTCCTCCTCATTTCCGATTTAAAAGGGTTTCCCCTTATTCTGAAATTATGCCCCCTAGTTCTAGATTCCCCCACGAGGGGAAACATCCTCCCTGCATCTACCCTGTCAAGCCCCTTCAGAATCTTATATGTTTTAATCAGATCCCCTCTCATTCTTCTAAACTCCAATGAGTATAGGCCCAATGTGGAACTCGCTACCACAGGGAGTAATTGAGGCAAATAGCATAGAAGCATTTAAGGGGAAGCTAGATAAACACACGAGGGAGAAAGAAATAGAAGGAGATGCTGATAGGGTGAGATGAAGTAGGGTGGGAGGAGGCTCGTGTGGAGCATAAATACTGGCATCGACCAGTTAGGTCGATTGGCCAGTTTCTGTACTGTAGACTCGATGTAACTTAGTTCAGTTTTGAGTCAGTCTGCGCCTGGGCTCAGTAGAACTACTGCGCTCCTCAATCCAGTAAGTAGGTTGAAACAGTATGCCATCCCTTCCCGTGTTATGAATGTTTACAGTCAGTGAAGTTTTGATTCAAGGAGCTTGTCCTGCTGTATCTCTCTCCTTCCCTTTCAGACATTTCAAATGACAGACACCGTAAAGTACATCACAGAATCCTTGCACTACTGTGGCAATGCATGGGAAATATCACCACCACTGTGACTCCCAAGGCTGTGGAGCCATACAAATGTAAAGAAGCTGGATAGGTTATTTTGTCTTCGAGGGACAGCGGGTGGTCTGAAAGACATCAATTGTGTTAGAAAGCTACTGGCTAATAGTGTTTTACAGTAGCTAATACCACATGATGTTTTACACTAGCTAATATAGCACATTGCTTTATATTTCAAAACAGGTTTGCTCCCCCCCCACCATGCAGTGTTGGATCAGATTTTTTGGTGCAGTCTGTCTGGAAATTCTTAAAATGTAAACTGGTCACAAAAAACAAAATCTGTTTATTACAATACTAGTTGATCTCACATGATGATTTGCACAAAGGCAGAAGAATTCGATGGCACGCAAAAACTGGCACACACATGTGTTCCACATGCCTCGTCGCCGATGATCCCTTTAAACTGCGTGGTCGCGCAGCGCTCTGCAGCTCCCCCGCAGCTGGCACATCGGTTTTTAAATAGGAAAAACCGCGCATGCGCGGTATTTTGAATGGGCCACGCGACCCCTTAAAGGGCCCCGCGCACCCCCCAAACAATTTAAGGGAATATTGCTGGTCACCTGGTCCAAAATTGGTGCTGGCAACTCATTGGCCCAGAGATTGCGAGAGTGGTGCTTCTCCCGGAGACCGACATGAATTGGACTTTTTTCCTCACCCTTCAGGTCGCACTACATATATTCGCACACCGATTTGCTGGAAATGCGAATTGATCACAGCACAGCGATGTCAACGTCACATCTGGGACCTCATGAACGTCATCCCCAATCGTCTTAGCCAAAGAAACAAATAGGATAGAGAAAGAAACAGAGCAAACGACAGAGACGGAACTAGGGTAAATTAGAGACCGAAAGAAAAATAAAGAGGGGGAAAGAAAGAGAGTGGATTTAGAAAGAGAGAAAGAAAAGAGACAGAAAGGAAAAATAAGAAAATATAAGAAAAAATAAGAAAGAACAAGCAGAACAAGTGGACATTGTAACCCAGATGTGTTTGGGAATGGTTGTATTAGTCCTTGAGAAGTTATGAGTGATTGTCTACCACCCTGGCAGTCGCATGATACGACAATAATGGAGTTGTTGACTAATAATAGCAATCAATCTCTATCAATTAGTCTTCATCAGTGCCAGACATAAGGTGAGGAGACGCTAAAATATTATTTTCTGTAAGAAATCTATCTAATTTGTATTTCTGAGTGTCGAAACAGCTTTGCATCCTGAAAATTCTTGTCTTCGACACTAACAGGAGTGTGGCTGGCAAGACTGGCACAAAATATTGCCAAGACAGATAAAAAGTTTATAAAAACCTTCTGGGAACAATTTACTACCTGCCGGAGTGAGACTCCACAGCTTCATTGTTCCCTTGCTGCGTCTCCAGTGTTGAGTTTCATGTAAGGACCATAAATCACATCATTAACAGAGTCCTTACAACCTGAATTACCAGCCCTAAATAGCTGCGGTGAGATTAATTTGCATTAAATGGCGTAATCCTGAAATTTGATGACACGCAATGAATTTCAATGGGGAGGTCGCAATGTTTTTGGTTTTGTCGAGGCTAAATGCAAATCGTCAGCAATTTGTGGAGAATCGTGGCCTATCTTTTCTTTGCCACAAATCCTGAATTTTCTACCAACTAATAATGCCTAGCGCCGTGAACTCGCCATTACTTTTCCAGTAATTTCAGGGCCATTATAATGATTCAGGCATGTAGCTAGCAGTACCCACACTATTCATTGGCTGCACGTCAGTTTGGGGGTGGGGGTGTGGGAGGTTGTTGGGCATCATGAGAGTTACAAGTTTAACAGTCGAACCTCTTTGTATCTTGGATTAACAGGCTTTCCAGGTTTTCCAATACAAACAGGATGACTTTGAATTGTTGTAAAAGGCATGCATTTCTTGTTTTCTGAGATGTAAAGTTGCTCGAATAGGGAAATAAGTGTTAGTAAAGACATCACCCATGAATGGTTAATGTTTAGTTTTGTGGTATTAAAATGTAACTTTAGTTTTAGGGTAATAAAACATGGGTAGCGAATCCATTAGCTGGTAAAGCTTAAATGGGTTTATGGACTGTTACATCAAGAAGTCTTCTTTAGGGGAAGTAGTTTTGATATAAACAACTGCAAACTGTTTACATGAATAGTCTGTTTTCAAAGGATTTGGAAATAGAAACATCATACAGTCTTATCTATATTTTCCTTTGATGTAGCCAAAATATAGTATATAAAAAGAGCATCATTTTCAACAGTATCCAGAGGGCTCAAAAGATAGAACTTGTAACCAAAAAGCCACTCTCTGTATACAGTTAAGACTGATCACCTTTACTGGGTATCAATAAAGTCTGTTCCATATACTTCACTGCACAGTCTCGTAACGTGTTGTTCTGAACCAGAGGAGAAAGGAGGTTAACTCCTAACAGAGATGGGAATTTGGGCGTCTGCGAGAGTTTGTGATATGATCCGCTGTGGCAGTGGAGATTAAGATCCAATGGGGGATGGAAATGACATGCCAGTGGAGAGGGGTGGGTTTGAAGCACTGTTCAATTAAGGGTAGGTTGTGGTTCTTGGATGTGGGGATATTGCCATGAGCTACTGTAAGATGGAAGGAGGATGTGTTTCAGACATAAAGGAAGATTATTGTGCTGTGTGGAGAGAACCCATAGATGGCCAAGTAGGCAGCTAATCATGTGCGCTTCTGAGGGTGTGTGCTGTGAGCGTCTGTCTTGACAATAGGGCCACAGCTGGACGAGACTCGAGCAGTTTATCGGTCAACCACCAAATGGCAAGATCCCATTTGCAGAGATGCTCAGTGACACATTTGGGGGAAGAAAGAAAGAAGAAAGACTTGCATTTCTACAGCCCCTTTCACAATCTCAGGATGTCCCAAAGCGCTTTACAGCCAATGAAGTACTTTGGAAGTGTAGTCACTGTTGTAATGTAGGAAACAAGGCAGTCAATTTGTGCACAGCAAGCTCCCACAGACAACAATGTGACGATGACCTTATACTCTGTTTTAGTGATGTTGGTTGAGGGATAAATATTGGCCCGGACACCGGGGATAACATCGTCAAATAGTGCCATGGGATCTTTTACATCCACCTGGAAGGGCAGATGGGGCCTCGGTTTAACATCTCTTCTGAAAGACGGCACCTCCGACAATGCAGCACTCCCTCAGTACTGCACTGGAGTGTCGGCCTAGATTTCTGTGCTCAAGTCTCTGAGAGTGGGACTTGAACCCACGACATTTTGACGCAGAGGTGAGAGACAAACTGTTGATGCAGTGGTCATTGAGCCATGGCTGACGCCGAAGGGGAAGAGGGAAGAGGAGCTTAGCAAACAGGGGGATGAGATGGGACGCAGTCCGGGGATCTGTTAGCAGCCAAAGAAATATGAGAAGTTTTAATTGTATTTACAGCCTAAAAAACGTGCCAGATTTAATTACTGATACCAACATGGCTGGTGGCTGAGATAGCCTTCGGGTGCTCCACAGTGACACTCGGTGGCCAGAGCCTACAACTACATGCAAATAATGGGGCCTAATGCTGGTTTGAGCCCGTTCTGCAACATTGGGTTGTTTTGAGGCAGTCGCCCCATTCAGTCAAGACATTAAAGAAAACCAGGTCTACATGCGGCCGAACATGCGGTTTGTAAAGGGACCACTGTAGACCGGCAACGAAAAGGTAGCATTTTAAAATATCCTCCTGGTTCCACATTCAAATCACATGTTGACAACCACTTGCCTCCTCATCGCGACCTCGACCCGACCTCGATCCCGACCCTGACCAACTCCCCATTGCCACCTCAAACACAGCCCGCCCCCCACCCCCCCACCCTGCATCACTGCCTCCGTCCCGATTATCCCTTTCCCAGTCGCACCCCGCCCTCTCCCGGTCCCCTTTAAGGACTTACCAGAGGCCTCTAAGAAAACCTCTTCTCTGGGATGCCCATTAGGGGCCCGCAGCTCACCGACTCAATGATAATGAGACCCGGGGCCCAATATTAGGTGCACCTCAGGCCTGTCCAGTCAGGCACTGGGATCGTCCCCTGCACGCCCGTTTTTGGGCATGAACACATTTTTCCCACAGGATGTCACTGCAGGAGAATTTAATGAGGGAATTTCTATGGATGATCAGTTCGCAAACTGCCTCAAGCTATAATTTTCAAAGCATAAATTACACGAATAATAGATGATTTAGACAAGTCGCAGTCAGTTACCACCCTTTATGTCAATCAGCACCATGTGACAATTCAGTGTAATACACTTCCCTAATTGAGTGAATGGGAGAAGTATTCCTATGAATGAGTACTGTGAATAATATGTACCTATCCCTAGACTCTCATGTAGTTAATGTTGTGTTTACTTTTAAAGTCAATCCCACCTACAGGAATCCTCCATGGAGCTCTGTGTTTGGCAAACCTCCTTTAGCCCAGTTCTCTCCACTCCTCTTCTGGAAGCAGTGACTCCTTGTTGGGACACAGGTGTCAAAAGCTCTCTGGTACCTCAATTCAAATAGCCATCCTTGATGTGTAAGTCTAGATATAGATGTCCATAGGCTAAATGACTCTGAAAGGCATATCATAATTGAGTGTGCTACTATCAACAAGTGCCCCCCAAACACAGTTCCCAGTCACAGGAGGGCAGGTTGTGGGGGGGAGGGTGGTGGATGATGGTGGTCATTAGATAGTAATCACTAGATGATGTGTTCCCTCCTCCTCACCACAGCACAACACAAGGTCAATGAGACCGGCGCACCGTGGCTGCAGTGTGTACCATCTACAAGAAGCACTGCAGCAACTCGCCAAGGCTTCTTCGGCAGCACCTCCCAAACCCGCGACCTCTACCACCTAGAAGGACAAGGGCAACAGGCACATGGGAACACCACCACCTCCAAGTTCCCCTCCAAGTCACACGCCATCCTGACTTGGAAATATATCGGCCGTTCCTTCATCGTCGCTGGGTCAAAATCCTGGAACTCCCTCCCTAACAGCACTGTGGGAGCACCTTCACTACACGGACTGCAGCGGTTCAAGAAGGCGGCTCACCACCACCTTCTCAAGGGCAATTAGGGATGGGCAATAAATGCTGGCCTTGCCAGCGATGCCCACATCCTGTGAACGAATAAAAAAAAGACCATATATAATATCCTAACTTCCACCTTCTCTGTCGCTGGGTTAGTGCTACAACAGGTCTTACCTTTGCCCATTGAGGTGGCAAACCTTTCTATGAGAGGGTGGAAAAAAAGAGGGAGAAGAACTATGCATCATTTTCATGATATGACGTCAAGACCAAGAAATATGATGATGTGCTTGAAAATGATTTATTTAATTAGGTTGCGTGTTTCTGAATGAGCAAAAATAGTTCAGTAAATCATTTTTTATTTAGGCAGTGTTACCCAAATTTCTCTCCTCCCCTCCTGAAGATAATGCTGGGGTGCAGTCCCATAGCAGCATCAGCTCTTCAGTACTTCACTCAAGTGACTGTATTTCATGTGTTGGCCCAGGCACTGAGTGCTGCCAGGCTATTCAACCTTGAGCGACAACACAACCTCAGTTCCTTTCCAACGGTGACCAGGAACAAGAAACCTGGCTGATTTTTCAGCTCATTAGTCGAGCGGCCATCAGCACCCCAACTGCCACCGTACGTTAGATCAGCCTATTCAGCACAGGGTTCGAAACATGAGCCACCTTGGCTCAATTCTACATTGGGTGCTGCATTTGCCAGTGGGAAGTCTAATGGCAATGTTCCTTTCAGAATCCTTCTCTGACCACAAACTTTGTTAATCGAGGTTGAATGGTAGGAAGTTAGAAATTACTGTTCATGATATTAGTGGATGAAGGCTTAATACGAATAAATGGATTAACACCTCCATCAAAATAAATTAACCTTCGGCAGCACCTCCCAAACCTCTTCCACCTAGTAGGACAAGGGCAGCAGGCACATGGGAACACCACCACCTGCAAGTTCCCCTCCAAGTCACACACCATCCTGATTTGGTAGTATATCACCGTTCCTTCATCGTCGCTGGGTCAAAATCCTGGAACTCCCTCCCTAACAGCACTGCGGGAGTACCTTCACCACACAGACTGCAGCGGTTCTAGAAGGTGGCTCACCACCACTTCGTCAAGGGCAATTAGAGATGGGCAATAAATGCTGGCCTTGCCAGCGCGCCCACATCCCAGGAACGGATTTTAAAAAATGGTTTAACACCAGGGGAATGTCATATGCATGCATTAAGCTTTTGTTCATTAATAGCAACTTCTAGCCTATGGTGTGAACTATTTGTGAAGCTTGCCCTGCTGCTCAGTGAGGTGCAGAAATGAAATGTGGCTGTGACCTTTACATGGACAGGTAGTGCATTACTTCTGTCAGGGCTGGACTTGAGATTTACCTTATGCTCTTCCCAGAGGACAACCATTGCTTGCTTATTGAGGCCAGTACCTCCAGATGGCAAATGTCTTATCTGATCTGGAGAAGAAAAATATTAACACTACAGAGAACCAGCAGCGGCCTGACTGGAAGTTCACCGCGTTTTACTGCAATAGCTGAGAGTCTGCTCGTTCTGCCTGAACACTGTATGTAAGAACGCGTCCTTACGGTATCCACTGTAAGGGAATTTAGTTAGAGCGTACTTTTCTATTTGGCATATGTACCTCCTCCTACTGTATGCTGACATCAGAGGCCATACATGGTCGCCTGACCTGTGAGTGAGTCTTCTACTCATTTATATGAAATAAAAACAATTTAGTCTCTCACTCTCCTGAAGATGTTGACTTTTGCTCTGGTAAAATTCCAAAGAATTCTGTCAACTTCCCATGTTTGAGCGTAAACACTGAGGGGGAAATTTTAACATGGGTGAGCGGGTGGGATTGGGGGGTTAAATGGGCAAAAAATCGAAGCATGTCAGGAAGCCGACTGCAACTCACCAACTTCCGGGTTTTACTGACCCGGGACAAGGGGCAGGCAGCCAACCTGCTCCCGGGAGGCGGGTTGGCATTTTAAGTATGTTAATGAGGCGGGATTTAACCTGCTTTGCAGGTTTTACTGCGGCCGGCCAGGTTTTCCAGACCTTGGGAAACCCGGCAGCTTCAGCGAGGCGAGGACGGCCTCAGTGAGCAATCCTTGTGGTCCAGGAGGAACAGGAGTGCTTCCTCCCGGCCCCCCAAGCTCCCCCATCATTAGACCCCCCGCCATAAAAACCTCATCTCACCGACTCCCAGTGTTAAAGGGAATAAAAATTCCCCCCCCCCCCACCCCCCTGAGTGTCAGCAGCTATCTGCCCATGGGGTTCATCACAGCCAAGCCAATCTGAACATGCACTTTCCAGCAATGGGTCACTGGCTAGTGATCAAGAACAGGAACCATGGCTGATTTCCTGGCCCCTACTCCCCTATCTTTACCAGCTCAGCGGCACTGAAACCTATTGTAGTGTCCCTCAGTGCTGCATGGACTGAGGTCAGTTAACAGACCACAGGCTGGGGAGTCAGTCTGGGATTTTCCTGACCTGTACGGTGCTTGCATCACACTGGGGCAGTTGCTTGCTGCAATTGGTGGAATAGGAAAAGATGACAGGGTGGGAGGAAGCAACCACACAGCTTCCAACATTCACCAGAAAATGAAGTGGCCATTCAACAACACAGAGCACTTTGCTGAGCTGGGCATTGATTTGTCAGCGATCTGGCCCCACGTCAGTTGTCCGAGCTGGTTCACTGCACATCCCCCAGTGATTACACATATAATGGTGTCTCTCTAAGGTGCTACACAGATGCTGCATTAATTACACCTTAGCTAGAGTATCCATGGTGCTAGGTAAAATCACAGCTGTTACTTAGTCTCACAGCACTTTTCATTCAAACTGAAGGAGACAGTAAGTGGAACAAGGTGCCGATTTCACTATGAATTTTGCATGAAGCCTATCTGAATTGCTGTTCTTATATGACAAGAGTATAAATTATATCCAGCTCTGTGATTTAGGAGATGGGCTCAAACAGAGATGCTGCGGATTTTTTTTTGTGCATATTTTCCAATTTGCTCTTGCCCCGGTGAGATTAGGCGCAATTTGGCGAATGACTTCTGTTTGCCTTGAGCTACTCCAGATCAGGCCATGAAAGGACATCCCCTGAGCTGCGACATGCAGTTAGTGGTGGACTGTGGGCCTTCTGATGAACGAGCAATATAACTTGAGTGTTTAGTAGATGCAACGGCTTTGCACAGCGTGTGAAATTTATTAGCAGCTCCCTTCCAAAGGGCTCGTATCTCTCCGTCTGTGCTCCGACTCCACCTGACTGGCAAAAAAAAAACCCTCTGCCCCGCGATTGATGAGTTTACACTGCTGCTCAGACCCTACCATTTTTCAACAGGGCTGCGAATTAGGCTGCGGGGCTTTTATTAATTAACTTTCTTGGACAGTGGGACTCTTGTGCTTCCCGCAATCATTTTTTTTATTTTGCCCTGAAGTACTTGAGAAGAAATGAAAGGGTGAGGGAGAGAGAGAGAGAGAGAGAGTAAAAGTATGAGAGAGATGAAAAGGAAGGGAGACCCAGCCCGAGCCAATCAGAGAGGGAGCTGTTTAGACGTGCAGAAACTGTTCATCTGAGCTTAGAGATTTGAAATCACACAGTCGCATGCCTCTCAGAGGACTAGGATCAGCGGAGACGCTGGTGAAGTGAAAATCCTGAGTACTTTGCTAAATGTTAGGGAAAATCAGACAAGGTAAGACTGATTCCATTCTGAATTGCAGTGGTCTTAATATTTTATTGTCATTTATTTTATGGAGGAGAAAACAGCAGCTTTGAAGTATGAAGTCAAGACTAGCTATTGGATGCCTTTTTATAATTGATTGCTTGCATTATAATTTTACTGGGACCGCTGTGTGCTTTAAATATTAATTCGATATTTGGGTGATCAGGCATTCAAGTGTGATTTTTCCCTGGTGTATTGAAGACAAACATTTCCACTTCAAAGGGAGGCACGACAGGCTGCATGAGAAGGCAGTTTCCACTAAAGAAAGCAAAAAAGTGAATCTAAATAAGGCTTTTAAATAGATAAGTGCAATTATTTAGATGCCAATCCACAAAATGCTGTATAAAAAGTCTTAGGAGTGTTCACTTTAGATAATGAATATTCCATTTTTAATAACAGGGACAAATAAAGGTGTCAGGAACTTAGAATTTGGGACAAAAAAGAAACAGTAAGTTAGCCATTTCCGATTTGGAGTTTTAACGGACTGCGCTAAGTATATTTTCACCATCTTACTTAGTTTTCACATCCATTTCATATTTTATTTGTAGGTGTTGCCCTGCAAGATTATGTTGATGTCTAAAGTTAACAAATACTGGGAGGGATAATATGCAAGGCAGCAATGTTATCGCCAACCCATTGGCATACAGCTAAGTGGTCATTTTTTAAAAATTCGTTTATGGAATGTGGGCGTCGCTGGCAAGGTCAGCATTTATTGCCCATCCATAATTGCCCTTTAGAAGGTGTTGGTGAGCCACCTTCTTGAACCACTGCAGTCTGTGTGGTGAAGGTGCTCCCACAGTGCTGTTGGGGAGGGAGTTCCAGGATTTTGACCCAGTGGCGATGAAGGAATGGCGATATATTTCCAAGTCAGGATGGTGTGTCACTTGGAGGGGAACTTGGAGGTGGTGGTGTTCCCATGCGCCTGCTGCCCTCGTCCTTCTAGGTGGAAGAGGTCGCGGGTTTGGGAGGTGCTGCCGAAGGAGCCTTGGCGAGTTGCTGCAGTGGTAATGATGCAGCTCACTTTTTATGGCCTGGGGTAAGCATGGCAGTAACATGTTGTTGCTGGTAGGTTAGGAACTGCAATTGAGGCAACTGTTTGGAATGGATCAAATTAATTTTAGACAGAGAGTAATTCCAAAGTGTAGAATTACCTGTGCTTTTAAATCACAAGAGAACCAGCCTTTAATTTAACATTGGTCAGCGCACTGAAATTCACAGTTATCATCATGCACGATCATAGTAATGGCAATAGCTCACCTTGCTGTGCTGGTGCATGAGAAGATATGCACCAATGCAGAAACTTGGCAAGCACCTTGTCGAACAATGCTTTCTGTGCTTCCAAACCAGTTTGTATTGCTTTACAGTATATTTATTGAATGCGTACATTTGGCATAGGAATATTTCAAGGATATAATTGCACATTTCTAACTGACATCAGCCAGAACGCCCTTCATATGAGTATCAACAGGACCCGAAAGAGAAAAGGCTTCAAACCAAATGGAACATTTCAGGAACAGTTGCAAATCCACCCACCTGCCATTCTGAAAGGATTAGTTTATCGTTGAGCTGGGTTTGAAAGAACGGCAATGGAAGAGGAAACGAAGACACTGAAGACATAAGGGAGAAGAATAAACGTGCCATACACAACTGGAAAACAATCCAGGTAAATGAATATTATTCGTCTGTAGAACAGGACACATTTCATTGTAGTTTTCCCCATTATAATTGTAGGTATCTTGTTTGGCTGAATAGATGATATGTACAGGATAATTAATATGTAACATCTGTCATTGCTTTGTGGTTCTGTGCAAAAATATTGTAAAGGATAAACAGTAATAATCTTATGTCAGTGTTTAGTGCAAAACTAACACATGCGTTCTCTTCAATAGGAAATGACTGCTAGACTTTGGCAGGACCATCCGCTGAAGGAAGCTCCCCAGGCTGCTACCAGGAGGACTGGGAGGAATATCCTAGCTACAGCTGAAGCGGATGTTGGCTCCCCATTCCCGATGAAAAAACCTTACGGGAGCTCTGAACAGCTAAGTTCAGAAACGTTGTTGAGCAGGGTTGCCGCTTGCACAGCAGTGGACTGAGCAGATTGCCCAGAGAGTGCATTTGTTTTTCCAACTGTCCCGACTGCGTGACATTATCAGTCGGTGTCTGGTTGCTGCCAGATTGTACACTGGCATGGAAGTTATTCCTGGCCTCCTCCACACATCCGAGCCTTTTGGATGATGTGTCCCGAATTGTCCGCTGTAACAGGACTCTCAAAAGTTTAGGGCTAGTCTTGGCAGACCAGGTAGTACATCTAACAATAGCTGGCTTGTCTTCCTGTCACTCGGCGACAGATTATGAATTTGCTTCCCTTAGTGGATATTTTTCCATGACTTCAAACAATAATCCCCTCTCCCACTCCAGTGAGTTACTGGCCCTTTGGTGCAGCGTCAGTGTCTGCAATAATGATCATAATCCCTACAACCGATGGAGCAGAGCTGAGAAAGAAAGAACTTGTATTTATATAGTGCCTTCCATGACCTCAGGAAGTCCCAAAACATTTTACAGCCAATGAAGTACTTTTGAAGTGGAGTCACTGTTGTAATGTAGGAAACGTGTTAGCCAATTTGCGCACAGCAAGCTCCCACAAGCAGCCATGTGGTAATGACCTGATAATCTGTTTTTTAGTGATGTTGTTTGAGGGATAAATATTGGCCAGGATACCAGGAAGAACTCCCCTGCTCTTCTTCGAAATAGTGCCATGGGATCTTTTACATCCACCTGAGAGAGCAATCAGGGCCTCGGTTTAACATCTCATCTGAAAGGTGGCACCTATGACAGTGCAGCACATCCAAATAATATTAATGAGGCCCGAGTTTTGAGAGTTAACAGTAGCTTCCAAAACTTTAGCGATAGGGCACGAATTTGAAGGGTTAAATGATCTCCTTTCTTCGGAATGGGATGAATGCACGTGAAGAAGGCAAGATGGAATAGGATTAAGAGCAATTGAAGAAATGGTAAAGGACGAGGGTAATTTTTGAGGTACACACTTTGAGGACAACAGGAAGAATGCCATCATGAATCCAGAGAGAAAAAAGATGTAATGAATTGGGATAATGGTCAAACCAGAAAGCAACAATGGAATAAGGTTCTTTGCCAAGATCATTGAGATTAGATTTGAAGGAGAAAAGTGAGCCAGAAAGGTCAATTTTTTGAGGAGAACCAATAACTGCGCCATCAGAATAGACAAGGGACAGAAAGGAGAACTCTTAGAAGTTATGAGAAACAGTTCAGAACGAATGGTCATTGGAGGAGCAGAAAAACATCAATTGCTGCTTATTTTCAGTGAAGTTGCATTTTAACAATTGGAAGAGTGGATTTACACAAGTTAGGAGCAGGGGTGATGTTGCATTTTTCATGAGTTTTTTTTCCCAATTATTTTTGATGTACCAGGAGTTTAGATAGAAGGGGAGACTGTAATGTAAATTGAGCTACAATTTGACACTCTGGAGTTGTGTTAACTTTGGGCACAATCTTAAACTTTAGATGCTATGTTAAAGATCTCTATGATTTGCTCTTCCTGTTAGATTAGACTTTCAGTTGGTTATAATGTGAAAACAGCAGAGTTTTATCACATGACAAATAGGGAAATTGCTGACTTTATTTCATTCAATAGTTTAAAATAGTTTTCTTTACTCAATTTCACAAGGGAAGCCTGAAGACAAAGTGCCTGTGGTACTCGGACCAGGTGTTCGTTCTGGAGATCAGTCAGGACATGAGATCTTTAATACACAAACCTGGATAAAAAGTGAACACGTTCTCATTAAAATAATATCCCTTCATTAATCAAGGATGATTGGAGGTCTGGGTGTCGAGACCTTTGGATGAATTGAGGCAGATTTTTCTTATCGGTGTCTGGGCTTAAGAACTTCATGGGGCCGAATTCAGACACAAGCTTCTCACAAATTTCCAATCATTAATACTAATGGACAACCCAGGCACTGCAGATGAAAATCTGCCTCAGTGTAAGTCTGAAAGAAAGAAAGAAAGACTTGCATTTATATAGCACCTTTCACAACCTCAGGACATCCCAAAGCACTTTACAGCCAATGAAGTACTTTTGAAGTGTAGTCACTGTTGTAATGTACGAAACACGGCAGACAATTTGCGCACAGCAAGGTCCCGCAAACAGCAATGTGATAATGACCAGATAATCTGTTTTTGTGATGTTGATTGAGGGATAAATATTGGCCAGGAAACCAGTGATATGTGCCATGGGATCTTTTACGTCCACCTGAGAGAGCAGACAGGGCCTCGGTTTAATGGCATTTCCAACAGTGCAGCATTCCCTCAGTACTGCACTGGAGTGTCAGCCTAGGTTTTTGTGCTCAAGTCTCTGGAGTGGGACGATGAAACCACAACCTTCTGACTCAGAGGCGAGAGTGCTACCAACTGAACCATGGCTGACACAGTCTGGAGAATGCTTCCTTTGGCTTTCATCCTAATTGGAGATCTGGGGGCAAATGTCTGTCTTGAGCGTTCATGCGCAGAGTTACATATGCTGTGGGCGCATATCGGAAAATTGGTCATGTAGCCTGTCACCACTGAGATGGTATATAACAGTATTTTAACGCTTAAAAGTTGTTATCGCCACAATTACATTGGGAATCATAGGGCTGGATTTTCTCAATGGGGGCGCGTTGGGGGCAGGACTGCTGGTTGTCGGGTTTCAGCCACGCCCCCAACGACGTCCGGCCAACCCAAGCTATTTTCCCTTGCTTGACCTTGTTAAACCCGCCCTGCGGGCTTAGCCAGCCAATTAAGGGAAAGCCGGTGACAGAGCACGTCAGCGTATGACGTTTCATCTGTCAAAAATTTTTGACAGATAAATTGTCAGCGTTTGACAGCTTTGAGAAGCCGTCAAACACTGACAATCTCTGTTCTAAGGTGAGCCCTTGTACTGAAGGCTCACCAAACCTCTTTCCTGAGCAGAAATCAGATGGCTGCTGCATCTGAGAATGCAGCAGCCATTCTGTCATCTCTGCCGTTGAGATGAGGCACTTCCGGATCCCCAAGGGTTGAAGCCTGCAGGAAGAAGCAAAGGTAAGTAAACGTTTTCTAACACTTTACACTCACCTCTCATATTTACTTCTCCACACTTGCACCCATCACTCACCTCCACAGCGCACTTTTTGAATCCTCTCACCCCCGCAGACCCACTGCTCGCCTCGCTGACCCTGGCGAGGTTCACAGCCATCGGGAAGCCCGCACTTGCAGGGGTAAAATGGGGATAAGCGTGTTAACTGCCTGTTACCTAACTGTTAACAGGCAGTTAATTGGCTGTAATCCTCTTCCCGCCTCGAGGAGATGGGTCCCGGCGCGAGTCGGGTACCCGCCTCCCGAGAAGATGGCATGGAGGCGGGTTGGGAGCTGGTTCGGTACCCGCTCCCAGTTCCTGCCATTTTCCCGGCAGTCCTGTCTCCAAACCCGCCTCCCCAGGGCTGGCAAAATTCCCCCCATAGTATTTGGAAAAAAACTAGAAGAAGGCTGACTTGCCCACGTAATTGCAGGAGAGTGATCCAAAACATGACGATAGAATATTATTAACAGATTAATAACTGATCATTTCTATGATCACTCAACTAACTATTAACCTGAGGTGATCCACTATTTAGAATAATAAATCATTAAAGACGTAATTAGATCCAGACATTTCCATGGTCGTGTATACAAATATATTTTTTAAAGGTTTATGAATAAAGCATAATCAATGAGAGTAAGTTTTAAGCATCAAAAACTGAATGTTGTGTTGATTGGTGACAACCAGCAGCTTAGGAGGTGGCAGAAGAGACAAAACAACCAATTATTCTGCATTCCCCTCTGTATTTGTGCTATCCAGAAACATCTTTAGATCTAGCAATAAAAAAAAGCTAACAGGGAAAAAAGCACCTTTTCTGGCGAGAGGTTGTGGTCCCTGTGGTGAAAGAAGCTTCCTTTCTTGAGGTAGGAGAGATATCTTTTCTTCTCTGCACCTGTTGGTCATTTGGCGGAAGATTTGCCAGCTGCTGCCAACCGCGGTCATTTTTTGTGTGAGTTTGACCCATGAGTGGGAAATGGTGACCTCTGGGAGATGCCTTTTGCTGCTGTACGGGGAAAGAACGTTTGAGTCTGTTGTGTCACTTTGGCAAAGAATTTTCTATGTTGTGAAATAGATGGTGTGTGAAATAAAGAAAACTCGTGGAGCACAACAGGCCTTGTAAAAAAAAAAAACTATTTTCTTTTCCTTAAGAAGATCACTAGGCCTTAGGGTCTAACAAAGACCTGAAAGGCTCATACTCGCTTCAGAGCAAAGGATACATAATAACAAGCTATTAATAGTATTTACCTTGAACCTAGCAACAGTGGGGGTGAATCCATTGCAGGTAATACCTATATATATGAGAACGTGTTATATTACTGCTGTAAATGACTAAATATTTTCATTGATTTTTATTTCCACTATTTATAATGTCGTTCGAATTGGGACCCCAAGGGACTGTGACTGTTGTGGTCAGCATGGAATGTTTGTTTTCCATTTTACAGTCTATTAAATATAAATGTTTTACGATTGACGCTGGCCATAATTTTCTCCATGTCATATTCAAAACAGCACAGGGCTTTCTGCAGTTTTGTTTTGATCGGGGCTAGGGTTGGCATTTGAGTTAGATAAGTAATGTAGATTTTAAAATGTGCCACCCATGTTTGATAACAAGAATGATGCCAATTGCAGTGATTTAGAGTTGTAATTCTTCACACAGAGGGGGCGATGTTGTTAATGGGGGCACGTTGGAGGCGGGACTGCTGCTTGGCGGGTCGATGTCCCGCCTCCATCGATTTGTGGCCAACCCACGCTATTTTCCCTTGATTGACCTTGTTAAGGCCGCCCAGCGGGCTTAGCAGGCCAATTAAGGGAAAGCCGGTTGCAGAGAACGTCTTTTTTGACAGATGAATTGTCATCATTTGACAGTTCCGTGAAGCTGTCAAACAGTGACATTCTCTGTAGTTTGATGAGGTTTTGAATTCAAGACCTTATCAAACTTCTTTCTTTTACAGAAATGAGATGGTTGTTGCATCTGAGAATGCAACGGCCATCTATCATCTGCAACACGGAGGTCCGAGACTCTCCGCATACACACCGACTGAAGCCTGCAGGGAGAAACAAAGGGAAGTACACTTTTACTAACACTTTGCACTTACCTCAGATACTCACCTCTCCACTCTTATCTTACACCCATCACTTACCTTCACAGCACACTTTTGCACCGTCCCCCGCCCCCCCCCCACCCTGCCCCGACCCCTGCAGACCCAGTACTCGCCTCGCTGACCTGGCGGGTTTTGGAGACTTGTGAGGGCAAAAAGGGGATAATCCTATTTTCTGCCTGTTAACTACCTGCACCCGCCCCCAAATGTTGCCATTTTCCCGGCAGTCCCGCCTCCATACCCGCCTCCCCAGGGCTGGCAAAGTCGCCCCCAGAGTAGCAAACTGATGGAAGGAACTGGCCTCAGTGTATGTAGACTCTGTTAAGTCATTAAAAAAGGAAGTAGATGGCACATGGTTAAGCTGCTGGTATCCAAGTCTGACTCTGGACCTGTATGTAAATACATGTATCTGTACAATTGAAATATGCTGAATGCAACAATTGGTGCTTTCTTATTTGGGATTTTATATTCTTAGCCCTCAATAGGGTCGTACCAGATTTATTTTGCAGTGTTACCTTTGAAGGCAAATGCACCTTTAGAGCCAACCTGATAAAGTTAACAAAAAGTGGTGCTTGTGACAGTGACTCCAATTGAGATAGAGTTTCGGCTCAGTGTCTGCAACGTCTGGGTGCCACCAGCAGTATATAGGTCTTGTCATCATCGCAAGACTGGCCTTGAGCACGGTAAACCTTTCAGCCCACCATGACATGTCCAGCATTGCACTTTTAGCACTGTTCGCCCCTACGCACCTTCCCTGATCAGAGCCGTTATGGGGGTGAAGCTGCTGAGCAGATCCACAAAATCAGGAATGTGAGATCACTGACCGGGCACACGCACATTCGCCGACAGATCAACATCCTTTGCGTTCCAAAAGTAAATTGTCGTGAATCACAGATTAAGTCATTCCTTTAGAACACAAGAATCAGGAGCAGGAGTAGTAGACCGTACGGCCCTCCGATCCTTTACCGTGCTTCTCAATTAAACTATCGGCAAAGTAAATCTTTAGAGCTGTGCTATCAGTTTCCACATAATGTCAACTGGAGCCTGATTTTGAAAATTAAGAGCCAAAGAAACAGTAGCCGATAAATGTGGCCACGCAGCCCCCAATAATAAGCCTTCAGTAATGAAACCCCAATGCTAAGCCCCCAATACTAAGGCCCCAATATGACGGGCAGGAAGTCTGTGCCATTTCCGGCCGGAAATGCGACACCCGCCATATTGTGAAAGGATAAAAAAAAATCGTCGTGTGGTGCCCACGCCTGAAAAAATTTGCCTTTGCAAATAGGGGGCCGAGCATCTGTTTGAGGCCCCCACTGCCAGATTGGTTGGCCCACGGCCTGAAACCGCACCTCAAGCAATTTCCCCCCCCTGTGTGTTTAGATGTCAGCCTGGGATGCGGTTGTTTGCCAACACCAGCACTCACTGTCCTGCCTTACACACAGAATTGCTCACATGGGTGAGGTGCTGGACTGGAGGACAATTGGTGCATGAACGGTTAGCCTGCAGTATAATCCACTGCCTTTACGAGGGGATACCTCCAATAGTACCAAATAGTATCAAAGTAAATGCCAAGAGCCACGGTATCACTTTTGGTGATAATAAATGGTTATGCCAGCATTGGATCAAATTTGGAAATTCCGAGTCAATGAGGCAATGACTGCTATTTGAGAATTAATTGTGATGGAGGTGGCAGTATTGGCAGTAAAAGAATAATATGACTTATATTAATGTAACACTTATTAAAAATATCATGTAATGCAGGTTATTGCATATAATACTCATTACAATCCTATCAAAACAATGCATGGAACATTAATTTTCAAAGACTGACATTTATTTTCAGCGCAGTCTCTTTAAAAACCAGCTCTTTACATGTGTAATAATGTCATACAACTTTTAAGAAATAAATTAAATAGCTCTCTTTCTGACCGAATCATTTTACCTTAATTTGTGTGCAATCCTGTTCTTTTCACTTGTACTTTGCTGGCACCCTGACAAGAAAATTCAAATACATTTGAAATGAGAGAACAGTTGCATTGATATGATGACTGCAATTCCAGAGAACAACGCACCTATCCATCAATTTGAAGCAACATTCTGGGTTCGCTCTGGCAGTGGGGGAGCAGCTGCACCCAATGAAAAATGACAGCCTCGTCGCCCTCGGTTTTCTGCTCATGGAGAATTCTGGTCGGTGTGCGCGCGCAACCCCCTAATACATGCGACTCACTGCCAGCAACGCAAACTTGGAAAGACGACCCTATTGTATCGCTCGGGAAGAGAAGCTACAATTTCTTCGGACGATCGCTTTGTGCCGTGAGCTGGTGACGGGGAACATTGTAGAACTGGGCTCAAGTCAGAGGCTGGACTATTGTGTCATAAAAGTTAGTCACTTTAGGCAATTTTTCTTTAACAGCTTCACCTCGAGGTTTGCAATCAGTCAAAACCTTTATACTTTACTCGCAGTTCTCTTTTATATTTTTATTCATCTATTATTTAATGGCTCCGATTTTGCAGCCAGCGGCGAAGTGAGGGCGCTCTCCGCTGGCCTAGAAGAAAGCTGCCCACAAAGATTTAACGGGCTCTGTGGCGTTGATTTCCCCTATTCCGATGTGACTTTCTATCTGGCGCCATCTATAGGGGATCTGTGGCATCCAGGAACAGTGAGGTCATCAAGTAGGCTGAGCAGCCAATCAGATTGAAGAATTCTCCCAGACAGCAAACCAGGAAGTAAAAAGTACTGATTATCATTCACTTTTTCATCATTTTACAGAGAGCAAAATAAAGATTAGGACATACACATGGGATTAAGATAGAAGCTGAAATATCATAAACAAGCATTAATAAATAAAATAAAAATTCATTCTTATTATTTTAAAAATCTATGGAATTTTTATCATGGAATGGAGGGAATAATACTCCACACTTCTAAAATTAGTTTTTTCAGGATCAAAGAGGTTGCTCAACAGTAATAATGCCTTGGTAGACCTTTAAAAACTCATTCAACAAGGCTTAACTTCTTCAATGGTTTTTACAGTGAGAATAGTGCATAAAAAGTTGAAGTTCACGTCAAATCACTAATTTTGTGCTGATTGCATCTACGAGGACTGCAACAGCGCACCCTGTGGAGGAGCAAGGTATCGCTGACAGCAACTTCCGGATTTCCGCCTTTAACTGCACATGCCTAAAGTTGCTGTCAGTCTTACACAGTAATGACAGCAAACGTTAACAGTTTCGCCGTCATTACAACCACAAATTCTGGGCCATTATGTTTCCCTACATTGCAACAGTTACTTCACTTCAAAAGTACTTCATTGACTGTAAAGTGCTTTTGGGATGTGCTGGGGTCGTGAAAAGCACGATAGAAATGCAAGTTACACAGTATTACATAGTACTTACACCACAGAAACAGGCCATTCAGCCCAACAGTTCCTTGCCGGTGTTTATGCTCCACACAAGCTTCCTCCCACCCCTCTTCATCTAACCCCATCAGCATATCCTTCTATTCCTTTCTCCCTCATGTGTTTATCTAGCTTCCCCTTAAATGCATCTATGCTAGTCACCTCTACTACTCCCTGTGGTAGCGAGTTCCATGTTCTATTATATGTTATATATTTGCACCCTCCCCTTCCTTGCAGGAAGTTCCTGAATCAGGTAATTCCAAGGTGAATAGGTGCACGCTGGTAATTCACCACCGTGGCATTCTTTATGTGCAGGTTTAGACAGTGAGTGCTGGCAAACTATTCAATTATATGCGTGTGTCTGTCGGGGAAAGGAAGTGCTCAGAGTTGTGTCAACCTGCCCTCATCTGACTTTCCGACATGTATTTTTCCAGCAGGGAGTCATTGTTTATTTTTAGACCATGATCAGAATGGTCCACAGCCCAGTTTTCAGTGCTCTATGCTGTTATCACACCTTTGCTGCAGAATGAATGACATTGGGGAACAATATCTCTTCTGTAACACCTGCTTTCTCACAAAGTTATATCTTCGTTTTTGCCTATGCTTTTCCATAATCGAAAAAGGGTGGCAAGGTTTTACAGAATAAAAAAAGATGACTGCATAGAGATTGCAGATGATGAAGCTGGTGATTGAAGGCAGAAATAATGACTGTACTCTATGTGATGGGATACAGCCCTTTTATTTCTCAAATCTGGGTCTGAATCAGTCCTGACTGAGGAGATAAAGGATTGTTGTCTCTTCAGTGTGTTAGGCTGCTATGTGAATTGAGTTTAGACAGTCTCAAGCTAGTTCCTAGTGGTCACTGGGCCAAAGTACAAAATTGCCCATAATTCAGCAGAAATTGGTGTTAAATTGTGCAATGTCATTCCTAGAAAATGTCAAACCAGAAATGAGACAAGAAACCTGGGAGTTCATTTCACTTTTGCATGAGAAGGATTTTAAGCAACTGAGATGGGAACTCTATGTCTGAAGAATCACGACACATGTTTCAGGCTCATACTGTACTCCAAGACATGTGTTACACTGTCAATGCAGTTTAGTAAGAAATAATTCTGCAGCTGATCATAGGAGCATTTTAAGATCATAAGAACATAATAATTAGGAGCAGGAGTAGGCCATACGACCCTTTGAGCCTGCACCGCCATTCAATAAAATCATGGTTGATCTTCGACCTCAACTCCACTTTCCTGCCCGATCCCCATATCCCTTGATTCCCCATGAGTCTAAAAATCTATCGATCTCAGCCTTGAATATAATCAACGACTCAGCATCCACAGCCCTCTGGGGTAGAGAATTCCAAAGATTCAAAACCCTCTGAGTGAAGAAATTCCTCCTCATCTCAGTATTAAATGGCCGAACCCTTATCCTGAGACTATGCCCCCTAGTTCTAGACACTCCAGCCAGGCAAAACAACCGCTCAGCATCTACCCTGTCAATCCCCCTCCGAATCTTATATGTGCCAATGAGATCATCTCTCATTCTTCTAAACTCCAGAGAATATAGGCCCATTCTACTCAATCTCTCCTCATAGGACAACCCTCACATCCAAGGGATCAATCCAGTGAACCTTCATTGCACTGCCTCCAAGGCATGTATGTCCTTCCTCAGATAAGGAGACCATATGTTCAATACATATGTAATCAGAAATTCACTTAGGAATCCTTTTTCAATATTTTTCATGGAACTTTATTAAACAGTATCTAGTAGAATTATTCAACATCAGCTCATAGAATTGTTCAAATGTTGGGGGGAATAATTGTTTTCTTTCTCTTCTTCTGTCTCTCTTGCTCTGCTCCCAGGCTCTTTCCCTTTTCCGCAACAGATAGCGGAGTGGACAGATCCGTTACAACGTTGTAACATTGAGAATAATTTAATTAGTCCATCAACTCACATAAGACATTTGGCCCAAGACAAAGGTTGTTTAAATAGCTCCTGTCATTATCCCCTACCCGTTTTCCTGTGTGGGTCAGTGATATCACGAGGGGACATGAGAACAGTTAGAAACTGGTTGTACTGAAAAGCAGCTCCCTGGATCAGTGCAGCCATAATTGTTTTTTATTCATTCATGGGATGTGGGCGTCGTTGGCAAGACCAGCATTTATTCCCCATGCCTAATTGCCCTTGAGAAGGTGGTGGTGAGCCGCCTTCTTGAACCGCTGCAGTCCGTGTGGTGAAGGTACTCCCACAGTGCTGTTAGGGAGGGAGTTCCAGGATTTTGACCCAGCGACGATGAAGGAACGGTGATACATTTCCAAGTCCAGGATGGTGTGTGACTTTGAGGGGAACTTGGAGGTGATGGAGTTCCCATGCGCCTGCTGCCCTTGTCCTTCAAGGTGGTAGAGGTCGCGGGTTTGGGAGGTGCCTTGGCGAGTTGCTGCAGTGCATGTTGTAGAGGGTACACACTGCAGCCACGGTACGCCGGTGGTGGAGGGAGTGAATGTTTAAGGTGGTGGGTGGGGTGCCAATCAAGCGGGCTGCTTTCTCTTGGATGGTGCCAAGCTTCTTGAGTGTTGTTGGAGCTGCACTCATCCAGGTAAGTGGAGAGTATTCCATCACACACCTGACTTGTGCCTTGTGGATGGTAGAAAGGCTATGGGGAGTCAGGAGGTGAGACACTCGCCGCAGAATACTCAGCCTCTGACCTGCTCTTGTAGCCATCGTATTTATGTAGCTGGTTCAGTAAAGTTTCTGATCAATGGTGACCCCCAGGATGTTGATGGTGGGGGATTCGATGATGGTAATGCCGTTGAATGTCATGAGGGGGGGGGGGGGTGCGGGGTGGAGGGGGGTGGTTAGACACTCTGTCCTGTTGGAGATACTGTCTGTCAGTGAGACTAGACTCCAACCGAGTACGGTTTGGAAAATAAAGTTAATTTTTTTTAATGCAGCAAACATACCTGCCCACTACAATGTCTCCAGCTGCAGTCTACAAATTGTCTACTGTAGTATGTAAGGTCCTCTTTGTGGACATTATGATATTTAAATTTTGCCGTATTGTCACAGAGAGTAACATAACCGTTGCCAAGGGCTACCGCTGGCATTTCTTCAGGAACAACTGGTGGTAATTCTGCCATGACTTGTCAGAGAAAATTGCACTCCTGAAAATGAAGCGATTGAGACAAATGTAAAAACAGAGAAATTGAGAAAAGGTATGAGAATAGAGAGTCTGGCAGTAACTAGTGAGAGTTTCCAGTTCTTTGTCTTGTACATAAACCCACAGCTGATGATATTTGCCTTGGCTGTATTGGTAGCTACTCTCGAACTGCATGGAAGTTAACTGTGATTTTAAAACAAAAATCACTGCTCCAATTATTTTTTCCTCTTCTGTCAGTGTAGACACATTCTGGGGAATAGTTTCATAGGTCCCAGGCTCTTCTCCCACATTCTACCCTACTTGAGGTGATCCAAAACTCGGCTGCCCATCCCCTAACTCGCACCAAGTCCCGTTCACCTATCACCCCTGTGCTCGCTGACCAACATTGTCTCCCGGTTAAGCAGCGCCTCGATTTCAAAATTCTCATCCTTGTTTTCAAATCCCTCCATGGCCTCGCCCCTCCCTAGCTCTGTAATCTCCTCCAGCCCCACAACCCCCAAGATATCTGCGCTCCTCTAATTCTGGCCTCTTGAGCATCCCTGATTATAATCACTCAACCATTGGTGGCCGTGCCTTCTGTTGCCTAGGCCCTAAGCTCTGGAATTCCCTGCCTAAACCTCTCCGCCTCGCTACCTCTCTTTCCTCCTTTAAGACGCTCCTTAAAACCTATCTCTTTGACCAAGCTTTTGGTCACTTGTCCTAATTTCTCCTTATGTGACTTGGTGTCAAATTTTTTGTCTTTTAATCCTCCTGTGAAGCGCCTTGGGACGTTTTAGTACGTTAAAGGTGCTATATAAATACAAGTTGTTGTTGTTGTTGTTCTCTCCATTTCCCCTCTACCATTCCCAAATTTCAAGACCTTATTATTCTGATGAGTACTTTTAAATATATATCTGTAGCATATTAAAAATCTAACTGTTCCACGCACTTCTTCTCTGCACAATATTATCATGTTTTTGTCACACTTTTTGTGCCAGCTTTTCCTCCATTATAAATTCCATATTTATAATGGGTTTTGTCCATGTTGAATCACGACTATAATCGCATAATCCTGCCACTAGGTTCCCACAAATCATTCAAAATACTTTGTGAGCATGTGTTTCTTAATTTGGTATTTTTTTCCCTCAGTAACTGAAATTTCTAATGTCTAAAAAAAAGGATTTATTCAAAATAAAAATTACATTTTTCACAATAACATTTAAATTTTATGAATTGAATTGTCTTTTGTGTTTTTAATGCCATTGTTTTTATTTACTCTCTGAAACTCCTGGGCTTGGACTGGATATATTTGCCCAGAGCTGTTATTCTGAGAGATAGATTTGGATTGTGTAGTTTGAGTATGTGCAGAGTACCTAATTTCTCAGGATTTCCTGTAACTTTCCTTCAAACAATTTTGCAAAACAAGAAGACAAATTTTGAAAGCTTTTTTTGAGGTAGCATTTTTATTTCATTTTTAGAAAACAAGGGAGACAGTGTGTGTGTGTTTCTATATGTATTTATGGGTGTGAGATAAATTTAGAGAGTGTTCTGATTATACACTTGTAGCTTTTTTGTGTACTCTAAGGTTCAGAAAATGTATTAACCCAAGAGGCAGACAGAGAGAGAGGGAGACAGAGTCAGAGATTGGGGTCAGAGAGAGAGACTGGGGATCAGAGGTAGAGAGAGAGAGAGAGAGTCAGAGAGAGAGAGAGAGAGAGAGGGAGACTGGGGGTCAGGGAGCGAGAGAGGGAGACAGAGTCAGAGACTGGGGTCAGAGAGAGACTGGGGATCAGAGTGAGAGAGACTGGGGGTCAGAGAGAGAGACTGGGGGTCAGAGAGAGAGAGAAAGAGAGAGAGAGAGACTGGGGATCAGAGTGAGAGAGACTGGGGGTCAGAGAGAGAGACTGGGGGTCAGAGAGAGAGAGAAAGAGAGAGAGAGAGACTGGGGTCAGAGAGAGAGACTGGGGGTCAGAGAGAGAGAGAAAGAGAGAGAGAGGGACTGGGGATCAGAGTGAGAGAGACTGGGGGTCAGAGAGAGAGACTGGGGGTCAGAGAGAGAGAGAAAGAGAGAGAGAGGGACTGGGGGTCAGAGAGAGAGACTGGGGATCAGAGAGAGAAACTGGGGTCAGAGAGAGGGACTGGGGTCAGAGAGAGAGACTGGGGGTCAGAGAGAGAGACTGGGGTCAGAGAGAGGGACTGGGGTCAGAGAGAGAGACTGGGGTCAGAGAGAGGGACTGGGGTCAGAGAGAGAGACTGGGGTTCAGAGAGAGAGAGACTGGGGGTCAGAGAGAGAGAGACTGGGGGTCAGAGAGAGAGAGAGAGAGAGAGACTGGGGTCAGAGAGAGACTGGGGGTCAGAGAGGAGAGAGACTGGGGTCAGAGAGAGAGAGAGAGACTGGGGTCAGAGAGAGAGACTGGGGTCAGAGAGAGAGAGAGAGAGAGAGGAGACTGGGGTCAGAGAGAGAGACTGGGGTCAGAGAGAGAGAGAGAGAGAGAGAGAGACTG
This sequence comes from Squalus acanthias, assembly GCA_030390025.1. Lineage (NCBI taxonomy): Eukaryota > Metazoa > Chordata > Chondrichthyes > Squaliformes > Squalidae > Squalus > Squalus acanthias. The sequence goes on from CM059428.1 coordinate 12,111,313, forward strand.
GGGTCAGAGAGAGGAGACTGGGGTCAGAGAGAGAGACTGGGGTCAGAGAGAGAGACTGGGGGTCAGAGAGAGAGAGAGAGAGAGAGACTGGGGGTCAGAGAGAGAGAGAGAGAGAGAGAGAGACTGGGGTCAGAGAGAGAGACTGGAGTCAGAGAGAGAGACTGGGGTCAGAGAGAGAGAGAGAGAGAGAGAGAGACTGGGGTCAGAGAGAGAGACTGGAGTCAGAGAGAGAGACTGGGGTCAGAGAGAGAGAGAGAGAGAGACTGGGGTCAGAGAGAGAGGGAGAGAGAGAGAGACTGGGGGTCAGAGAGAGAGACTGGGGTCAGAGAGAGAGAGAGAGAGAGAGACTGGGAGTCAGAGAGAGAGACTGGGGTCAGAGAGAGAGACTGGGGTCAGAGAGAGAGAGAGAGAGAGAGACTGGGGTCAGAGAGAGAGGGAGAGAGAGAGAGACTGGGGGTCAGAGAGAGAGACTGGGGTCAGAGAGAGAGAGAGACTAGGGTTAGAGAGAGAGACTGGGGTCAGAGAGAGAGAGACTAGGGTCAGAGAGAGAGACTAGGGTCAGAGAGAGAGAAAGAGAGAGAGAGGGACTGGGGTCAGAGAGAGAGACTGGGGTCAGAGAGAGGGACTGGGTCAGAGAGAGAGACTGGGGTCAGAGAGAGAGACTAGGGTCAGAGAGAGAGACTGGGGTCAGAGAGAGAGAGAGACTGGGGTCAGAGAGAGAGACTGGGGTCAGAGAGAGAGAGAGACTAGGGTCAGAGAGAGAGACTAGGGTCAGAGAGAGAGAAAGAGAGAGAGAGGGACTGGGGTCAGAGAGAGAGACTGGGGTCAGAGAGAGGGACTGGGTCAGAGAGAGAGACTGGGGTCAGAGAGAGGGACTGGGGTCAGAGAGAGAGACTGGGGTCAGAGAGAGAGAGACTGGGGGTCAGAGAGAGAGAGACTGGGGGTCAGAGAGAGAGAGAGAGAGAGAGAGAGACTGGGGTCAGAGAGAGAGACTGGGGGTCAGAGAGAGAGAGACTGGGGTCAGAGAGAGAGAGAGAGAGACTGGGGTCAGAGAGAGAGACTGGGGTCAGAGAGAGAGAGAGAGAGAGAGAGAGACTGGGGTCAGAGAGAGAGACTGGGGTCAGAGAGAGAGAGAGAGAGAGAGAGAGAGACGGGGTCAGAGAGAGAGACTGGGGTCAGAGAGAGAGACTGGGGTCAGAGAGAGAGAGAGAGAGAGAGAGACTGGGGTCAGAGAGAGAGACTGGGGTCAGAGAGAGAGAGAGAGAGAGAGAGACTGGGGGTCAGAGAGAGAGACTGGGGGTCAGAGAGAGAGACTGGGGGTCAGAGAGAGAGAGAGAGAGAGACTGGGGGTCAGAGAGAGAGAGAGAGAGAGAGAGAGAGACTGGGGTCAGAGAGAGAGACTGGAGTCAGAGAGAGAGACTGGGGTCAGAGAGAGAGAGAGAGAGAGAGAGAGACTGGGGTCAGAGAGAGAGACTGGAGTCAGAGAGAGAGACTGGGGTCAGAGAGAGAGAGAGAGAGAGAGACTGGGGTCAGAGAGAGAGGGAGAGAGAGAGAGACTGGGGGTCAGAGAGAGAGACTGGGGTCAGAGAGAGAGAGAGAGAGAGAGACTGGGAGTCAGAGAGAGAGACTGGGGTCAGAGAGAGAGACTGGGGTCAGAGAGAGAGAGAGAGAGAGAGACTGGGGTCAGAGAGAGAGGGAGAGAGAGAGAGACTGGGGGTCAGAGAGAGAGACTGGGGTCAGAGAAAGAGAGAGACTAGGGTTAGAGAGAGAGAGAGACTAGGGTCAGAGAGAGAGACTAGGGTCAGAGAGAGAGAGAGACTGGGGTCAGAGAGAGAGACTGGGGTCAGAGAGAGAGAGAGAGACTAGGGTCAGAGAGAGAGACTAGGGTCAGAGAGAGAGACTGGGGTCAGAGAGAGAGAGAGACTGGGGTCAGAGAGAGAGACTGGGGTCAGAGGGAGAGACTGGGGTCAGAGAGAGAGATGGGGTCAGAGAGAGAGAGAGAGAGAGAGAGAGACTGGGGTCAGAGAGAGAGACTGGGGTCAGAGAGAGAGAGAGAGAGAGAGAGACTGGGGGTCAGAGAGAGAGACTGGGGGTCAGAGAGAGAGACTGGGGGTCAGAGAGAGAGAGAGAGAGAGAGACTGGGGGTCAGAGAGAGAGAGAGAGAGAGAAAGAGAGAGACTGGGGTCAGAGAGAGAGACTGGAGTCAGAGAGAGAGACTGGGGTCAGAGAGAGAGAGAGAGAGAGAGAGAGAGAGACTGGGGTCAGAGAGAGAGACTGGAGTCAGAGAGAGAGACTGGGGTCAGAGAGAGAGAGAGAGAGAGAGAGACTGGGGTCAGAGAGAGAGGGAGAGAGAGAGAGACTGGGGGTCAGAGAGAGAGACTGGGGTCAGAGAGAGAGAGAGAGAGAGAGACTGGGAGTCAGAGAGAGAGACTGGGGTCAGAGAGAGAGACTGGGGTCAGAGAGAGAGAGAGAGAGAGAGACTGGGGTCAGAGAGAGAGGGAGAGAGAGAGAGACTGGGGGTCAGAGAGAGAGACTGGGGTCAGAGAAAGAGAGAGACTAGGGTTAGAGAGAGAGAGAGACTAGGGTCAGAGAGAGAGACTAGGGTCAGAGAGAGAGAGAGACTGGGGTCAGAGAGAGAGACTGGGGTCAGAGAGAGAGAGAGACTAGGGTCAGAGAGAGAGACTAGGGTCAGAGAGAGAGACTGGGGTCAGAGAGAGAGAGAGACTGGGGTCAGAGAGAGAGACTGGGGTCAGAGGGAGAGACTGCGGTCAGAGAGAGAGACTGGGGTCAGAGTCAGAGACTGGGGTCAGAGAGAGAGACTGGGGTCAGAGAGAGAGACTGGGGTCAGAGTCAGAGACTGGGGTCAGAGAGAGAGACTGGGGTCAGAGGGAGAGACTGGGGTCAGAGGGAGAGACTGGGGTCAGAGAGAGAGAGACTGGGGTCAGAGGGAGAGACTGGGGTCAGAGGGAGAGACTGGGGTCAGAGGGAGAGACTGGGGTCAGAGAGAGAGAGACTGGGGTCAGAGGGAGAGACTGGGGTCAGAGGGAGAGACTGGGGTCAGAGAGAGAGACTGGGGTCAGAGTCAGAGACTGGGGTCAGAGGGAGAGACTGGGGTCAGAGAGAGAGACTGGGGTCAGAGTCAGAGACTGGGGTCAGAGTCAGAGACTGGGGTCAGAGTCAGAGACTGGGGTCAGAGGGAGAGACTGGGGTCAGAGAGAGAGACTGGGGTCAGAGTCAGAGACTGGGGTCAGAGGGAGAGACTGGGGTCAGAGAGAGAGACTGGTGTCAGAGTCAGAGACTGGGGTCAGAGTCAGAGACTGGGGTCAGAGTCAGAGACTGGGGTCAGAGGGAGAGACTGGGGTCAGAGGGAGAGACTGGGGTCAGAGAGAGAGACTGGGGTCAGAGAGAGAGACTGGGGTCAGAGTCAGAGACTGGGGTCAGAGGGAGAGACTGGGGTCAGAGAGAGAGACTGGTGTCAGAGTCAGAGACTGGGGTCAGAGTCAGAGACTGGGGTCAGAGTCAGAGACTGGGGTCAGAGGGAGAGACTGGGGTCAGAGGGAGAGACTGGGGTCAGAGAGAGAGACTGGGGTCAGAGTCAGAGACTGGGGTCAGAGGGAGAGACTGGGGTCAGAGAGAGAGACTGGGGTCAGAGTCAGAGACTGGGGTCAGAGTCAGAGACTGGGGTCAGAGTCAGAGACTGGGGTCAGAGGGAGAGACTGGGGTCAGAGAGAGAGACTGGGGTCAGAGTCAGAGACTGGGGTCAGAGAGAGAGAGACTGGGGTCAGAGAGAGAGACTGGGGTCTGAGAGAGAGAGAGACTGAGGATCAGAGAGAGAGACTGGGGGTCAGAGAGAGAGACTGGGGTCAGAGAGAGAGAGAGACTGGGGTCAGAGTCAGAGACTGGGGTCAGCGAGAGAGAGAGAGAGAGAGAGAGAGAGACTGGGGTCAGAGAGAGAGAGAGACTGGGGTCAGAGTCAGAGACTGGGGTCAGCGAGAGAGAGAGAGAGAGAGAGAGAGACTGGGGTCAGAGTCAGAGACTGGGGTCAGAGAGAGAGACTGGGTTCAGAGTCAGAGACTGGGGTCAGAGAGAGAGAGAGAGAGAGAGACTGGGGTCAGAGAGAGAGACTGGGGTCAGAGGTAGAGAGAGACAGACAGAATCAGAGACTGGAGTCAGAGGGAGGGGTTTAAAGAGAAGGAAAAGGGGGAGAAACAGAATGAGAGAATTTTAAGTTTTGATGGCAGTGTAAAATGAGCGATATCAGATTAGACACCCATTAGACATCTTTCCCAGTGTTAGTTTCCTGTTAATGGGCAGTGGATCTTATAGTGTCCATTTTACACTATCGCTAAAATTACCCCCAATGTGACATTCTTTAATTATTGTTAATTCAATTTTCCAAAACCTTGAAGTTAACTAATTATCTCACCTGTTTTGTGACAGCTAGACAAGGACGAAGCCAATCACTTCCACTTGTGATTATAAATCCACCACCTATGCGGATAGCGAGAGCGGGAGAGAGACACACAATGGGGCACAAATCAGGCGGCAGTGGATTCTCTTTGAGGGAAATAGATCGGAAAAGAGGGAGAGGGGAGGAGGGGAATTCGTTGAGGTGAGGGGTCTGCTTGACTCTCATCACCTGCTCTTGGGAGGACCAAGTGGGATTGGGGGAGTGGGTCAAAGGGTGAGGTGAGTGACAGCAGAGCAAAGGGGGACAGGAGGACACAGAGGTTGAGTGGGTAGTTCAAAGGGGATGAGGTTGGGGTTGTGACGGGCATGAGGGGTGGGAGCAGCAAAAGTGACTGGGGGAGGGACTGCATTTTTCCCTACAACTCCACCTCAGTGTTGATTAACGCACATGCCGTGCCATGCAGAACGAGGCATCTCAGTTGGGCAGGAAGCCGCATTGGGCTATATGTTATTATATCGGCATAACAAGATGATCACATTTATTAATAAGCATATTAGCGGTTGAAAGACACTGAACACAGAATGTTATGTCATTAAAATTATTCAACAGCTTACTGCTGTTGGCTCCTTTTATTTGCTGATGTAGCTTTGCAATAAAAATAGTCAGAGTGCTTTGTAAATTTGACTTGATTAGTAGATTGCACATCAGACACCAAATAATTCCCAGTAGGGTTGTGCAATCCCCAGTGTATTAACTGAATGTGCTTGGTGTTCTGTATATAGTGAGTCTGGCAGCTGCCAGAATGATAAACGGTGCAACCCAATTATAGTACCTCATAAGCTGGATGTTAACTGTGGTTTTACAGCATCCCAAGGTTTACCAATACAGTTGCTGAAAAATACCGGTTCATTTTCTCCTTGTGATGTGCTGAAATCTACCCTCTAGATCATGATCTGTATTTTGAATTGCCCTTTCCTTGATCTGTTTTGTGGCCTGCACTTTGACAATCAATAACCAATAGATCGTTAGGGCCAGCCACAATCCAATGATAAACTTGCAGACAAGCTCCAGGTTGAGATCGAGCATTTCCGAGGGGCCGCTTTTCAACTGCGGCCCGCTTGTTTCTCACCCTGGGGGAGGGGAGAGTAGGCGGGGGTTTGGGGTGAGGGGGGGGTGGCGGTGTGTGAAGCAAGGTAAAGGCACCTCTGCCACCCCATTGATGCCCAAGGCCTGCCTGATGCAATTTTCTGATAGAGCTAAGAATGGGCAAGCAGCCCAGGCGGGAGGCTGCTGAAGTACAAGCCCGACAACTTGCATTTATATAGCACCTTTAATGTCGAAAGATGTCGCTCCCTCTCTCTGTAACCTCCTCCAGCTCTACAACCCACTGATATCTCTGCGCTCCTCCAATTCTGGCCTCTTGACCATTCCCGATTTTAAGCGCTCCACCGTTGGCGGTCGTGCCTTCGACTGCCTAGGCCTTAAGCTCTTGAATTCCCTCCCTAAACCTCTCCATCTCTCTCTACCTCTTTCTCTACTCCTTTAAGACACTTCTTAAAACCTACCTCTTTGACCAAGTCCATCTGTCCATATTTCTCGTTATGTGGCTTGGTGCCAAATTTTGTTTGATAATCGCCCCTGTGAAGCACCTTGGGTCGATTTACTAAGTTACAATGTCAATCCTCCATCTCCCTCAGATATATTAATTTCATTCTTTAGCAATTCCAATCATGCCACAGGCTGGACATCCTCCAGCATTTCCTGTTCGAGATCTCCCATAATTTCCACCTTTGCCCAAGTCATCTTCCTTCTCATGAACCACAAGTTTAAGTCAAATAATAGGCCCTTCTCCTGATAGATGGAGCAGTTTATCCTTCATTTCAAAGATGGCAACACCATTTCCACTAGCCATAGAAACATATAAATATAGAAGATAGGAGCAGGAGTAGGCCATTCGGCCCCTCGAGCCTGCTCCGCCATTCGATGAGATCATGGCTGATCATCCAAACTCAGTACCCTGTCCATTAACTATATAAATGGAAGTTGTTGTTGTTGAAGTGTAATCAGACAAAAATCAATTGTAATATGCAAATAGGAGTCTTATGCCAGTTGTAGGACCCCGCTTGCAATTTTCAGGTACACATGAATGCTCCGTCTAGTTGTGCTCAGTGTTGAGAAGCCCAGAGTGATCTTTAAAGGGACTGCTGGAGGCCACTCAAACAGTGGCCCAGGAAACTTTACACTGGTGGAATGCTCCTCCGGGGCCTATAAAAAAACTCTGTCCTGCTACCAGCCCATCCGAGGCCACTGTGGACCGCCTCTCCCGCATTCACCCCACCCCCACTCCCCGATCTGACCTGTCAGCCGGCTCAGCAAAAGACCTGGTGGATTTCCAGACTCCCACAACATGCGGGCGGGCTGCAGTTTGCCGGCAGCAGGTGAATGAGGACCTGCATCGAAATGGCTCGGGCCCGACGTCGGCAAGAATGGACTGTTGTCGTGGTGACTCCGCCGCCTTCGTGTTTTGGGTGGAAGTCGAAGATCGCCTCCCCGTGTAAACTGGGATGGTACCAGAAACTACAGCCCCGGTTTAGTGGGTTGGGGCGGGGGGGGTGGCAGGAATGGGCTTGTGCGCGCGTGAGGCCCAAAGTGGGCGGCACACACGGGGAACATGAAGGCTCAGCCAATCTTAACGGCCGGGCCTCGTCACCATAACTTTCACTGGAGTCCCGCCCGAACCCGGCCAATCCACTTCCCAGTGGGAGCTGGAGATGGCGGGCTGCGACCCATGGGATCGATCCCCAGCCAGCAGGTCAGTGGGATGGGGGAGTTGGATTGGGGGGAAGAGTCGTTATGATCTGATCTACACACTCCAACAGATGACTAATGCAATTTTTAAGCATATAGGTGAATTTTTAGAACATAATGGGCTGGAAATTGCGGTCGGAGGTTTCCCGCGGGTGAATGCCTCTGAATCGCAACTAAACTCCGCACCTACCTGATTGCTCCAGACCTTCGAAGACTCGCGTTCCTGGGCCTGCAGGCGTAGGCCTGCGTAAAGGCCCGCGTATCCCAGGGGCGCACGCGGTTCACAAGCGTCCCTGGGATAACGTGGGCCAGGCCAACCAATGACAATGGGGATTCCCATTCTGCTTCTGGGGATTCCTTTTACGTACGGAATCCCCATGAGCAGCTTAGGAATCCCCTAAAAAACACACTTTCACAACACGGAAATAAAAATAAATCATCATGTGGTCAAAATTAATTAAAATACAATTTAATTAAACATTTAAAACAAAAATTTAATTTTTTGAAAAATAAATTTAAACATTTTTCAAGGAGCCAACAATAACCTAAGCTAAATTTTAAAGGTTTTTGTGTGGTTAAATCATTAAAAAAATTAATTTTAATATTTATTTAATACCTTATGCTGGTAAAAGAAGGACTTATGCCTGCTTTTACCAGGTGTAAGGGTTCCGTGGGCATTCGCTGGGCAGTAGTTGGGCAAATAGCCCAGCTCTCCACCAGCGAATGTCCATTTCCTATGGATGGGTACGATCTGTCGAGCTGAAACTTGGCAGATCGCATGTTCCGGGTTTTTGCGCATCGTATGCGGAAACCCGGAACTTGCGGGTCTCTTACAACGCTGTGCATGCGCTGTCATAGGCACCAGAAAATCCAGGCCATCGTAATAAGAAAAAGCACATGGCTCAGTGGGTAGCACTCTTGCCTCTGAGTCATGAAGGTTGTGGTTTCATAGTCCCACTCCAGAGAATTGAGTCCAAAAATCTAGGCTGACACTCCAGTGCAGTACTGAGGGAGTGCTGCACTGTCGGAGGTGCCGTCTTTCGGAGGAGACATTAAACCGAGGCCCCGCCTGCTCTCTCAGGTGGGTGTAAAAGATCCCACAGCACTATTTCGAAGAAGAGCACGGGAGTTATCCCCACTGTCCTAAGTAATATTTATCCCTCAATCAACATCACAGATTATCTGATCATTATCAGATTGCTGTTTGTGGGAGCTTGCTGTGTGCAAATTGGCTGCTGCATTTCCTACATTACAACAGTGGCTGTACTTCATTGGCTGTAAAGTGCTTTGGGACTTTATAGGCGCTATTTCAATGCAGGCATCGTCCTTGCTGCAATGCTCCATCTCACCCTCAGTAAGCCCCCCACTGGAGTGGAGCTAATTTACAGAACAAATGGGAAACTGTTCAGCCTCCAGTCCAGATCCAAGGTCGTCCCATCCTCTGTCGTCGAATTACAACATGCAGACAACGTCTGCGCTCACTCGGAGGCCGAACTCCAAACCATCGTCAACATCTTAACCGAAACGTACGAGAGCATGTGCCTTACACTAAACATCCATTAGACAAAGGTCCTCTACCAACCTGCCCCCGCCACACAGTACGGCCCCCCCCCCGATTATCAAAATCCACGACAAGGCCTTGGACAAGGTGGACCACTTTCCATACCTCGGGAGCCTACTGTCAACAAGGGCAGACGGCGAAGTCCAACACCGCCTTCAGTGTGCCAGTGTCGCCTGAGGAAGAGAGTGTTTCAAGATCAGGACCTCAAACCCGGCACTAAGCTCATGGTCTACAGAGCAGCAGTGATACCCGCCCTGCTGTATGCCTCAGAGACATAGACCATGTACAGCAGGCCCCTCAAAGCACTGGAGAGGTGCTGCCTCCGCAAGATCCTGCAAATCCATTGGCAGGATAGGCGCACCAATGTCAGTGTTCTTGCTCAGGCCAGCATCGAAGCTTTAACCACGCTCGATCAGCTCCGATGGACGGGTCACATCGTCCACATGCCCGATACGAGACTCCGAAAACAAGCGCTCTACTCGGAGCTCCGGCACGGCAAGAGAGCCCCAGGTGGGCAGAGGAAATGCTTCAGGGACACTCTCAAAGCCTCCTTGAAAAAGTGCAACATCCCCACAGACACCTGGGAATCCCTGGCCCAAGACCGCACAAAGTGGAGGAGAAGCATCCGGGAAGGCGCCAAACACCTCGAGTCTCTTTGCCGGGAGCAAGCGGAAGCCAAGCACAAACAGCGGAAGGAACGCACGTCAACCCAAGCACCCCACCCAGCCGCCCCTTCAACCACCGTCTGCCCCACCTGTGACAGAGACTGTAGGTCCCGCATTGGACTCATCAGTCACCTGAGAACTCATTTTTAATGTGGAAGCAAGTCATCCTCGGTTCCGAGGGACTGTCTAAGAGAAGAGATATAAATGCAACTCTTTCTTTCCATATTTCACTGTTCTCATCTACCCAATTAACAAAGGAAATAGTCACCGTGCTCGCTTCATTATCTTTCAATCCGCATGGCAACTGCACCGCAAGAGAGATTATTGATCCGCAGAATTAAAACTAAAAGTCTCTGCGGCAAGAAATTATCACTAAAAGATTAATTGAGATGTACAATTGCTATGCAAATTCATCGTTTGCTCCAGGAAATGGAACAGGGTAGGGTTATTGTCATTTGGGAGAATAAGGAGATGTTGAAGAAAATACAGAGTCCAGTTGCAGCAGATTCTGTTTCTAATTGCTATCCCCACTTGCAGGCATTAGTTCAGGGCAAAACACAGAAGCAGAAGGATTAATTCTAGTCTTTGATTTTTTTTTCCACACTGAGGTACCAGCTATCTAAATGGAATTTGTTTTTATTTCTGCGTATGTGTGTGTGGAGGGGTAACTGGGGCGGGAAGGGAACCTTTTTTTTATTCATTCACAGGATGTGGGTGTCGCTGGCAAAGCCAGCATTTATTGCCCATCCCTAATTGCCCTTGAGAAGAAAGAAAAACTTGCATTTATATAACGCCTTTCACGACCACCAGATGTCTGAAAGCATTTTACCGCCAATGAAGTACTTTTGGAGTGGAGTCACTGCGAAACGCGGCAGCCAATTTGCACACAGCAAGCTCCCACAAACAGCAATGTGAAAATGTCCAGATAATCTGTTCTGTTATAGTTGGTTGAGGGAGAAATATTGGCCTAGGACACCGGGGATAACTCCCCTGCTCTTCTTCGAAATAGTGCCTTGGATCTTTTACGTCCACCTGAGAGGGCAGACGGAGCCTCAGGTTTAACATCTCATCCAAAAGACGACACTTCTGACAGTGCAGCACTCCCTCAGCACTGCACTGGAGTGTCAGCCTAGTTTTATGTGCGCAAGACCCTTGAACCCACGACCTTCTGACTCAGAGGCAAGTGTGCTACCCACTGAGCCACAGCACATAGTGGTGGGTCTGCTTTCTTGATAACTGAGTGACTTGCTAGACCATTTCGGAGGGGAGTTAAGAGTCAACTACATTGCTGTGGGTCACATATAGGCCAGACCAGGTAAGGACAGCAGATTTCCTTCTACTAAAGGACATTAGTGAACTGGATGGGTTTATATAACAACAATCCAGTACAGTTACTAGTTTTTGAATTCCAGATTTATTTAATTAGCTGAATTTAAATTCCACAGCTGCTATGGTGGGATTTGAACTCATGTCACTGGATCATTAGTCCAGGCCTCTGGATTACTAGCCCAGTAATATTACCACTATAATACCATTTCTTTGAGGAGGGGAGGGGGACAGGGGAGGGGGTATTGGGGGAGCGGAATACGGGAGAGGGGATTAGTGGGGCTTGTGAGGGGAAAAAGGTAGTGGATAAACATTAATGGAACAGAAATCTAAAATGGATAAGACAATTCATAATGAGATCACCGTATCATTACAATAGTTAGCAAATCTTCAGACTTATCTGATAACCTCTGTCCTCAGGAGGTCTGAATACCTCATTCATAAGCATGAATCCTAGAAAATAAATTTGGAAAGAACTGGTAAATGCAGAGAGATATTTAACAGTCTTATAATGCCATTTCTTTAGAGACGTGAGATTCAGACAATCGCTGTAGCAATGTTGATAACTCACTGCCGACTGCTTTTTCAAAAAATTCCAAACCCTACATTCCAGAATGTTCCGGGCATGATCTTACCTACCCAATGAGTTCCAAGGTTGTTTTAACGCTCCATTTATCTTGATGAAGTGCCACCAATTGCCGATACATGGTTTTCCTGCCCCTGAACAGTGCTGAAACCCAACAGCAGGACAGCCCCAAGATTTTCATGAGCCTTCTCTTCTGGCCGACTGAATATAATTAGCCATTTTGATGCAACGGCCTGCTAATGGTGTGATACATAATAGCTCAATGATGCACGCACACACTGGCACATCAGCCCCACCCTACTCTGAACAGTCACTAACATCCTTTCTCTCTGTAGTCCACAAGCACATGTCACAATGGCCCAGAAATTTGCCTCTCCAGCTTGCCGCGGGGGTAAGGATCACGCGCGCACTTAGCTACCGCGTCTGCCGTTCTGCTTCTGGCCCACGGGGACTTCAGCTCCTGGGCCTGCTCCAAGTGCCGGCGCGCAGTGCTTGCGTGTCCCGGGGGCGTAGTTAGTGCGATGCGTCCACCTGGGATCACGTGGGCCATGGAGAGCCAATGGCAGCAGACCATCTTTCATTCATAGATTTGACAGGAAGACGTGTCAAATCTGTGAATTGAAATCGGCCCCAAAAGAACAGCTAAACTTCAAATAAATTTTGAAAAAAACCATCACATTTTTAAAATAACTATAAGTTAAATAAATTAACTACTTTAAACAAAAATTTAAATTTTTGAAAAAATTAAAATACTTTTTAACAGTGCTAAAAATAAACTTACCTTTCTTTAAAGTATCTAAAAAAGATAAACCTGTTGAAAAAATTTTTTAATTATAATTAATTAACCACTTACCTTGTTGAAAACGGGTCCTGCGCCTCCTTTTTAAAAGCGCAGGTTCTTCAATACTTACCCTCCCGTAGAAACCTGAAAAAAAAACTAAGTTTACTGCGTGCGCGCAGCCTCTCCCGCGCACGCGGTTCATCTCTGAACCGCTCTCTTCACAAGACCGGAAGTTCCAGTTTCCCACGCATGCAGGAAACTGGCACTTCAGGAGGCCTTACGGGTGAGTTCACAGTGCGTACTCACCTGGCAAGTGCCGAATTTCTGGCCCAATATCAGAGCATAATGATGTAATTTTCAAAATCAGCTCCAAGGAGCTGACAAGGCACTGGTGTCAAATAACACACAAACACTTGCATTTATATAACACCTTTCACGACCACTGGACGTCTCAAAGCGCTTTACAGCCAATGAAGTACTATTGGAGTGCAGTCACTGTTGTAATGTGGGAAACACAGCAGCAAATTTGCACACAGCAAGCTCCCACAAACAGCACTGTGATAATGACCAGATAATCTGTTTTTGTTATTTGGAATGAGAGCCAGAACACAGGGGATAACTCCCCTGCTCTTTTTTGAAAAAGTGCCTCGGGATCTTTTACGTCCAGCTGAGAGAGCAGACGGGGCCTCGGTTTAACGTCTCACCTGAAAGGCGGCACCACCGACAGTACAGCACTCCCTCAGCATTGCACTGGAGTTTCAGCCTAGATTTTTGCACTCAAGTCTATGACATGGGACTTGAACCCGCAACCTTCTGACTCAGAGGCAAGTGTGCTACCCACTGAGCCACAGCTGACACACATAGAAACAGACAAGCACAGACACAGACAAACACACAGACAGACACACATACAGACAAACACACAGACACATACAGACAGACAGACAAACACACACAGACAGATAGACACAGATACAGACAGACACACAGACACACACAGACACAGACAAACACACAGACACAGACAGATATACACAGACACACATATAAACACACAATCAGACAAATATAAACACACAAACAGACAAACACAACAGACGCAGACACAGACACAGACAAACACACAGACACAGACAAACACACAGACACAGACAGATAGACACAGACATGCAGACACAGACAGACACACACAAAGACACACAAACACAAACACAGACATAAATAAACACAGACACAGACAAACACAGACGTGATAGCCGCTCTCCGGGAACCTTGTTGAAAACCTGGTAAAATGATAATTACATGAGAAAATGGTTATCTACCTTTTACTAAGCTTTTAACTATCTAAATTGGCTGACCCGTCACTTGGTGTCGGGTCTGTTCAGGGATGACAGACCCGACACTTGGGAAACTGACAAAGAGGCGGGTTTACAGCGGGATACCGACCCGTTGTCAATCTTTGTGATTTTGACAGCGGACCCGCTTCCAAACCTGCATTCTGAGTGCCGGTAAAATTCAGCCCACACAGACAGACATAGACATAAACAGACACAGACACAAACACAGAAGCAGACACAGACACAGACGTGTTAGTGCACAGAGGTTGCTATAGCATCTCTGTCCTGGAATATTAAGTATAAACGTGAGTAATACCAGAATAACCTGTTACAGTTAGCAGTAACTATAACTTCTTAGTTGAGGTTTTGGCTGGAGTGCTTTGTGGTGTTGGACATTTCAATGGAATGAAACTCGAGCAAATTAATGTCCAGGCAGAGAAGTTGAAAGTTTGCCCCATTCAGATCAGAGAATATCCGCCTCATCCCTCTTTCCGGTGTCACTATCAAGGGGTTAGATCTTGACGTTGCGCGAAAGTGTAAAATGGGTGATAGCAAGTCAGCAGCCCGCTTTACATCTCTCCCGAATTTTATTTCCATTGACTTCATGACTTGATGAGGAGGACCATTTCATAAAGGTACAATCTCTTAAGGTCCAACAACACCTCAGGCCATATGTTCATCCTTTTCAATATCGAAGGGTGGACCATGCCACTCCTGTTTGGGTATGTTAGAGGAATTTTGCACCTTCACTTTACCCAAGAGACAACAAACGAGCTATGACATCTGCTGCTGTTGATATACAGGCAACAAAGATCCTGGACAGCTCTTCCCAGAGCTTTGAAGGTTTACTATGACCATGTAAAAGGATCCTTCCAGGCCATTTTTTTTTTATTCGTTCATGGGATCTGGGCGTCACTGGCAAGACCAGCATTTATTGCCCATCCCTAGTTGCCCTCGAGAAGGTGGTGATGAGCCGCCTTCTTGAACCGCTGCAATCCATGTGGTGAAGGTACTCCCACAGTGCTGTTAGGGAGGGAGTTCCAGGATTTTGATCCAGCGACGATGAAGGACCGGCGATATACTTCTAAGTCAGGATGGTGTGTGACTTGGAGGGGAACTTGGAGGTGGTGGTGTTCCCATGCGCCTGCTGCCCTTGTCCTTCTAGGTGGAAGAGGTTGCGGGTTTGGGAGGTGCTGCCGAAGAAGCCTTGGCGAGTTGCTGCAGTGCATCTTGTAGATGGTACACACTGCAGCCACGGTACGCCGGTGGTGGAGGGAGTGAATGTTTAAGGTGGTGGATGGGGTACCAATCAAGCGGGCTGCTTTATCCTGGATGGTGTCGAGCTTCTTGAGTGTTGTTGGAGCTGCACTCATCCAGGCAAGTGGAGAGTATTCCATCACACTCCTGACTTGTGCCATCGAATGGGATGTCTGCCTATAAGACAGTCTGCAGTTTACTCCTGTAAAAAGCAAGTGATGCCAGAGAGAAAACACCTTCCTCACTTTCCCATTGGAAAAGAAACACCAACTGGAGAGGACACAGAGCTTTAACCAAGAGTCCAGGGTGGTACAAACAAGCCCCTAAATGGCCATCAGTGCTCCAAACATCAACAGGAAAGGATACCACGGCATAAATGTTCAGTGCTTTCAAACCACTGAAATGGGATTCTTTCATGTTCACGCCTGTTATTGATAATGCTTTTACACTCCAGCAGCCTGGAATGCTTTTATTATTTAATGATCCCCTTGTGACCATTGCTGATAGTTTCACTTAGAAACCTCCACACAACAACAGAGTGTAGCTACAAGGAAGCTGATTCCGCCATCCATGTTACCATGGAACACACCACAGAGATACTGAAGCAACTGCTCCGTTGTTTGGTCCGCTGAGGTGGGGTTCATTACTCAAAGTAGTTTTTGACCACAGAGCTGTGCACTTATCTCCCATCTTGTACATCATCTCTATTGATGTTGTCCTCCTCCGGTCCCTGGCTGCTGACTCGCTTTGTTTTTCCAAAGAACTGTCACAAAATTTTGGCCAGAGGGTATGCTACACATTTACTCCACTCAAGCTAAATTGCCATTTTTGAGCCAGTTCCCAGCACTTATTCACTTTTCACATCCCTACTCAAGAAATAGAAAATAGAAATAAAATGATCTCTATCATGTTATGCTCTCTACATTGTACAAGTGCTCTCAGACCTTTGCCCGTGTTTTCTTTGGTGATGTTATACAGTGAGCTTTCCCGACTTCTCAACCTAAGGCGACATCAAAATGCTCCCTGAATGGAGGGAGTAACTGTGATGGCAGATTGCTGTTGGGTGGTGCCACCCTGTCAGGATGGTTGTGGCCTAGAACCTTGGGGTACAGCTTCGTGCAGCGTCCCTCTGAGTAAATCTCTCGCGCAGCACGACGGTGAGGTTGGAGTTGCACTGCTGCACGTGCTCCGCCACTCGCCGCAGTGTGCTCATGGCAGACTCACTCAGGACATTGGCAAGCCTTTCGCTCTGGCATTAACTAGGATCCATAGGCAGTCCGGGCAGCATACCATTCCGTTGCATGTACAGTCGGCATCTGCTGTATGCTCACAGCCTGCCCAGATCTTTCTTCTTCCTCTCTTCCCACTACCACTTGTTCTTTTTCACTTGCGACTTCCGATTTGTCACTTCCTCAAAAATCCCTGACTATATTTTCCAGGGGGGCTGGTATCTGCGCTGGTGTTTGGGGCAGGCAGAGTATTTGTTGTCATTAAAAACAGAAAAGACTGAAAATACTCAGCAGGTCCGGCAGTATTTGTTGCAATGTGTTGATTCTGTGGCACCACATCCTCTGACCTCCTCATCTTGAGAAGAACCTAAAGAAAGAGAAAAGGAGTGAAATTCATGATGCGACCCCAACAGTGGCTTCAAAGATAGGTAACATCGTAAGACTTTTGAGTCTTATAATATGCGAGCAGTTGCCCGCTCCCTGTATTGTTGGTAAAGATGCTTGAGGCTTGCCTTGCACCCAATACGTCTAAATCCTTAACCAATGAGATTTAAGGATTGAGAAAAAAACAGAGGAATGACAGAGAAAGAAATAAGTGAATTAGAGTCACATCAGATACAGAAAGAGAAATAAAGAGAGGGATAAAAAGGTTGGATTAAGAGAGAGGAGAAAAAAGAGACAGAAAGGAAAAGTAAGATAAAAAAAATTAAAATTTTAAATTTTAAAAATCTCTAAAAGGAATTTACTACCTGCCGGAATGAGACTCCATAGTTTCAATTGTTCCCTTTCTGGGTCAAAGAGGCAGAGTGGCATTGCAAGAACCTAAATCTCGTCATTAAATGGGTCCTTAAGTTGTAAGTACCTGCCCTCACTTTCTGCGACAAGTTTAATGGGTAATTAATGTGCAAATGCAGCAATTTCTTGAAACTCACGGGGAGGCTGAGGGCGAGCTGCTGTTCTCGCGAGGCTAACGGCGGAGCCACACAAATCGTCCGGCAACTTGTAGCGAATCGCAATTCACGGGGTATCTCTTCCTCACCTCAAATTGCTGGATGAGCTACACATTAATAATAAATAAAAACAGAAAATGCTGGAGACACTCAGCAGGTCAGGCAGCATCTGTGAAGAGAGAAACAGAGTTAACGTTTCAGGTCGATGACCTTTCGTCAGAACTGGAAAAAAGCAGGAAATGGAACAGATTGTTGAGCAAGTGTAGGGGCAGGGAAAGGGAGGAGGGGATGAAAGAACAAAAGGGAAGGTCTGTGATAGGATAGAAGGCAGGAGAGGTTAAGAGACATTAAGAGATATTCAAGGCAAAAGGAGATGGTAATGGGACAGGTTAAGAAACAAAGGATGGCTCTAGATGAAGTGTGAATTGCGCTGGCAGAATGAAAGACAGCTGCCATGTGGGAGAGAAGAAAAGACACAAACAAAATGTGTGGATAAAAAATATATATATGATAGGGGCCGAGGTTATGATCTGAAATTGTTGAACTCTATGTTGAGTCCAGAAGGCTGTAAAGTGCCTAATCGAAAGATGAGTTGCTGTTCCTCGAGCTTATGCCGAGCTTCAGTGGAACAATGCAAGAGGCCGAGGACGGTGAGGTCTGAGTGGGAGTGGAGCGGAGAATTAAAGTGACAGGCGACCGGAAGCTCGGGGTCCCCCTTATGGACTGAACGGAGGTGTTCCGCAAAGCGGTCACCCAATCTACACATTAATAAGGGCGAGCACCATTAAACCCACCGCTATTCCGCCAGCAAGTTCTGGCCCATAGTATTTAGAATTCAATTCAAGTTTCACACGTGTTAATTGATTACCGCACATTTCATTCTCTCTCTCTCAGTCTGGGCTAAAAATTAATAGCGCCCCCGCGACGGAAATTGAGTGGTAGCGCCCCAAGAGGGAAGCAGGGCACTACTGGAAGTGCCCTGCCTCCCTCTTAAGGTGCTGTGAGGGAATATCGCAGCGCTACGTGCCGCAGTATTGCAGGCCTTCTTCCCCTTCTTAAAGGGGAGGGACCTTGCGCAGCGCGACCCGGGGCCCAGCTGGGCCTCCGGGGATCGGGAGTGCCGGCAAAACAGCCCAGCACTCAAGAAAAGTGCCGGGCTCATGGAGCGCAGAAGGCACTCCGCGGGGGGGGTGATGCTCAGGAGGCCGGGGACGGGAGCGGAGGCAGGTGCTGGCAGGCGGCCAGCAACAAAAATGGCCGCCCCCGCACCTCGCCTTTAATTAGCGCCTCCCCGGCCGCAGGTAGGTCCCCCTGACCCCGTCGGACATAACGTCCAGCGGTAAGTCAGGGGGCACTCCCGAAGATCGCGGCCGGGGCGCGAGCAGGGCGCTGCGCACGTGATGACGTCATCAACGGCAGCGCAGCACCACGTGGCGCTACCGGTTTCAGCCGCCGCTAACCTCCCTCTGAACTCCGCGGGAGGTGTTGGCAGCACCGCGCCCGGGCGCTAGTTGCTTTGCGCCCCGTTAGTGCCCTCTTAGGGTGCTAACGGGAGGCGCAAAGCAACCAAATTTTTCCCCCTCTGTCTCTCTCTGTTTCCCACATTTCATGTTCAATGGAAGGAAAATCTAGACAATGAGGGCAATTTCCTGAGTTCCCACTGCCCGTAGAAAATTTTGCTGGCTGGCAGCACATTATCAGAAAGTCACTGGCAGCGCAGTCACGATATTCACTCTGGACGGGCAAGGGTCTCTGCCACCAGTGCATACTTGGAAATGTGACCCCTATGTGATTTCTCTGCTCTGGAGGTTGCAAATCAGTGGATTCCACGCTACACAATGTCTATAGAAGTGGATTGTATCAACCCCTGATTTAATAGCTGCCCGTTCCATATCATCTAGCCATATTCCTCTTTACCTACCTCATGATGCATTAACTTCAACTTTTCCAGATGGTAACAGATCTAACAACCTTCCTTGTGACTCGTGCCCACTATGTTATTTTTCTCATTGTAATCAGCCACATCATTTCTCTCTTCTTGTGCTAGTTCAAGGACCTGCTCAGTCGTCATTTGTTTTGTCCGAGAAATTTTCAACACACATTTATCCCTTAACTCGAACGCCTCTAGTCTTTTTACTTCAAGTGTTCAAGGTTCACTTTTCACAGCTGAACAATGTCGGTGACCACACATAACACTAAAGCATTCGACGTCTGATCACCAGTTTGATTTTACAGTTGTTTAAAAACCTTTTCTGCGGTTGCTGTGCTCCAGTTAACCTTCTGGTTTCTCCATTAACAAGTCTGTTAATTGTCATCTTTTCCCAAGAGATTACAGGGGTCCCTTTACAAAATTGAGCTTGTGGGCTGGAGTCTCGATTGCTGAGAGTGCGATTTTCTAAAATTACCCATTACATTTTGAAATTCTTACATTTGTTGCAAATTTTTTTTTTTAATTCACCTCGAATCCTGCAGTCTTATTTTTCTTAATATTCTTAACACCTGTAACTTACTCAGACTGTTATAAATTAAAGCCTCCACTGGCCATCAATCCTTCTGCCTAAACTTTCCTCCCATTATATCTCTCCTCAGATTGCTATAAAGTGATGATCCGAACTCTCATTGCAATAGAACCCTGTCTCCCACCAGAAATTACACAAGGCAAGTACCTCATTTCCAAAAGCTGACAAACCCTAGGTTTGCAGACTCCTTGGGGGGAAAATTCGGTTGCTTTGCGCCTCCCGTTAGCACCCTAAGAGGGCGCTAACGGGGCGCAAAGCAACTAACGCCTGGGAGCGGCGCCGCCAACGTCTCCCGCGAAATTCAGCGGGAGGTTAGCGGCGGCGGTAACCGGTAGCGCCCCATGGCGCTGCGCCGCCGGCAATGACGTCATTGCCGTGCGCAGCGCCCCGCTCGCGCCCCGGCCGCGATCTTCGGGAGCGCCCCCTGACTTACCGCCAGACGCTATGTCCAACGGGGTCAGGGGGGCCTACCTGCGGCCAGGGAGGCGCTATTTAAAGGCGAGGTGCGGGGCGGCCATTTTTGTTGCTGGCTGCCTGCCAGTACTTGCCTCCACTCCCGTCCCCGGCCTCCTTACCCGCCCCCCCACCCCCAGCGGAGTGCCGGCTGCGCTCCAAGAGCCCGGCACTTCTCTTGAGTGCCGGGCTCTTTTGCCGGCACTCCAAATCCCCAGGGGCCCAGCTGGGCCCGGGGTCGCACTGCGCAAGGCCCCTCCCCTTTAAGAAGGGGAGGAAGACCTGCAATACCGCGGCACATAGTGCCACGATATTCCCTCACAGTGCCCCAAGAGGGAGGCGGGGCGCTTCCAGCAGCGCCCCGCTTCCCTCTTGGGGCACTACCACTCAATTTCCATCACAGGGGTGCTAATTTTTCCAGGGCGCTAAAAGTAGCGTCCCGGCGAAGTTAGCGCCCCAAAGGGGGCGCTACTCAATTTTTAGCCCCTAATGTTTTGACATGATGGGCACAGTCTGTAAAAAATGTCTTGAAACTTTAATATTTTGAAGATGGAAAAGCAAAATACCTTTAATGTATTCTGTCCATTGGCAATGAGAACGTGAAGGTTAAATGCAGCTGCACAAATCTTTGAATACTATGGCTCACATCTCATTCAAAAGTATCCCATAACTCACTCTTGGCTTCATTATTTTCTGTCACACCGCCAGCGCTGTCTAGCAGATGTACAAGTGACAAAGGTTAAGGAAAACAGAAAGCCATTTCTGTAACAATTAAGGCCCGAGAAATTCCCCGTAGTAGCACCGGCCGTTAAGGCCAGTTTTCTTGAAAAAATGGCGGCCAACCCGCTTCCGGCGCGGGACATGGCGGCCCGCCATTTTGTTGCCTGCTCTCGCCTCTCCAATGTAAATGCGCAGATCGTGACAGCAATCGGCATGCAACACCTGATTTGACGCACAACTGCGATTTTGGATGTCAACGCACTCCATACCGCCCTCTTCTAACCACGCATGGAAGCAGTTGTAAAGAGGCGCTGTCAGCGCTTTTGAAAGCGACATACACATCTTTCAGGTAAGTTTCGATCTCAGCTTTTGGACTTTTTAAAAAATATTTTATTGGCTTGGTGCAACACATTTAAAAAGTTGTCAAAGTGTGCAGGAAGTGCGGGGAGTGCTGCTGGACGCTTACAAGGCTTTGGATGTTAAAGGAAGGCCTCTGAGAAGACCACTTTCTCCCGGTCCTGGGGGCTCTAGTTGCAGTCCCCCTTGGGCTGCAACATCACATGGAGATGGAGCAGAGGCAGCAAAGGGGGCTAACTGCTCGCAGAGGGAGGAGGACGCAAAAGAGAAGGAAGCAGAAGAGGAGGAAGAAGAAGAGGAGGAATCAGAAGAGGAGGAAACAGAAGAAGAGGAAGCAGAAGGAGGCAACCCAGACACACCCTTTCTGGCCGGGTATCCGGGATCGAATCATCCACCTATGGTACCAGTGACCACAACCCCAATTCCCCTTTCAACATTTGTCCCATACCTTACCTTCCCTCTGTTACTAGCCATCACAGCATCCTCTTGGACACAATGCTGAAATAAAAGCCACCACAAAGCAAACTTTCCAATCCAACTTTATACATGTATGCATCCAATATTACATCAAAAAAACAACTAATCACCCTTGTGCATTCCCTGAGTGACTGTCTTGTGTGTGCCTTTGCCTATCCTACTGATGTCACGCAGTGCTACCCCAGTGGCTGCAGCATGGCTGGTGGAACCCTGCTGACTTTCAGTGGGGGACACTGCAGATTGCCTTTCAGAATGACCTCGAGGAGTTGGTGGCTGGGATTGTCAAATCAAGTGACAGTGTTTCTTCTTCTTCTTCTTCTTCTTCTTCACTCTCCTCTCCCTCTTCTTGGTCAACCACTAGCTGGGCAGGCTGGATTTCTTTGGTATCTGAAATGAGGAAGGCACAAGGGTAGGGTTGTGGTGAGGGGAGGGGGATGGGAATCAAGAGCTGCATGCTTACACCATGAGCAGCTTGTACATCAGAAGATATTGTGGGATGAGGGGGAAGTGGAATGTGAGAAGATGGATAGCTTATGAGGATACCGGCTGACGTAAGAAAACTACTAGGCACTTGGTCTAAGCGTTAAACAAAGCTTTAATCAACTGTTTTACAACATGGAGATCTAGTTGTGTCCTTCACTAGTTCCGGTTAAGAATGTCCTACGCAAGCTGGGCCCATGCCCGAGTATTTATACTCTCCCTGGACAGCGCCACCCACAGGCCACTCAGTATTATTTCATAAGTCATGAATGACAGATTCATGTCACCGGCATCTTATTTTCTTTCAGCCCCGCCGCTTGCCAAGGGCTCAGCCATTCCCCTGCCAAGAATGGCCAGCACCGTCTGCTCCAAGGGGGTGAGGTGAAGCTAGGAATGTGAGGTGTGCCTTGTGTTTGGTAGACATTGTTGGTAGGTGAGTAATGGGGGGTAGGGATCGTGCATTGAGCAGTGTGCGAGGCTAGTGGTGCAGTTGGTAGGAGACGGCTTTTGAATTTGTAGTCACTGACCTTGACCACTCATTTGAGGTCATAAAACTTCTTTGGACACTGAAGCCAGGTCCTGGGGGGGGCGACACTGCTGGCAGTGACAGCCTCAGCGATCTGGTCCCGCATCCTTCTTTCTGGAGGGCCGCCTGGCCCCCTGTGGGTAGAGGACTTCTCTTCCAGTGTTGACTCCCTGCACAAAGCTGGAGTGCTGCGTGTGAGACCCTGGGTACCCTTTCCCTGAGTCGTTTGTGTTAGTGCTGAAGCACTTTTGCCATTTTTTACGTGCAGAAGGCAGTTCAGCTTTAAGAGCTGAAGCCTGCCTAGTTTGGAATGATTTTTAATGTTTTTTTTTTCCCAGCAGGCAGTTGAGCTTTAAGGGTTAGAGACTGCGTATTTTTGAATGTTTTTTTTTTCAGAAGGCAGTTCACCTTTAAGGGCTCGAGACACCTGTCTAAAATGACAGCCTTGCTTTAAGAAAATGCAGCCTCGCTCCAGGGACATTACAGGGAGGCGGCATTGGGCCTCCTGCTGAGCGCACAGCCTGAAGCAACGCGTTCCTCACTGGGCTGTGCACTGAAATCATTCAAATCAGCAGGCGGAACCTAAATAACGTGCTGCCTGCGATTTTTTAACGGGTGCGAGCAAACCTCGTCCCGCGGTGCCACCGCCCGTTTTCGGGCCTTATCGAATTTCCAGGCCTTTATTTCATCTAAGACTGATAATGTGGTAGAAATTGTCACCTTGAAGGTTTTTAAGCATTGTGCATTTTATACACGAACCCTGAAATATTGTTGATACTTTTTTTCAGAATTATGATACCATTATCTGCTGAATGAAAAATTCTCGTAGCAATAGCACGGGGCATGTTAAGACCATGAGGAATTATGGAATTAGAAAAAAAAAAGATTTGGCCTTCTCTTTTCAGTAGACCATACTTTATGGCCTGTTCTCAACTGATCCCATCACCGAGGAGAGGTTAATGCTCTGAGGTAAAACTTCCGGGAAGAGAAGACTGAAATTTCCCAAGGTAGTCATTGCAGAAGCTTTGGGATGTCCATCTAAGGCCGCCATCTTCGAACTTGCTTTAGTATCGATGCAAAGCAGTGGTGTAACTTGTGAGTCAGCCCCTGATCTGACTCCTGAATGCACTGAAGCTTGGAGGTGCGGCATCATTTCTCGTGCAGTAGTCTCACCACCACTTGGATTTTTACACAAGTTATAGTATAATTCCGGCTATGTTTGTTTGAAGTGCCCAAAGTGGTGAATTAGACAGTCTGGGGACTTTCTAAACTTAGGATAGAATCTCTCCTAGTGTTATAAGAACATAAGAAGTAGGAGCAGGAGTCGGCCATACGACCCTTCGGGCCTGCTCCGCCATTCAATAGGATCATGGCTGATCCGAACCTAGACTCACGTCCACTTCCCTGCCCGCTCCCCATAACCCTTAATTCCCTTATCAGCTAGGAAACTGTCTATCTCCGTTTTAAATTTATTTAATGTCGCAGCTTCCACAGCTCTCTGAGGTAGCAAATTCCATAGATTTACTACCCTCTGAGTGAAGAAGTTTCTCCTCATCTCAGTTTTGAAACGGCAGCCCCTTATTCTAAGATTATGCCCCCTAGTTCTAGTCTCACCCATCAGTGGAAACATCCTCCCCACATCCACCCGATCAAGCCCTCTCACAATCTTATATGTTTCGATAAGATCGCCTCTCACTATGGAAGAAGTGATGTTCTTGCCCAGCTGGTGAGTGGAGCTCAGTGCCTGAATCCAAGCGTTCACGCACAGAGCACGTTTGTTGTTGAGCTCGATACAACCCTCAACATTGGGGCATTTAGCCGTATAACTTGGGGCCAACAGTTGCACATTGCACTATAGGGTTTCAAACCAGTATCTGTATTATAACCACAGCTTGATGCAGAGTCTACCTGTATTCCATAGTTGGCATTTCTCATAGACCCAGCAGGATTAGAGAGGCAATATTCTGCAAACAATTGGATCCTCTCTGTCTGTACTTATGGTATTACTAAAGAATTCTCATTTCACCCATCCATTGTCAGCATCAAGTATTCACAATTCATGTATAGGATGACCAGGTACATGCTCTCAGAGAATGTACTTGCAATTTAGCTGGAAATATTACTACTACCTCTAGACTTGACTATTCCAATGCTCTCCTGGTCAGCTTCCCATCTTCCAGCCTCCATAAACTTCAGCTCATCCAAAACTCTGCTGCCCCGTGTCTTAACTCGCACCGTGTCCCATTCACCTATCACCCCTGTGCTCACTGGCCTTCATTGTCTCCCGGTCACGCAACACCTCGTCATCCTTAAAATGTCATCCTTGTGTTTAGTTCCCTCCATGGCCTTTGCCCCTCCCTATCTCTGTAACCTCCTTTGACCGTGTCAAAGGCTGTAGACAGAACGAGAAGGATGAGGAGGGATAGTTTACCACGGTTACAGTCCCATAGGATGTAATTTGTGACTTTCATAAAGGCCGTTTCAATGCTGTGGCGGGGCGGGGCGGAAACCTGATTGGAGGGGTTCAAACATGGAGTTGCGGGAAAGTTGGGCACGGATTTGGGAGGCAACAACACGTTCAAAGACTTTGGAGAGGAAAGGGGGTTGGAGATCGGGCATTAGTTTGCAAGTATAGAGAGATCAAGGGTGTTTTTTTTTGAGATGGGGGTGATGATGGTAAGAACTGAAAGGACTGTTAGATAGTGTGAAGAAGAGGAAACACATTATGGCATTATTACTTTGCCCAGTTAACGTAAGGCAATGGTGCATACTTTTACCTTAACCAATCTGGTGAAATCTTTGAAAATGCTTGAGCCATATCCTCTAGGTGGTTGACACAGCATTAATACACAGCATCACCTCCTCCTATATGCTCACTTTGTGTATGGTGCCTTTCAGTGCCTGCAGGGCAACCCTTATGTGCCACACTTTATCCAGAAGCACCTCCACAGATGAATCAGTGAAGCTTGCTGATCTGGTTTGTCTCGATGGAGGGAGAAGACTTGTAGTGGCTTCGTCTTCCTCCAATCTGGCCCAGGTACATGGACCACAGTTTCTGCCAAGGCATACAAGGAGCTCTCGCACAAAGCCCATTTTGCGCTACTTGAAAATCGTTCCTTCAAAGTGTAAATGCAATATGAATCTGAAAGACTAGGAAATCCTGTTAGACTAATAAGCAATGATAAAATATGCAAACGATGCATGTTGATCTAAGGTAATATGTCTGCCAAAAATTGATTAAAGTACGGTGTGAATTTTACGTAGGAGCTTATTTTAATCTTCATAATCAAACAGAATGTAAATTTAATACCTTAGTTCCTTTATTGCCATGTTTTCTAATCTTCCGTCCACAGCCGAATGTTTAAAGTTCCTGATGTTCTATTTATTGAAGATCAAGTCATATTTCAGATGTGTATTTGCAACAGCTTTTGCGATGAGCAGTTTCTCTCTTGGTAACAGTAACTCATGCAAACAATTCAATAGCCATTTGCCCAATTCCTTAATTCTCAATTGCAGTTCAAGTAAATCTCCCACACACCAAGTTTGACTGCAGCTGCTCAATTATGATTCAGTTCACCATTCCTCTTATCTGCTTTATAAACTCATTTATCTTTGCATTTCTTCAGCTTGATGTAACTTTTTCCCACCGCATCCTAAGGTACTGGAGATTTTAGATTCATTTACCGAGAGGTAAAGGGAATCAGGAGTTACGGTGAGCGGGCAGGAAATTGGACATGAGGCTGAGTTCGGATCGGTCATGGCCCTGTGGGTGGCGGAGCGGGCCCAGGGGCTGAGTGGCCAGGTCCTGCTCCTACTTCTTGTGTTCTTTAGATTTGAGGTTAGGATCAGATCAGCCATGATCTTATTGAATGGCGGAGCAGGCTCGAGGGGCCGATTGGCCTACTCCTGCTCCTATTACTTATGTTCTTATGTTAAATCCATAGAAGTTACAACATGGAAACAGGCCATTCGGCCCAACCAGTCCATCTCAGTGTTTACCCTGCACACAGTCAAATAGCTCCAACCACATTTAGCCAACCAGATCCTTCATTCCTTCATGCCCTATTCCTTCATCCACCTATCCAATTCAGTCTTAAATGTTGACATAGATTCTGCTTCAATCACTAACCCTGGAAGTGACTTCCGCATTTTCACAACTCTCTGTGTAAGGAAGTTTCTCCTGCCCTCTGTTGTAAATCTCTTACATTTAATCTTGTATCCATGGCCTCTCATTCCCACTGAGACCGCTCAAGACTCACTAGGTTGTAGGGTGACTGCCCATCGCTTGAGTTCTATGATTGCCCTGAATTTAGCTTCTATAGCTTGAACTGTATAAAACACTAGTTCAGCCACAGCTAGAGTACTGCATACAGTTCTGGTCACCACATTACAGGAAAGATGTGATTGCACTGGAGAGGGTACAAACGAGATTTACGAGGATGTTGCAAGGACTGGAGAATTTTAGCCATGAGGAAAGATTGGATAGGCTGGGGTTGTTTTCTTTGGAACAGAGGAGGCTGAGTGGAGACTTAATTGAGGTGTATAAAATTATGAGGGGCCTAGATAGATTGGATAGGAAGGACCTATTTCCCTTAGCAAAGTGGTCAATAACCAGGGGGCATAGATTTAAAGTAATTGGTAGAAGGATTAGAGGGGAGTTGAGGAGAACTTTTTTCACCCAGAGGGTGGTGGGGGTCTGGAACTCACTGCCTGAAAGGGTGGTAGAGGCAGAAACCCTCATCACATTTAAAAAGTACTTGGATATGCACTTGAAGTGCCGGAACCTACAGGGCTACGGACCAAGAGCTGGAAAGTGGGATTAGGCTGGAGAGCTTTTTTCAGCTGGCACAGACACGATGGGCCGAATGGCCTCCTCTGTGCTGTAAATTTCTATGATTCTTTGACTTATCTCTTTCTTCTATATTGTTTCTGGGCGCGAGTAAAATTTTTGATGCCTTTTAAGATCCTGTATTCTAAACACCAAAAAGTGATCCTCCTGTTTGAGAATGACGTCACTGTTATCCTAAAGCTTCTCTAAGAAAAATCTAGACTGTATGCAGATACAATGTTACCCATAACCTTGTCTAGATCCTGAACCATTGATACTCATGATCATTAGTAATATAGAGACCTTATTTGATCCCTGTGCTGGCTCCAGCTGCTTGTACTGTCAAAAGTGCTTGTTGCTGTTTAATGAACTACACGTATGAAATGTGTTTTTTTTACTGTTTATCCTTTGTGATTGTGGTTGTGGTGCATTATTCCACATTGTCCTCCTCGATCTCGCCACTGTGTTGACCATGTCATCCTCCTTCAATGCTTCTTCTCCTTTGTCCAGCTCCATGGGACTTCCTCACTTGACTCGACAGCTACCTATCCAAACATAACCAGAGCATCTCCAGCAAAGGCTTTGTTTCCCACCACGGCACTATCACCTCTAGAATCCCCTGAGGACCTATCTTTGGTCGTTCCTCTTCCTCATCTACACACTGACCCTCAGTGACATCAATCACAGATGCAGTGCCAGCTTCTGCATGTCTGTAGATAACACCCATGTCTACCTGTCCAACCCCTCTCTTAACCTGTTGACTGCCTCGGTGTTGTCAACTGCTTGTCTAATATAAAGTTGCTTTGAACAACTTAGGGAAGACTGAGGCCAGTGTCTTTACCCCATCACAAACTTTGCTCCCTTGCCACTGATTCCATCCTCTCCTCTCGACACCCTCTCAGGCTGAACCAGACTGTTCACAACCTCGGGGTCTTGTTCAAGACTCACTTGAACTTCAGATCTTATATCCACTCCATCACAAAGACTGCTAACCTCCATCTCCGCAACACTGCTCGCCTCCACCCCTCCTTCCGCCCTCCCACCACTGAAATCCTTATCACTGAGCCTGTGTCACCTCCAGACTATACTACTTCATACTTTCCTCATATAATGCTAATTGGGGAGAAGTTCTACATTACTGTGCCCATTTTATGGTCATAAATGGGGACAATGACGACAAATTTAACTGTGTGCCCGACCTATGTTGGCGCTCGGGCCACTAAAAATATTGTCCGAATATCGAACTGAGGTCCTGCCCCCATTTTAGGATCCGTTTGCAAAATTCATTAAGACTAGATAGAACTTGTGCTGCGGAAGGTTTGACTAGTTTTCCCGAATATACAGTGGCTTAACCATGGAAATAAGAATCCATGGAAATAAAAATCAGGGGGGAGATGTAGAACTGTCTGCCGATTCACTATCACCCGTTTTACGCACAAAGTCAAAATCTGGCCCGATCGCCCAAGGACCACCTAGACTGTTGGAGAGTGCCGAAACGTGCTCATCACAACAACAGTGGAATGCCACAGATAATTTCTACAACTTAATAATGGTTAACCTGTGGTAGGACATTGAAAATTGCATGAAATCTTCACAGATTGCATGGAACTTTGGGGTATAGAAAGTAACATTTTAGAGGACAGGGTGTGAAATGGTCCAAATTTGTCTCAAATTCAGCTATTCACAAAACCCTCAAATTGTCAGCTTTGTACCACTTGGAGTTTTCAGTTCAGTCTGGCTCTATCTCTATGGGTGAAGAGGGACAAACGTTGAAGACTTCTTTGCACTTGACCAATTGAACAGGATGATGTTGTAGAGGACAGAACACAAGATAAGAATATAGAAGCAAGAGTAGACCATATGGCCCCTTGGGCAAAAGGTGATTTTACCACACCCTCACCGCCACCTTTGATGCCCGAGTCCCTATTAAAATAATTACTCTCTCTCTCACTGTTCCCCCTGGTATGGCCCTCATCTTCACTCCCTTAAGTCCAAGGGACGCAGACTTGAACGGATATGGCGGACAACTGGTTTAGCCATTCCCGTCGGATCTGGCTGCACCACATAAAGCATTATCGGGTCTTGCTCTCGTCTGCCAAAACTGCTCACTATTCCAGAATCATTCTGGAATGCAAAGATAAACCCCAGCTTCTATTCTCTACTGCTAGCCGTCTTCTTAAACCCCTCTCCCCTATCTCAATCAAGCCATTGCAGGTGATTCTCTGGCTACGATTAGATAGATAAGAATGGAACCAGGCGAATGCAGTCTAGAAATAAACCCTAGTGCTTGGTTTGCTTTTTTTATGGCCTTTATAACCTGCGTCTCTACTTTTAGTGATTTGTGTATTTGTACTCCGAGATCCCTTTGCTCCTCTACCCCATTTAGATTCTGATTTTCCAAGTAATATGTGACCTCCTTATTTTTTTGACCAAAATGTAATACCTCACACTTACTTGTGTTGAAATTCTTTTGCCATGTTGAAATTTATTTGGTTAGCTTGGATGTCTCTCAGTGTATTCCTTCTTCAACCAATGCCACCAAGAAACAAATGCAGATTTAATGATCATCATTCATTAATGCTGCTGTGGGACCTTGGATTTTATGAATTGTTTTGAGACAGTCCAATGACATGATAAGACGCTATATAAATGTAAGTATTCCTTTAGGTTTGTGTGTATGATAGGACAAACTTGCTACTGATCCAAGTGAAGAAGGCTCACCTTGGACAGAGAGCTTGAGGGTGTTAATCATCTGGCTAGAAAGAGAGGGCAAGAAATCCCTGGGGCGCAGGCAAAAAGTGCAATGAGGATTGAGAATAGCCTGTCTTACTGCCTCAATATTGAATCTGAAACACACAATAAGAAAATTAAAGATATTTCCACAATTTGCTTAGGAATATTAATAGTTCAAAATGGACTATCTTTTGTGATTTGCTGAATTGTCTTTTCCTAGTGCTGTTAGCTGAGAGCTGCCAGTTACCACAACAGAGCAGGTTTCAACAGATGTTCTTTAGAAATAATTGCTAATTAGCAATTCGAAGGTAAAGTACGTGCATGTAAAGATAGACCTGTGGCATTTTGTAAGTAAGTGTTATGTGAGTAAGTGCATGATGCTCGGACCAGGAATGCGAACTCGCAACATCTACTTCATTTACCAAGCATCTGACAGAAATATCCACATCAGATGAGCACTTTCTACCATCACATTGATTAGATGAACTGGGTTATATTGATTGTCTAATGTGAAGAGCAAGTCTACCCTGAAATGTTTGCATTCCCCATAGCGATAAAAGAACCAAGCTTAGTTTAATTCAATCGAGAGCTTCTGGGGCTGTCAGGGAGGGGTAAAAAATACATCAGTACTTGGCGATGAATATAAGTGAATATATAATGAGTGGCTATGAATATAAGTAAAATGGGGCTCATTTCTAGAGGGGTAGAATTGAAAAACAGAGAAGTTATATTGAACGTGTATAGAACCTTGGCATAGAATCTGCTGCGTATTCCCAGCATTTTCTGTTTTTATTCCAGATTTCCAGCATCCGCAGTATTTTGCTTTTGTATAGCACCTTGGTTGGACCACATGTGGAGCACTGTGCACAGTTCTGGTCTCCATATTATAAAAAAGATTTGGAGGAACTGGAGAAGGTGCAAAAAAAGATTTCCAAGGGTGATTCCAGAACTGAGAGGTTATACTATCAGGAAAGATTTAACAGACTGGGGCTTTTTTCTGAAGAAAAGGGAAGGCTGAGTGAGGAGTGAGCTGCTAGAGGTTGTTAAGATTATGAAAGGGTTTGATAGGGTAGACGTAGAGAAGATGTTTCCATTTGTGGGGGAGATCAAAACTAGGGGCCTGAAAAGGTGGTGGAAGCTGATGCCATGAATAATTTAAAAGGGAGTTGGTCAAGTACTTGTGAATGAGAACTTACAGGGTCAAGGACAAAAAGCAGGAGTGTGGGACTTAGCATGACTGCTCTTTCAAAGAGCCAGCACAGGCACGACGGGCCGAATTGTACAGGGCGCTGGTGAGACCACATCTGGAGTACTGCGTGCAGTTTTGGTCTCCTTATTTAAGGAGGGATATACTTGCATTGGAGGCAGTTCAGAGAAGGTTCACTAGGTTGATTCCTGAGATGAAGGGGTTGTCTTATGAAGAAAGGTTGAGCAGGTTGTGTCTATACTCATTGGAGTTTAGAAGAAGGTGATCTTATTGAAACATAGAAGATTCTGAGGGGGCTTGACAGGGTAGATGCAGGGAGGATGTTTCCCCCCATGGGGGAATCTAGAACTAAGGGGCATAGTTTCAGAATAAGGGGTCGCCCATTTAAAACGGAGATGAGAGGAATTTCTTCTCTCAGAGGGTCGTGAATCTTTGGAATGCTCTACCCCAGAGAGCTGTGGAGGCGGAGTCATTGAATATATTCAAGGCGGAGATAGACAGATATTGAGCTACAGGGGAGTCAAGGGTTATGTGGAGTGGGCAGGAAAGTGGAGTTGAGGCCAAGATCAGATCAGCCATGATCTTATTGAATGGCAGAGCAGGCTCGAGGGGCCAAATGGCCTACTCCTGCTCCTATTTCTTTTGTTCTTATGTTCTTATGAATGGCCTCCTTCTGTGCTGTAAATCTCTATGATTCATTTGGTCTGGACTGAATGGGCAGTGAGTTCAAATCAACCCCGTGTTGGTTTGAAGACAATCCCATCTCTCTGATAGTTGCGACAAGTGATCAGTGGATTGAATTGGAGCAAGTTCCAAATGGGCAGGAGTCCACAATACAAAGCCTCTCTTCTCATTCACAATAGGTGCAAAACATTTGAGCTAATATAAAAATAGTCATCAGCATGTGCTACTGTGCAAAAACAAGATTCAAGAAGCCTGACATGTGAAGTGATGATAATTATGTTGCTGACAATATGCTAATGTGGTGGGAACTAGTAGGCGGACTACATTACACGGTAATGTCTTTGTTACACGAGAGAAAGACTCGAATGAAAAAGACCTGCATTTCTATAGCACCTTTCACAACCTCAGGAAACCCAAAGCGCTTTACAGCCAATGAAGTATGTTTGAAACGTAGGCACTGTTGTAATGTAGAGTACTGGTGTATGTAAAGAACATTAAATAAATAAGAATGTGCTGATGTTTGAGCATACGGGGAGTCAGGGCCCTGAAAATGGTGTAGAAAAACTTACCGCCCCGTAACCACTATCACTGTGGCCCTCTCCACGTTGTTGGGGTCCTCCAAATAGGCAGCCTGGGCGGTCGCCTGAATAGGGCGCAGCTGATTTAGACATTTACGGCTGGATTTTGATACTGGGGCGGGTTGGGGTCGTGACATCCACTTTTCGTGTTATCCACCCGACTGCAATTGGATGTGGGAGATTGATGCGATTTTCACCTAATTGGGCAATTGAGTTCCAGCATGTGAGAACCCATGAACCAATTAGTGTTTTCAGTCTGAAAGTCGCCTCTGATGATGTCATCATTGCTGCTGCAATGAAGGTCTGCAAAGACTGCCTGGCCTTTGCTGTGAGAGGACCTGGATGCAAAATGAGCAGCAGCAGCCCTAAGTCTGCTCCCAGATATTTTTGCACCAACACGCCCAGATATGTCTCCCATCCACCACCACTCCCAGATATGTCTCCCATTCACCACCACTCCCAGCCAGCCAGCTATCTAAATGTGCTCCCGCCAGGTTTCACATTCGTGGTTCAGAACAGGCGTGCTTCACGTAGAAAAAGGGTTAAAATCACAAAGGCCTTTCAAAATGGCATTATAGAGGCAATTTAGTGCTTGTTAAGGGCCTTAACAGCCTATCCGCCTCTTAGAGGCGGGACGGAGTCGGGACCAGCAGACACAATTTAATGAAAATTGCGTGAAGGCGGGATGGAGGTGGACTTGTGCCCGCCCGCCAGTTTTCACAATTTTAACCCCCCCACACGCCTCCAAACCCACCTCCACGGATCAATGAAAATCCAACCCAAAATGTGGGATCCTGCGCCGTCCGTGGGACCCAATGCTAATTTATGACTGAACTGGGCAGAGCGTGCGCTGTGCCTGTTCCACCCAGTGTCAGCTGGCAGCTGGGCCGAACAGGAGCCAAACTTACCGACAGGTCAGTTTAACTTTACTTTTGTGGGGCCGGGAGGAGCAGGAGTGCTTCCCACCATTCTCCACAAAAACCAGCCTGGCGCCACTTCCGCTCTGGCTTTCCCACGGACCTTCCATCTTCCGGCCTGGAAGCTGTAGTGGCCGCCCGATATTGCAGAGGCCTGGAGCAGGTGGGTTGCGTTGGGACGCTTGATTTCTGCCTGATGCTAATGAGGCCCTGCCCTCAAAATGGACCAGGCCTCCCTCTAAGACTATCGGGCAGCAAGCCGGTGGGTTCCGCTGGCTAACCAAAGTCTCCTCGGGTGGTGGGGGGAGTGGGGGGGGGGGCAGGGTGGGGGAATCTACCCCTTTGTCTCTTATGCCAGCAATCAGCAACTTTACTGTTGGTGGCATGATGTTGCATGCATGTCCCTGTGGTGCTCAGGGTTGTGGAGAAGGTTGGAGTGTCCAGTGCGTCTATCCGATTTCACTTGGCCATAAAAGTTCAATCTATTCACTAAGTTGAAGCTATTGGTTCAGAGTGGGTGCATGGGAAAAGGGGAAGGAGACCTGACCTCCTAATTCAATAGGGTCGTTCCCCTGCCTCATATTGAAGCTATTCTCCTCTCCTCAGGGCACAAACTCCTTGCTGGATTACTGTTCTATAGCCTGAGAAAATTGGACGTCTTGCTTGCTCAGCAGAGCTCTTGAATTCTCAATTTTCACCAGGACTCGCTCACTGTTACAAACTTGTGCTGATTACAAAAGGTTGTAAGGCAGTGTTGGAGCTCATAATATTACATATAACTATGGTGGCTGCTTGATGCAATCTACATGGATATAATTCAGGTTTTTAAGGTACCATTTTCTCTTTCAGAATACACTGGATGCTGTGCAATAGCTTACCAACTTACCTCTTCTTACTATTCCCAGCTCCTGAACTCTGCCCACCTCTCTAATAGTTAATAAAACCCTTGATTTCTGGCTTGTTTACCCAATACCATCTTTCACTAATCTTTCTCCTCTCAAACTGTCAATAGTCCGGGTCCACACTTCTTGTTCTCTGATTTAAGGCCTCCTTTAAACCCTGTCTCATTTATCTCCTGTTAAATACTGAACCTGAATGGTGTGTGTGTTTTCTACAAAAATCTCTTCTTTTCGTCCCTGAACTAATATTACCCCAGGAGTGGGCTTATCTACCTTTCCTCTTTCACTGTACTCAGCTAGGATGCAAGAACATAAGAACATAAGAAATAGGAGCAGGAGTCGGCCATTCGGCCCCTCGAGCCTGCTCCGCCATTCAATAAGATCATGGCTGATCTTCGACCTCAACTCCACTTTCCCGCCCGATCTCCATATCCCTTGATTCCCCTAGAGACTAAAAATCTATCTCTCTCAGCCTATTATTAACCTAATGAATATTATATTTTTAAGCACAATGCCCAATAAACTTAACATTACTTCAAATGATAAATCAGAACCAATAGTTTGAATGACAACGCCAGGGCCATCAATGTTTCTCAGTGAGATACGCACCATCACAACATAATCCCGCCACTCGGTTTTCATTCACAGAAAAAAATCAACTTAGGTTGCATTTCCGCTACAAGTGGAGGAGCAAATGTTACTGTGCTCCGCTCTGGAGTCTGGATGGACCATGACTGTGTATTAATGTTACCATTCCTTAGTATCAGTGCAAAATTGTAGCGCTAATCCATGCTCAGGGTTCAACCTGAATTCGGAACAAAGCAAAGTGAGACTGCTTTCCGCTGACACTACAGCTGTATTGTTATGCAGCCTTAAATGTTCAGTCGAGTTCAGCCAGGTCTGGCACCCAAACATTACTGGAGTTTACTCTGAGGGCGCAATCCAAAATTTTGCCCGAAGCTGAGCCCATTTTGCCGATGTTAAAACAAGTTTCCTCCCAATCTCCTTGGAATACACTTGAACTCAAAATGGGTGTAGATTGGCATAAATTCAGTGTAAACAATCGGGCCACAAGGGAAGGCTGAACCCAAACCCGTATATTACTTCTTTGAGCCTTAAAATTTAATTTAATGGTCAGAAAAATGTGACCCGCCCGAATTTCCGATGTGTGGCTCTGGAGAGTTGGGAGCACAAATCAGAACATTTGCTCTGTATCCTTATGTTCCAAACCTGAAGAAAATCAATAAGTGAACATGTCATAAAGTTTATCAATGTCTTGAGATACTTTAGCTCTTTGAATCATCCTCCACTCTATGGATCTGTATGTACAAGTAGAATGGGGGGTGGGAGGCAACTTTATTCTGTTTACAGCAAAATTTCTTTCATTTTTGCCAATGTCATGGTAAACAGCGACAGACTGAGATCTCCCAGAATCGAATCATTATTTGGATGGAATTTTATTGCTATTCTTACTAGTTGATTTGAGCTTCGATGTTGCAAATCACATCCTAGTCAGACCCAAAAAGGTTCACATGGATTTAACTTGAAGATATCTGGACCTTGGAGTGAGTTTATAATTATGCCCACTGATGTAGGCAGACCTGTCCAGCAGCCAATACTGTTCTTAAGAATATATATATTTTTTTATTCATTCACAGGATGTGGGCGTCGCTGACAAGGCCAACATTTATTGCCCATCCCTAATATATACTAGTTGATTTCCCAAGACACTGCACGTGGGAACTCATGGCCAAGTATAGTCTTCAGGCGAAGCAAGGTTCGAGGGCAGGGGATAAGTACACCAGTGTATTCAGATGCAATTCAGTCCCCAATTTAAAGTCATACATTTTGTCCATACTTTTAAATAATATTTTGATTTTATATTATTAATCATAGTTAAATAGTTAAACTTAAGGCAGTTTGACAAGCAGAGCAGAAGAGCTGGTTGGTGCAGTTTCTTTGCAGTATCGGTGGAGGAGCTGGGAAATTCAAAACTGATGCTACAGCACCACCACTGGCAGCAGGGTGTAATTACAGCGTGACAAATTCACACAGGCAGTTCCCATTGCAAATGTGGACTTTGGAGTTTATAATGGGGAAAAAGTTGACATAAAATATATATATGGTTCCTCTTTATTCAATCAACGTGTTAATTACCAATGATTTTATGGTTCAGAAGCTTTCCTTAGTTAACTCTGCTACAGAAAGGATAACATCCATGTGCTATTTGTAGACATTCTGATGTAACCTAGTGTTCACTTTTCAGGAGAAAGATATTACAAGTTACATATCAGGCTGTTGCTGGTTTGACAGCTTTAATATTTCAAAGTCAGCATAACTAGACCCAAACAATCACTATTATCATGAAGAGACAATGACATGAAAACTATCTACCCAAAACGCTAGGTATAAGACTGACTTATCAGTAATGGACAAGGTAATATAAGAACATAAGAACATAAGAATTAAGAGCAGGAGTCGGCCATACGGCCCCTCGAGTCTGCTCCGCCATTCAATAAGATCATGGCTGAACTTTGACCTCAACTCCACTTTTCTGCCCGATCCCCATATCCCATATCTCCCCTAGAGTCCAAAAATCTCAGCCTTGAATATACTCAACGACTTAGACTAAATAAAAGGGTTACTCAAACTCGCTTAAACCAGAACCCTATGATCTCTGAGGCTATTTTAGGTCACTTTGCAGATTGAAGATAAAGGCTTTAGGGTGAGAAATTCGGTGGGTTAGCGTCTCCCGTTAGTGCCCCCTGGGGTCGATAACGGGGTGCTAATGACTTACCGCCCGGGCGCGGTGATATGAACGACATCCGCTAACATGGCCGGGAGGTTTGCGGCGGCAGTAAAACATTGCGCCACGATCTCCTGCGCCCGGAGATCGTGACATCATTGCCGTGCGCATCGCCCCGGACCCGAACTTCGGTTCCGCCCCCTGCTGCACCGTCGGGCGAAAACACCAACAGCTGCAGGAGGCGTTGTTCGGGAGGCCGGGCGTTTCGGTGGCGGAAGTTAAAGGGGAGGTTGACGAGGTAAGTAGCAAAATATCTGAAATTTCTTTTGCAATTTTTTTTCATTTCTCCTGGGCCGCGACCGATCAGCCCGGCGCTCTGCTGGAGTGCATGGGGCTGATCGGGCCAGATCGCGGCTGCCAGCAGGATCCAGCTAACTGGTCCCAATGCAGAGCCTGCAGCGATGGCCCTTCCCTTTAAGGGAGGGAAGGAACCTCGGATCACGGCAGCGCTGCACGGGACATTGTGCAGCGCTGCACCACTACTGCCCCGCCTGTCTCCTTTAGCGCCCCAGGAAGGAAGTGGAGCGCTTGATTTAGCGCTCCACTTCCTTCCTGGAGCGCTAAACCCAATTTCGTGAAAGCTGGGAATCATTAGCGCCTGGCGCTAAGTAGCCCAGTTTCCAAAAGTTACTGCCCCCAAAACGGGACGATACTGAATTTCTCCCCTTAAAGTTTCTATCAGACGATTTATTTTCCCATGTCCTTGGTTCAGGTTTTTTAAAAGTTAGCCGAACTCTAGCTGAGCAAGTATCTACAGAACCAAGGCAACGGATTAATCTTCTAACCTCAGGTTATAGCACAGTCGATGCACTCTGAGGATAAAAATGCTAAGAAAAAGAAGGATTTGAAGCAGGATGAAAAAAACTGTCACCTAACATGAAATGGCCGAGGGTCATTCCCTGACAACACTTTTGATGCACATCTTTTATCAACAAACACATACATCAGCCTGGGCTGGATTTTACACTATCTGTAGTATATCCTTCATTATTTTATGTTGGTTTTCTCAGCTAAATTCAGTTACCTGCAAGTTGAGGGTGAACTAGGCGAAATAGTTTTTTTTTGTGGCCCAAGAGATCAATGCAAAGCAATAAAAGCAGCAGATTAATGCGTATTGAAAGCTTGCATTCCAAAGTGATCGTTAATGGTAATAATGGACATTTCAACATGTTTTATGTTTGAATAAAAGACCTTGAACTGATTAAAGCACTCAGTTCTACTCCATTCATTAAGGTGCTCTCGGTTCTCTGTTGCTATAAACAGTGCACTCGAACAGACATTGTATTTACATGGTTGAGCTGGGTTGAGCAGAAATTTCTAATTGTTTGTAAAGGCGTTTAGACTAAACACTGATTCTAAGTTCATAAGGTGTCAATGCAAAGAAGAGTAAAAAAAAAATTCCAGAGAAATATCAAATCCCTTTACTGCCAAGGAGAAAAAAATCAGAACCAAAACAATCATTGAAGATAATTTAAAATGGCTGATTCTTAGCCACGTGCTAACGTCCATGGTGAATGATTCACCGGGTTCTAAATTGTAATAGGGTGTCTTGTGCTTCAATAAGATCTCTTTTGCATATTCCAGTCTACAATCTGCTCATAATGGTCTTAATGATCTCATAATAATACAATTAAATGGATACGTTAATT
Organism: Squalus acanthias; assembly: GCA_030390025.1. Lineage (NCBI taxonomy): Eukaryota > Metazoa > Chordata > Chondrichthyes > Squaliformes > Squalidae > Squalus > Squalus acanthias. The sequence continues at coordinate 12,150,057 of CM059428.1, forward strand.
GAAGAAAAATTGAAAATTCTTCAGCATTGAGCCTTTAGCACAGCCCCACCATTGAAGCGTGCGTATACTTTGTCAAACTTTACGTCAGTGCTATCATTGAGTGAATCGGCGTCTTTTTCTAAGAAGCAGACAGAGATTAAAATTGAATATAATTAGTGATTCATTGTCGGAGGTGCCGTCTTTCGGATGAGATGTTAAAACCGAGGCCCCGTCTGCTCTCTTAGATGGCCGTAAAAGATCCCCTGGCCACTATTTCGAAGAAGAGCAGGGGAATTATCCCCGGTATCCTGGCCAATACTTATCCCTCAACCAACATCACAAAAACAGATTATCTGGTCATTATCACATTGCTGTTTGTGGGAGCTTGCTGTGCGCAACATGGCTGCCGCGTTTTCCACATTACAACTCCACTTCAAAAGTATTTCATTAGCTGTAAAGTGCTTTGAAACCTCCCGTGGTCGTGAAAGGCGCTATATAAATGTAAGTCTTTCTTTTCTTTCACAATTTAATCTGACTTCCTCAATCTAGAGTTTTTAAGCCTGGAAATAATGCGCTGCAATATTAACATCTAAATGCTTAACATATTTGTAGTGTACTACTTTGTCCACTATTTTAATAGCAATGCTAACCCATTGAAATAAGTGTTACATTTTCAAATGCTAGTAGTGCACAGCGTAATTTCTAATCTTGTTGCAATTTTCTACAGCTACTTGCTCAGTATTAAAGGAGAGAAGGCTGCCCTACCACGTTGTGTTTGAATTACAAAGAGGGACGATAAATGAAGGACCTGTTATAGTGAATGTCTAGCTGACTGGAAGGTAGAAAATTTATGGGTGGGGTAGATGTGTAACGTTCGACTTCGGCAGGGGTGTAAAACTGGCTGTATCAGATCAGCTGCCCATTATACTGCCCATCCGATGACTTCAATGGAAAGCCACGCACCATCCTGACTTGGAAATATATCGGCCGTTTCTTCATTGTCGCTGGGTCAAAATTCTGGAATGCCCTCCCTAACAGCACTGTGGGAGTACCTTCACCACACGGACTGCAGCGGTTCAAGAAGGTGGCTCACCACCACCTTCTCAAGGGCAATTAGGGATGGGCAATAAATGCTGGCCTTGCTAGCGATGCCCACATCCATGAACGAATAAAAGAAAAGGAAAACAGGGCAAGTTGTATAACTGGTGGTGGCCATAACTGCTAATTTTGCCCCCCCCCCCCCCCCACCCCCGCTTAAGATGTTTTCCATCAGAACAAAGGTCTGTTTTTTGTTTATTTATTCATGGGACGTGGGCATCGCATTTATTACCCATCACCCTAATTGCTTTTGAGAAGATGGTGGTGAGCCGCTGCAGTCCGTGAGGTGAAGGTCTTTTTCGTGGTGGTTTGGTACAACTGAGTGGCTTGCTAGGCCATTTCAGAGACCAGTTTAGAGTCAACCGGTAAGGACGGCAGATTTCCCTCCCTAAAGGACATTAGCCAGATGTGTTTTTACAACAATCCGGTAGTTTCACAGTCACCATTACTGATACTAGCTTTTTAATTCCAGATTTATTTAATTAACTGAATTTAAATTCCCCAGCTGCTGTGGTGGGATTTAAACTCATGTCTTTGGAGCATTAGTCCAGGCCTCCAGATTAACAGTCCAGTAACATAACCACTATGCTACTGTACCCTTGCATTTATATAAATCTATAATCACGAGTGTATAAGTCTAGAAGTAATGGCTAGAGTCTGATTTCGAACCTTCATCTGAGTAGTATGGTTCGATGAAGAGTAAAGCTCCCACTATTCTGCCCAACCTCCGAAGAATGCCCCCTAGTGCACCAATGTGAAACATTTTCCAATTCCCACACCAGCTATCTCTGTGTGAGATTACTAGTTTAGTGGTGGTTTTATACTGAGGATCCATGCCCATTGGGAATTGAATTTTGCTTTCTAAACTAATTTTATATAAGTCCAAAACAGATAGCAGCTGGATGAAACTTAAATCCTCTTAGCCCTGGATGAATTTGATCCCTGATCACAGATCCCAGAAGTGAACAATCAGTATCTAACACTGTGCTGTAGACAGCCCCAAAGCAAATCTATTTTGTTAATGCGACATTTAGGCATTTTTTAAATTTGTTTGCTGGATGTGGGCACCACTGGCAAGGCCAGCATTTATTGCCCATCCCTAATTGCCCTTGAGAAGGTGGTGGTGAGCTGCCTTCCTGAACCGCTGCAGTCGTGAAGGTACTCCAACAGCGCTGTTAAGGAGTTATACTTTGTCGTAGCGGTTTGATACAACAGAGTGACTTGCTGGGCCATTTCAGAGGGCAGTTAAGAGTCAACCACATTTGATTGGGTTTGGAGTCACATATAGGCCAAACCAGGTAAGGATGGCAGATTTCCTTCCCTAAAGGACATTAGTGAACCAGATGGGTTTTTACAACAATCCGATAGTTTCATGGTCTCTATTACTGATACTAGCTTTCTAATCCCAGATTTTTATTTAATTAACTGAATTTAGATTCCCCAGCTGCCGTGGTGGGATTTGAACTCTTGTCTCCGGATCATTCGTCCAGGCCTCTGGATTACTAGTCCAGTAACATAACATCTGGTTATGTGGTTACCAGTATACACCCTTGCGTGTGTACATATAAATCTAGAAGTAATGGCTAGAGTCTGATTTTTAACCTTCGTCGGAGTAGTATGGTTAGATGAAGAGTAAAGCTCCCACTATTCTGCCCAACCTCCGAAGAATGCCACCTCGTGCACCAATGTGAAACATTTTCCACTTCCCACACCAGCCATCTCTGTGTGAGATTACTAGTTTAGTTGCAGTTTTATACTGAGCATCCATGCCCGTTGGGAATTGAATTTTGCTGTCTAAGCTCATTTTGTGTAAGTCCAAAACAGATAGCAGCTGGATGAAACTTAAATCCTCTTAGTCCTGGAAGAATTTGATCCCTGAACACAGATCCCAGAAGTGAGCCAGTATCTAACCATGTGCTCTACACAGTCCCGGGCAAATCGATTTTATTATTATAACATTTGTGCATCACAAAGCAATTCCCACAAAAACAAATGATGGCTTCATGGAACCCTCATCACGTTGCTTGTATGAAAACTTTTGGCTGATTGGCTTATTTTTAAGGAAAAAGAAAAAGAAAAGTCTTCTAGCAGACCTTCAGCTGTTGGAAGAGGTTTGTTGCATTGCCATAGAGTTGTTCTGTCTTGTGCAGAACTAAAATTGATGGAATTTACCAAGCTGGCTACAGATCTGCACAGAAATCCCATTCACAAGGTGGAATGGAGATTGGCCCAGTTTCCATTGCTTGATGTTAATCAGGAATCATTATTCATGGACCTGCCAGTTTCTGCTGTGAACACTGCTTTGGGAAATTATTAATTGCATTATACAGGCACCAAACAATGAAAGTTGTGTCAGTCTACATCCTGGGCTGGAGGAGACAAGTGGTTGGTATGAACTGAGTATTCATGGCCTAACAAAATGCCAGTCTGCCTGGAGCTCTGGTGGAAGCTCCCTCTTGTTCACAAGTAGGAGCTAATGATTTGTGTGTGATGTCAAAGCAAATATTTCACATTGAAAACTCTTAGGGGAGAATTTTAACCCCTTGGCCCGTAATTTCCGATGCCTACAGGTGTGTACGAGCTGTGTACGCACCCGTAGGGATCTCGCAAGTGCCGGTTTCAGGCATGCGAAGCGCGTGCGCTGAAAACCGGCACATCCGATCTGTCAAGAATCCTCTTGACATTTCGCACGCCTGCCCTGGAGAAGGGCCTCTGCGGGGTGGAGAGTTCCGCTTTCTGCAGAACCTCCGCCCGCTGAAAACCCTTAAAAATCTTATGCCTGGTAAAAGCAAGCGTAAGGCCTGCTTTTACCAGCATAAGAGTTTAGAAAAGTAAAAAAAAAATTTTTTCACTCATTTATAAAGTAAAAATACTTTTAAAATAGGTAAGTTTATTTTTAGCCCCGTAAAAAACTTCAATTATTTTTTTCAAAAAACTACATTTTTGTTTAAAATATTTAATTTAAAGTAATTTTAACTCATTTTAAAAACATGATTTTAAAAAAAAATTGATTTAATGTTTTAGTGTCTTTCTTCAGTGATCTCCATTCATACTTTTGACAGGTCTATCTGTCAAAAGTATGAAGGGAGATTTCCTTCTCCCATTGGCTCGCCTGGCCCACGTGACCCCAGGGACGCTTGTGAACCGCCTGCGCCCCTGGGATACCTGGGCCTCTGCGTGCGCACCAGGAGAGGCCCAGGATCGGAAGAGTCCGGACCTCAGGAGCCCTCAGGTAAGGGCGTAGATTTTTTCCCGATAGGAGGCATCTGCACGCAGGAAGCCTCCTATCAGAAATTACGGGCCATTATAATGAGGCTGTGTGCCTCATTTTCTACCTCCATTTAAAATTTAACTCTGGGTGGCCGGGTTTCGCTAAAGGAAGGCGAAGACTGCTGGATCCACCATACATGCCGCGCTGGCCCCCACCCCCCCGAACTTCCCCACCGCGATCGGATACCCCACCACCCTTCTGATCTGCTCCCGACCTCACCCCGAGGCCTCCGATCCAATGTTCCCTTTAATTTTTTTGGCTGCGCGGCCCCTTAACGGCCCATTCAAAATACCACGCATGCGCGGTTTTTCCTATTTAAAAGCCAGTGAGCCGACTGCATGGGGGTTGCAGCATAAAGGGAACATTTCTCTGATCTACCCCCTCACCCCCGGCCTCCGAATGCCCCCCTCTCTCAATGAGGCCTCCAATATCCGATCCCCCTACCGATGTCCCGATCCCCAGCTCCCGGCCCCGAACTGCCCTCCGGCCCACCGATCCTGGCCTTCCGATCCCCCCAATCCTGATCTCCAATCTCCTTTGATCCCTGGCCCCCCGGCCACCCCCTTCTCTGGCCTCCGATCCCTTGCTCCTCCTCTCTGCTCCCCGGCTGCAGCCTGGTGCCAAAGGCCTACCCGCCCGACAGCCTCTCAATCTGGATGGCTGCGGGGGGGAGGGGGGGAAACAGAGAAAAAGAATGTGAATCAGGCCCTGCCTTTAAACTCGGCAGGGCCTGAGGGGAAACCCATTCTCCTGGGTTTCCAGACCGCAGTCCAGCTCCCACCGGCCTCCCTACCTGCCTCCAAGTTAAAATCCTGCCCTTAACTCCTACAAATAATATTGTTGACCAAATTTAATGCAGACATGTTTGTCTCAAATTTAGAAGCATTTTCAAAATTGTTTGTTTGGCCATTTAAAACAACAAAGACTTGCACCAGTTCTTCAGTGGCACTAAAGTTGTTTGATAATCGCTCGTGTGCAGCACCCTGGAACAGTTTACTACGTTAAAGGCACTATATAAATGAAAGTGGTTGTTGCAGATTAGTTGCCGGGCGGCGCTGGAACACAAAGGCAGGGAGCGGACCATCCTAAATCCGCCCTCGGACCTCATCATAATAATTCAGGGAAGTTGCAGACACCAATCCGTTGCCCCAACACAGCTGGCCTCTCGGGGGCTAACTAATGTCAGGCAACCCCAAGGCCCGAAGGATAATCCGGAGGTCAGGAGGTGGGGGGGGCGGGCGGGTAGGTGATCGGGGTGTGAGGGCGATCGGTGGGGGGGGTTGTAGGAATGACCGAGAGGGTGAGGGTGATCGGGGGGGGTGGTGAGGGCGATCGGGGGATGGTGAGGGCGATCGGGGGTGGTGAGGGCGATCGGGGGGGTGAGGATGATCGGGGGAGGGGGTGAGGGTGATCGGGGGGGGGGGGTGAAGGTGATCGGGGGATGGTGAGGGTGATCGGGGGTGGTGAGGGCGATTGGGGGGGGTGAGGGTGATCGGGGGGTGAGGGTGATCGGGGGGGTGAGGGTGATCGGGGGGGTGAGGGCGATTGGGGGGGTGAAGGTGATCGGGGGGGGTGAGGGTGATCGGGAGGGTGAGGCTGATCGGGGGAGGGGTGATCGGGGGGTGGGGGTGATCGGGGGAGGGGGTGAGGGTGATGGGGGGTGAGGGTGATCGGGGGGGGTGAGGGTGATCGGGGGGGTGAGGGTGATCGGAGGGGTGAGGGTGATCGGAGGGGTGAGGGTGATCGGGGGGTTGAGGGTGATCGGAGGGGGTGGGGGTGATCGGGGGGGGTGAGGGTGATCGGAGGCGGTGGGGGTGATCGGGGGGGTGAGGGTGATCGGGGGGTGGGGGTGATCGGGGGAGGGGGTGAGGGTGATCGGGGGGTGTGAGGGCGATCGGGGGGGGTGAGGGTGATCGGGGGGTGAGGGTGATCGGAGGGGTGAGGGTGATCGGGGGGTTGAGGGTGATCGGAGGGGGTGGGGGTGATCGGGGGGGGTGAGGGTGATCGGAGTGGGTGAGGGTGATCGGGGGGGTGAGGGTGATCGGAGGGGGTGGGGGTGATCGGGGGGGGTGAGGGCGATCGGGGGGGTGAGGGTGATCGGGGGGTGGGGGTGATCGGGGGGGTGAGGGTGATCGGGGGGTGAGGGTGATCGGAGTGGGTGAGGGTGATCGGGGGGGTGAGGGTGATCGGAGGGGGTGGGGGTGATCGGGGGGGTGAGGGCGATCGGGGGGGTGAGGGTGATCGGGGGGTGGGGGTGATCGGGGGGGTGAGGGTGATCAGGGGGGGTGAGGGTGATCGGGGGGGTGAGGGTGATCGGGGGGGTGAGGGTGATCGGGGGGGGTGAGGGCGATCGGGAGGGTGAGGGCGATCGGGAGGGTGATCGGGGGGGGTGAGGGCGATCGGGGAGGGTGAGGGTGATCGGGGGGGTGAGGGCGATCGGGGAGGGTGAGGGTGATCGGGGGGTGAGGGCGATCGGGGAGGGTGAGGGTGATCGGGGGGTGAGGGCGATCGGGGGGTGGTGAGGGTGATCGGAGGGGGTGAAGGTGATCGGGGGGGTGAGGGTGATCGGGGGGGTGAGGGTGATCGGGGGGGGTGAGGGTGATCGGGAGGGTGAGGGTGATCGGGGGGTGTGAGGGCGATCGGGAGGGTGAGGGCGATCGGTGGGGTGTGAGGGCGATCGGGAGGGTGAGGGTGATCGGGGGGGTGAGGGCGATCGGAGGGGGTGAAGGTGATCGGGGGGGTGAGGGTGATCGGGGGGGTGAGGGTGATCGGGGGGGTGAGGGTGATCGGGAGGGTGAGGGTGATCGGGGGGTGTGAGGGCGATCGGGAGGGTGAGGGCGATCGGGGGTGTGTGAGGGCGATCGGGAGGGTGAGGGTGATCGGGGGGGTGTGAGGCGATCGGGAGGGTGAGGGTGATCGGGGGGGTGAGGGCGATCGGGGGGGTGAGGGCGATCGGGGGGGTGAGGATGATCGGGGTGGTGAGGGCGATCGGGGGGGTGAGGATGATTGGGGGGTGAGGGTGATCGGGGGGTTGAGGGTGATCGGGGAGGTGAGGGTGATCGGGGTATGGTGAGGGTGATCGGGAGGGTGAGGGCGATCGGGGGGGTGTGAGGGTGATCGGGGGGGTGAGGGTGATCGGGAGGGTGAGGGTGATCGGGGGGTGGGGGTGATCGGGGGGGTGAGGGTGATCAGGGGGGGTGAGGGTGATCGGGGGGGTGAGGGTGATCGGGGGGGGTGAGGGTGATCGGGGGGGGTGAGGGCGATCGGGAGGGTGAGGGCGATCGGGAGGGTGAGGGTGATCGGGGGGGGGTGAGGGCGATCGGGGAGGGTGAGGGTGATCGGGGGGGGTGAGGGCGATCGGGGAGGGTGAGGGTGATCGGGGGGTGAGGGCGATCGGGGAGGGTGAGGGTGATCGGGGGGTGAGGGCGATCGGGGGGTGGTGAGGGTGATCGGAGGGGGTGAAGGTGATCGGGGGGGTGAGGGTGATCGGGGGGGTGAGGGTGATCGGGGGGGGTGAGGGTGATCGGGAGGGTGAGGGTGATCGGGGGGTGTGAGGGCGATCGGGAGGGTGAGGGCGATCGGTGGGGTGTGAGGGCGATCGGGAGGGTGAGGGTGATCGGGGGGGTGAGGGCGATCGGAGGGGGTGAAGGTGATCGGGGGGGGTGAGGGTGATCGGGGGGGTGAGGGTGATCGGGGGGGTGAGGGTGATCGGGAGGGTGAGGGTGATCGGGGGGTGTGAGGGCGATCGGGAGGGTGAGGGCGATCGGGGGTGTGTGAGGGCGATCGGGAGGGTGAGGGTGATCGGGGGGGTGTGAGGCGATCGGGAGGGTGAGGGTGATCGGGGGGGTGAGGGCGATCGGGGGGGTGAGGGCGATCGGGGGGGTGAGGATGATCGGGGTGGTGAGGGCGATCGGGGGGGTGAGGATGATCGGGGGGTGAGGGTGATCGGGGGGTTGAGGGTGATCGGGGGGTGTGAGGGCGATCGGGGGGGTGAGGGTGATCGGGGAGGTGAGGGTGATCGGGGTATGGTGAGGATGATCGGGGGGGTGAGGGCGATCGGGGGGGGGTGAGGGTGATCGGGGGGGTGAGGGTGATCGGGGGGGTGAGGGTGATCGGGAGGGTGAGGGCGATCGGGGGGGGGGTGAGGGTGATCGGGGGGGTGAGGGTGATCGGGGGGGTGAGGGTGATCGGGGGGTGAGGGTGATCGGGGGGGTGAGGACGATCGGGGGGGTGAGGGCGATCGGGGGGTGAGGGTGATCGGGGGGGTGAGGGTGATCGGGGGGGTGAGGGCGATCGGGGGGTGAGGGTGATCGGGGGGTGAGGATGATCGGGAGGGTGAGGGCGATCGGGGGGTGAGGGCGATCGGGGGGTGAGGGTGATCGGGGGGTGAGGGTGATCGGGGGGTGAGGGTGATCGGGGGGTGAGGGTGATCGGGGGGTGAGGGTGATCGGGGGGGTGAGGATGATCGGGAGGGTGAGGGCGATCGGGGGGGAGTGAGGGCAATCGGGGGGGGTGAAGATGATCGGGGGGGAGGGTAGGCGACCGGGGGCTGAGGGCGATCGAGGGTGAGGTGAGGACAATCATGGGGTGAGGGCGATCGGAGGCTGATCGGGAGGGTGAGGGTAATTGGTGTGGGGCGCTGTTAGAGGGCGATCTGGTTGGGGAAGTGATATTTCCTTACGTGGCTTGGTGTGAAATTTTGTTCAATGACGCTTGTGACGTTTACTATGTTAAGGCGCCAGATAAATACACCTTGTTGTTGTTCTTTCCATTTCTGAAATTTCCAGTTGATGCACCAGAATGGTGATGGGATGTAGATGGCATTTACCATTTGATTCCTTAATGTTTGCATCTTGCTGTGTAAGGGCAGTGTTAGATTGTATCTCACCATATTATTTAATTGTAGCATTCTCTCTACAGCACACCTTTTTTAAAGCACGTTTTCTGCGGTAAAAGGTGTAATAATACCGAAAAGTTATTGAGAATAATTCATGCCTGAACAGTCTAAAGTGGACATTGTGGAATGTTCTTATTAACCTCAGTACTGACACCTTAACGGATTAAAAATTAAAAAAAACAAGCATTCAAAGCATGGCTGGTGCTTTCTTTACTCAACACGTGTCTCACTGCATTTGCTAGAATCTCGTTCTTATTGATGTTTCTGGCTATTGTGCTTCAGGACAGAACCTTGCAATCTGTTCTTGAGTGTCAGATATATAAGTGTAAGCGCGTGGTAGCTTTTCAAGTGCCTCAGGTGAATGAGTCAACGGAAGGAATTTGCTTTTCTGATTATAATGATTAAATATTATTTCTCCTTTTCTGCTCCATAGGTCTAACATGTTAAGTCACAGGAAGATTTGATAAGATCGACAGAATCTCAACATCCTGGTGAATGGATGTTTTTTTTTCCCGATGATGTGAATAAATGCTGACATTTCCCAAGCGGGTGGCCAAACCATGGAAGTATTAAGATCTCCTCGGGTTGTCTTCTGATACTGGATTTATCGGGCGCCAGAGCTGCACTTTGGAAAACATCTGAAAACAACCAAGGAATTTCGATCAAAGTAGACTTGGTCTCACAATGAAAATTCCGTCCACTCTTTCCTTGTGTCCTGCGCTGCTCTGCCTTGGTTTTGTTTGTTTCGCAACATCTCTCCAGAACTCTACTAAGGTGTCAAGAAACCAAAGCAAGCACTTGGAGGGGGAGAAGCAAGTACATCATCGTCCCAAGCGTGGTTGGGTCTGGAACCAATTCTTTGTTTTAGAAGAACATATAGGACCAGAAGCTCAGTACGTGGGCAAGGTAAAGGATTCAGCTTTTATAATTATCACATTGAGAAAGCAATTGGTTTCCGATATTTTTTCTTTTGGCATCATATCACAGCGAGAATTCAAATATAGTTAATAAATCTTCCGGTTGCCCCGTTCTGGAGAACACCCATCTCACGTTCCTTTCCTTACCCCCTCTCCATAAGCAAAAGAACAAGCACTGCACCAGGTCCCACCTGCCGATGTAGATATTCAAACGCAGACTCCTAAAGTTTTGACGAACCAGAGTTCATGGAAAAGTTCTGACATGCCCCTTTGTCGTTCAGTTTGTGTGACATCTGAAGGTATTTTGATAGAGTAAATAAGGTAAACTGTTTCCACTGGCAGGAGGGTCAGTAACCAGAGGACACTGATTTAAGATAATTGGCCAAAGAACCAGAGGGGAGATGAGGAGAACATTTTTTATGCAGTGAGTCGTTATGATCTGGAATGCACTGCCTGAAAGGGAGGTGGAAGCAGATTCAATAGTAATTTTCAAAAGGGAATCGGATAAATACTTGAAAAGGAAATATTTGCAGGGCTGTGGGGAAAGAGCTAAAGAGTGAGATTAATTGGATCGTTCTTTCAAAGAGCCGGCACAGACACAAGGGGCTGAATGGCCTCCCTGTGCTGTGTGATTCAATGACCTCTCCTTGCTCCAACTGGCTCACCTGTACAGTGTTGTTACATTCTTCTCTACCTTGCTTCAAAGGCAACTTCTATGTGGTTGCTCTAAATGAAATAATCATCCCGTTTTTTTGGCCTGCATGTTTAAACTTTCGAAATTGCAAGTTACCGACATAAACTTCTTTGTTCAAGGAGTTTAATTTGTTTTGCAGCAAAATACTGTGCTTGGGAGAGGAAGCAACTGATATTTTGCATTGGTGATCATAGTTCAAGGCCAGATGTCATCTTAGTTTTGTTTACTGGACGTGTTGAATGCAAGACTTCTCACCACTGGTCAATTGTGCAGTCAGAGTGATCCAGTGCGACAGCTGGGGAAACTGGGTTAACATTCACCTTTATAATAATGCCTCGTATTCGCCGTTGAACAAGCATTTATCAAGAGAGTAACTACGCCCGGTAATATAGCAATATAATATGATATGTTGGTGTTATGGTGAATGATGCCGGAAACAATATTCAGAGAATAATGCTTATCAATAATTGAATGACAAGAAAGTACTATAATCCAATGAGGGGCATTCAAATAATTTTAATGCCATAAATTCACTTGCAGGTATTGGCTATAATTTATAATATGTAGTAAATGCAGAATAATTTTATTTTTAATCGTAATTTGTTTCTTTGATGTGGAGATATATTTGTTTGTATTTTCAGTTCTAATAAGATAGAATCCGAATTATATCGGCTGACATGGTAGAGCCTACAAGCGTTGATATGAATGATATGACAATTATCTTTCTGACATGTTATATAAAGTAGCATATTGTGGAATGCCATCACTGTTTCAAATTCTGCACCCCCCCCCCCCCTCCCCTCGGAGTTTATTTGTTTAGGTAACAAGACCTTAATCCAGGATTCCTAACACCTCTTCTTCAAAATATTGATTTGTTCTGAGGAATAAAATGGTTCACAATGATCACAGTAAAGGGAAATAAAGTTATCTGATTGTCATGGTACTTACATGAACTTGAACTATATTGATGTTTACTGAATAATGTAATTGGGTTCTGCATAATTAGTTTGTCATTTTCTAGCTTCTTCCCTCAACCATTTTTGCACAGACCAATGAAACAGCGTCTAAAGCACTTTGCCCCAGTTCTTCATCTGTAGCACTGGGACAATTGAGATCTCCTCATTCTGCTGTTTAATTACATGCGTGCCTTGTCCTCAAAAAATCTATTTTCCCACTGCTCTCCTTAAGTTGATGTGTATTTGCGTTGATAAGAAATATTTCCCGCTGTGCACTTGGCTTAATCTATTGGCACAGATTAGTGGATTTTACTAAGAAATTGCTAAATAGACAATTGAGTGTTTTTGTATACAAATTAGATTGTCATTCACTGGGGGCGGGGGAATTTGGAACTCGCATTGCCTTTGCTAAAATACTTCATAGCTGTGAGAAATGTATGATCATTGTATCTATCCACAGCTGAAGTGTTAGAGTATTTGAGTTGATTTTGAGCTACTTGGTAATCAAGATTCAGTTAATGATCATAGAGAATATCAGAGAGATTTAGGTGTCCTCATACAGGAAATACAGAGAGTTAGCATGAAAGTACAGCAAGCAATTAGGAAGGCAACTGGCATGTTGGCCTTTATTGCAAGGGGGTTGGAATACAAAAGTAAGGATGTTTTGCTACAATTGTAAAGGGCTTTGGTGAGACCACACCTGGAGTACTGTGCACAGTTTATCTGAGGAAGGATATACTTACCTTAGAGGCGGTGCAACAAAGGTTCACTAGATTGATTCCTGGGATAAGAGAGTTGTCCTATGAGGAGAAATTGAATAGATTGGGCCTATACTCTCTGGAGTTTAAAAGAATGAGAGGTGATCTCATTGAAACATATAAGATTCTGAGGGGGATTGACAGGGTAGATGCTGAGAGGTTGTTTCCTGTGGCTGGAATGTCTAGAACTAGGGGTCATGGTCTCAGGATAAGGGGTCAGCCATTTAAGACTAAGATGAGGAGGAATTTCTTTACTCAGAGGGTTGTGAATCTTTATAATTCTCTACCCCCAAAGGGTTGTGGATGCTGAATCATTGAGTATATTCAAGGCTCAGATAGATAAATTTTTGGACTCTAGGGGAATCAAGGGATATGGAGATTGGGCGGGAAAGTAGAGTTGAGGTTGAAGATCAGCCATGATCTTATTGAACAGCGGAGCAAGCTCAAGCAGCCGTATGGCCTACTGCTGCTCCTAATTCTTATGTTCTTAGTATACATTGCTTTCCAATATTTTTGTTGACAACAATTTTGGAGATTTGCCACATCTACCAACCGAGTGAATTAGGTACAAGCTAGATACAATCAAATGCAGCGAATTCCAGGTAAATTCCTATTTGATTAAAGCATAAATTTCCAGTGCACTGAAGCATTTAATCCTAGTGGAGCAAATAAGATTAATGCACAAAACGTTTTACAAAGAGATGCGAGCACATTTAAAAAATGTAATCTTTGCATATAAGATACATCTGCGGGAAAAATTAACCCTCTTCACATCTGTTTTCCTGCCCATGTAAACTAGTCATGATCTAATTGCATCTTCCCACTGTTGGACTGCTTTCTTGTTCTTTTTCATTTCATTACTTTAAACACCAGCTGACACACACACTCAGTTGTTGCAATGCAGGATCATTTATTGAAACCTCATGCCATCCACAACCAGTATGAGTGCACAGGTATTTTCATACTACACCATTCCAGTATGAGAGCGAGCTGTTGAGACACTATCCACGATTCCAGTATGAGCTGCCGAACACTTGTTCCCTTACATTTCTTATACCAACTTTCACCTTTGGTCACTATATTCCATGCATATTACCAATAAATCTTAGTACATCAAAGATATATACATGTGTCAACAGAGTAACAACATAAACTAAACAATCAGGCACTTATCTGGTCTAATTACTTTATTGCCGTCCTAAAACTCTTCCCATTCCCCTAAACACAAGTGACCAAGCTGACATATTCCAGACCATGACAGATATGGCTGAATGACTCTTACACATTCTACTAGTTTACTTTCCTGAGAAGATATCCTTGCTTTAAAATCCCCTTACACAATTTACAACCATGCTCAGCAGAAAGCTGGTTTAACTTTTAACTCATGGTGTGCTGGTCTCACTGACTGCACAGAAAGAGCATTCGAGGCAACCAGCTAGTGTGAACCCTCGTTCCCAAACCCACCAGTGGTCAGGATTCAATGTATGACTTTAAAGCGGGGGACTGTTTATAGTTATTCCCTGCTTTCTAAAAAGACTAATACATGTGTGCAACACCATGGGTGATCAACTAATATTTTCTGTTTTTATTTCACCTGACTTGCTGAACGCTTGATTGAATGAAGCATGACTTGGAAAAACAAAGATTTGCAGCCAGATTATTTTGATTTGCAATTCATGTACAAACACCCGGTCCAAGCACGTTTCTTGGCAAACTCCTTGTGAATTCATCAGGATCCAGCTGCATTTGCAACAGTCACTCAGCTAGGATGCTCATTTGCAACGTCATTCAGAGTTAAACAACCCCCTCCCATAATCTTGGACCAGGCATTGACCGCAACTATCAGAAATATTTCACAAGCTCTTCCTCTCAAAGACGACAAAAACCGCAAGAAAGCAAAACACTGCAGATGCTGGAAATCTTAAGTAAAAAAACAGAAAGAAAACTGATTAGTATTTGTCAGGCAGTTATGTCACGTTTCTGAGATGGTACTGCTGAGTGCTTTGGTGCTGGAGAAGCACAGCCTGGAATAATTACTTTTGCGAATGCTTCCCTTCTGATTGTAGAAAAGCTGTTAATTAAAACCTATGGAGAACCAGAATGAAGATTTCTTCCGTGCACTAGGTGTTTATAAAGGGCATGGTTGCAGTTCTTTTAACACTTAGAGCACAGGAGGAATTCTTCCCTTACGTCATTCTGTTCTCTCATATGCAGAATTCCCAGACACCCAGAATGAAAAGCCGATGGAGAGGTCCGTGCAATTGAAAGAACGGTGTTAAATATTTATTTTCTGATGTTTATTCAGTCCAACCCCCATCGACTTCCACACAGGTTGAAACAAAGGTGGGAGTTTCTCGATGGTTTATAAAATGGTGATCAGTTCTTGTCCAGTTATAGTTCTTGTCGATTGCCGGCTAGCAAACAATTAATTCCTCACAGGCCAGTCAGTTTACCAACCAGTTTAAACAAATAAAAAGGTCTAACTCTACTTGTGCTCAGAAGTTCAGCAGCAGCCCGTGATTTCTATGCTGTACTGTATTCAGTAGTTTCTTACAAAAAGGAATTTGATAGATACTTTGAAAAGGAAACATTTGCAGGGCTATGAGGATAGAGCAGAGGAGTGCGACTAATTGGATAGCTCTTTCAAAGAGCCGGCACAGGCAGGATGGGCTGAATGGTCCCCTTATGTGCTGTATGGCTCCATGATTAAATGTTACTGCAATGTAAACGGGTCTCATTTCAAATCTCTCGGTACAGTTTTTCATTCTTCTAATATTCAACAAGGCTCTTTACTTTAGCTCGTTCCTGTTAACAGGAGGACCAGTGTTAGCAGAAGTCAGTAAACTGAACAAGATGGTGCTGTTGTCTCTGGGGTGTCTCGATTTTTCACAGCCATCTCGGAAGGTAGCACGCCTCGCTGGCAATAGAAACAATAAATTGCTGGAGGCAGCTATGTTTTCTGGCCGCTGTTGTCTGAAAGGCTCAGCCCTTCTCTATAGCCCAGCAAAGTGGTTTTGTGCTTCCTGAGCTGTGTGGATCATTACAGGTAGAATTAACTGGGGAAAGCAGAGCTGCCGAGTATAAAGTTGTGAACCGCAGCTTTAGAACAAGTGTGCGTGGCATTGTTCTGGGGAAACCATTTTGCAATAAACAGCAGAGTTTCCACAGCATGGAGTCTGAGCCATAATGTTCTTCAATCACTTCAGCATTATTTTCTACTTTAAAATGACACTCTTAAAGAGAGGTGCATTTAACATTTTATATATTAAAAGAAGGTTCTTGGATCACTAACAATTAATAGGAACTAATTGATCTTCTGTGGAAAAACAACAGAAAACGCTGGAAAAACTCAGCAGGCCAGGCAACATCCGTGAAGAGAGAAACAGTTAACGTTTCAGGTCGAAACCCTTCGTCAGAACTGAGGAAAAAGCACTAAAATGAAACAGATAAAAAAGCAAGGGGGAGGCTGGGGGGAGGAATACAAGAACAAAAGGGGTGGTCCTTGGTAAGTAGAGACATTAAGAGATGCTCAAGGCAAGACGAGATGGTAATAGGACAGGTTAAGAAACAAAAGGTGGCTAGAAGTGTGAAATGCTGGCAGAATGAGAGACAGCTGTGTGATCTTCTGTGGCATTGCATGGGGGAGTCTAATCTTCAGGTAAAGCAGGGGATAATTAAACGAGGACCTGCAGACGTAATTATGTCCTCATTTTAAAGCCATATGCTCTGCCTTTACTTTTATATAATACTTTGGTTTTATATTATTTATAGTTAAATCGCAAAGCCTACAGCACTTCGAGAAGCAGAGAATTAAATTTGGTGGGAGCACAGGACAAGGTGAGGAGATGGTAGGTGCACCATTGAGATGCAACAGCACCAGCACTGGAGGGAGGGTGTAATAACAGCATGAAAGGTTTACATAGACAGTTGCCATTGTAAATGTGGACACAGGAATTTTTAATGGAAAAAGTTGACAGAAAAAAACAAAGAAAATATAACAACAGGAAATAAGGTTTTTTTAGACAGGAAATGTATGCAGACATAAGATTTTTAATATTTATAGATATATAAAGTTAATCAAATGTCTGCCTTATTGTCTTCAGTGCTGTGTTTAATATCTCATTGAACATTTAAACTCATTCCCTCAAGTTGTCTTCAGACTCTGACTGGGTTTAAAGGAAACTTTTTTCTTCATTCTTGGGATGTGGGCTTCGCTGGCAAGGCCAGCATTTATTGCCCATCCCTAATTGCCCTTGAGAAGGTGCCGGTGAGTCGCCTTCTTGAACCGCTGCAGTCCGTGAGGTGAAGGTACTGTTAGGGAGGGAGTTCCAGGATTTTGACCCAGCGACGATGAAGGAACGGTGATATATTTCCAAGTCAGGATGGTGTGCGTGACTTGGAGGGCAACTTTAAGCTGATGGTGTTCCCATGCACCTGCTGCCGTTGTTCTTTGGGGTGATAGCGGTCGCGGCTTTGGGACATCTACCGCCTAGAAGGACTCTTTAATAAATCTTACACTGCATATTAACAAACCTGAGTGAGGAAGTGGTCATATAGGTTGTACTTTGTCACGTAGTTTAATTTCAAATGTTATTTTTTTCTGAATGGGATCTGAGAGAGATAGTATACCAGTTCTCTTGAAATTCCGGTTTTGGGTCACTATTTTTGAATTGGATGCTAATCTAAGTGATATTGTTTGTACTCTGATATGGAACTTCCTTGTGGAAGGAAGGAATATAAAGAACTCCACTAATCTATTTCACTTACCATCCCTTCTTTCAATATTTGTCCTCTAACTCTAAGGCTTTAAAGTTATTTTGTGTTCCAAGGGAGATATTGGGAGTCACAGTGAAGTTCCATGGCCAGTTATTAAGTGCTTTGTGCAGGAATTATATGAGAGTGTTAAGCGATTACTCCAATGGGATGTATATTGTCACCAATGATGGAGGGGATGATGTGTGTGATTAAACATCAATCTTGTCGGTCGTAAAGAGACAGAAGATTACTTCCCAATAATTTAAGTTTTCATTGTACTTTGTTCTGAATGAAACAGGACTATTGCTCAGTGAACACAGCTGGATCAGGTGGCAGGATGGACAAGAATAAAATTGAAAACCGTCAGAAATGAATCAGTTAATGTCATCTTTGATGTCGCTAGGGGAATAAATACAAATAATAAAAGACCGCTATAAGCCGGGGTGAGTGGTATTCTATGTCGATGGCAGCTAGCAGTGCGTTGAGGTATTGTGAATGTGTCTGGCCTGCCAGGCAAGGTTTGTTTGAAAATGGGAGAAAGAGGAGCAGTAAAGCTAATTAGTGATGTGTTACTCAAAATCCTGCATTTGGCCTTGAGAAATGTTACTGGGGAATAGAAACATAAAGCATAGATTTTAACTGTTGTATAAATAAAACAAGTGATGCAACGATCGTGATCAAGGATTAAAAAGTTACAAAAACAGACACAATTTTATAGCTTTTGGCAAATCTACCAAAGGTACAAAATGCAAATCATTTCAATACAGAATGTGCTCCTGTAATCAAAGCTTCCTACATGCTGATTATAAATAGTCTGCAAGGTAAAAATCTGATTCCATTAAAAACAGGGGCATAGAGGGTGGTGTGGGAGAGCAGATATGGGGTGGATTGCCCGCAAGAGAGACAATGGGCTGGATTTTGCCAGTGTTCAGAGGGCGGGTTTGGAGGCGGGTCCACTGTCAAAATCGCAAAGATTGACAATGGGTAGGAAACCCGCTGTCAACCCGCCTCCACGCAAGTCTCCCAGGTGTCGGGTCTGTCAGCGGAGAACTGACCCGACACCAAGCGACGGGGGAGTCAATTGAGCTCATTAAATGGCTTGTTAAGAGCCAATTTAATGGTAGTTTGAGGCTTCCTTCCGATTTTACCTTCTCCCCCATGGGTTACCCGCTGCTCGGGGAACACGCCAGCTCACCCTGGCATGAGTTGAGTCTGCTCTGATGTATCTGATAAGCCGACAGCTGCAGAAGTGGTTTAAAGGATGCCATGTTGCAGATGGTGAGTTTCAGAGCACAGAAACTGTTGCTTACTGCATTTGTAAGACATCTAGAGATTTCTTTAGCTTGCAAGTGTTTAGAGCCAACTGTATGTCCAGTGCCACCAGGCACACCAGCAGCACCAACAACAACACCAACCTTCTCTGTCATCACCTGATGCTGCACAGGACACAGGGCATCAGCACCTGACAACATTGCTGCCCGGGAGGCCAGTGATGGCATCACCATGGCCAGATTTACTTCACTTGATGCTGTACACCCTGGCTGCCACATGATGTGCCAGGTTGACACCATCCCACACCAGCACCATGAAGCATCCCTTTAATGTCCAAGCCATTCCATGCACACTCATCACTATGGGGGTGGGGGGGGGGGGAAGTTATGTCTCAACATTCACTGGAACTCAGTAAGACACTTCTCAAGGTGTACACAGATCCAATAAGGTGAAGTGTTGAAAATATAGATTTCACTGTATAACAACACATTACCAGACACTTCACATGGACATTGACTACACCTCTCAAGTGCCTACCCTTGTGTGTTGTTAGTTGGTATACTGGCAGTAGGATGAGGGAGAGTGTGAGGGGTGGCTAGTGAGATGGGGAAGTGATAATATAGATAGAGAGGGATGGGTGGAGGTGCAAGGTAAGTTGGTGTGAGTAAGAATGTGCAGGAGAAGGGTATGGAAGGCAGAGTGATGGGGATGTGATGTGTGGCACAGCAGGGTGAGTTTGAATGTGGCTTTGCAGTAACGTTCTGTGATCCACTGAGATCTTTGAAAGGTTGGTGCCACTGCAGCCAGGGACTCCTGATGACATCCCTGCTTTTGCCCTCCTGTGCAATGTGCAACCAGGCTGCGTTGGTATCCTGGGGAGGTCTCTTCGGCCCACAGAAGGGAAGAGAACCTCCCTGCCTGCTGTGACTTCCCTCCATAAGCATATGGAGGGAGTCATTGGAGAGCCTCGGTGCAACCGTTCACCTCTGTGCAGTGCTTGTCAGTGTTTGCAGCACCTCAATGCTGTCAAACACTGACAGAACAACTGTCAAACTCAATGTGGACGTGGTCCCTTTAAGGAAACCGGCTGATGACGCGTCATCAAATGACGTCATCAGACCCGCTTCTGATAATTGGCCAGGAACACCGCAGGGCGGGCTTAATAAGACCAATCAAGGGAAAATCCCTTTGACAGAGCGGCTGCAGCCGGGAGCGGGACCGGAAGCCGGTAACCAGCTATCCCGCCCCCATCCCGACACCGCTGAGAAAATTCAGCCCAACATTTCTGGCTGAACCTGGATCTACTGAGTTTCCTCCACAGGGAAAATCTGGCCCAAATTCTGGGGGGTAAGCAAGTGAGTCTTCTGCCCATTCCCCTATATCAAGACGAGCTTTTGAGGCATGTCTGGTGGAGATCTTGGGCTTCCCCTGGAACTCCACGCTTGACGCTTTCCCTGACCCCAATGAAGGCCAAGCCGGCTGTGAGTTGACAGTAATAAAAACAGAAAATGCTGGAAATACTCAGCGGGTCAGGCAGCATCTGTGGAGAGAGAAACAGAGTTAACGGGCTAAATATTGCCGGCGCTCAGAGGGTGGGTTCGGAGGCGGGTCCGCTGTCCAAATGGCAGTGATTGACAGCTGGGCGGAAGTCCACTCTGAACCCGCCTCCTTGTTAGTTTCCCAAGTGTCGGCTCCGCCTGTGGTTTGCAGACCCGGCACTAAGCGGCGGGTCAGGCATTTGAGATACTTAAGAAGCTGCTTAAAGGTATTTAAGCAGCATTTTACCAGGTTCTAACGATTTTTCCATGTTTTTTACGACGTTCTCGGGGATCACGTCAGGTAAGTGTGTCGGGTTTTCAATGACTCTGCATTGCTGTGAATAGTTGACAGCTGCAAAAGTGGTATAAAAGCAACCATTTCACAGCTGTTCAATTTCCAATCTTAGAGGCTGGAGCCTTCAGGATTTGGAATACACTTTCAGCTTCATGGAGGTTTGAAGTGTTTGGAGCAAACTCTCTATCCAGTGTCACCTCATTGGAACAAGCTCTCTCACCATTGACAGATCGCTTCTGTCATCTCAACCTCACCTGCCATCTATTCCATCAGCATCGGTGCCCTTGAAAAAATCTCACCTTGGTCCTCAGAAAACCCACCACAATCAGCTCCAACACCAACATCACCAGGCACACCAGCAGCACCAACAACAGCATCAACCTTCTCCGCAATCACCTGATGCTGCACAGGACACAGGGCATCAGCACCCAATCACATTGCTGGCCAGGGAAGGCCTCACCATGGCCAGATTTACTTCAGTTGATGCTGTACACCCTGGCTGCCACATGATGCACCAGGTTGGCACCACCCCACACCAACACCATAAAGCATCCCTACAATGCCCAAGTAATTCCTTTCACACTCATCACCATTGGGGGGGGGTGGGGGGGGGGGCAGTACCATTATGTCTCACCATTCATTGCAACTCACTAAGCCACTTCCAAAGGTGCACACAGATCTATCCAAGAACACAAAGTGTTAAAAATAAAGATTTCAATGTTTGACTGCACATTAACAGGAACTTTACATGAACATTGGTGATAAAACCCAACTGCCTACCCTTGTGTGTTGTTAGTTTGAACAAGGATGAGAGTGAGTGTGAGGGGTGGCTAGTGAGATGGGGAAGTGATAATATAGATAGAGAGAGATGGGTGGAAGTGCAAGGTAAGTTGGTGTGAGCAAGGATGTGCAGGAGTAGGGTAGGGAAGGCAGAGTGATGGGGATGCGATGAGTGGCACAGCAGGGGGAGGTTGAGTGTGGCTTTGCAGTAACGTTTCATGATCTACTGAGATCATTGAAAGGTTTGCGTCACTGCAGCCTGGTCCACCTGACCACATCCCTGTTTGTGCCCTCCTGTGCAATGTGCAACTAGTCTGTGTTGGTCTCCTGGGGAGGTCTCTTCCGCCCTGCATGTTGTGACTCCCTCCATAAGCATATGGAGGGAGTGATGGGAAAGCCTGGGTGCAGACACGCAGTTTTGTGTAGTGGTTGTCAGTGTTTGCAGCACCTCAATGCTGCAGAACATTGACAACACAACTGTCAAAATGATTGTGGACATGGCCCCTTCAAGGAAACCGGCTGATGACGCGTCATCAAATGACGTCATCAGATCCGCTTCCTATTAATTGGCCAGGAACCTCGCAGGGCGGCCTTAACAAGCCCCAACAACGGAATATCTTGTTGGAGGCCGGGATCGACACAGATGCGGGGTCACCACACGCCATGGACGTCGCTGCCCCGGACCAGCCGAGGTTGGAAAAATCCAGCCCAATGTTTCAGGTTGATGACCTTTCGTCAGAAGAGTGTGTTGACAGTAGTTCTGTTGTCGGTCTAAGAAAGGCCCCCCAACCCTGCCCAAGGGAAATCTCAGAACGGGGTTAATTACCTTTCAAAGAATACCTGTTTCCTCCCTTTGGGAAAAAATTTGGGACCCTTTTTCTCCTTGAGCCTCAGTCTCCCCCTGTCGGAGCCTCATGGTACCAGTCTGACTTACTGCCAGCACTGTGGGATAGACAGCTCTGTAGCATCTCTACAAGTGCAGCCACACTATTTAACTGACCTGTGTCTGCAATTTGGGATGGAGTCAACATGTTGCAAGGTCAACGGCCAGGAATTCTGATCCGTTGCACTTACAGCGGCGGAGCAGCGACCCTGGGATTTCTTTTGCTGCGGTCAATCATATTGGTACATAGCAGAAATGCCCAAAATGAGGAACTTGAGGGTTATCCTCAAAACCCCTAATCAATCTAAATCATATTGGGTTAACACTTACCAATCAAAAGGAGGAACAACTAACTGCATGCATTGAATAGAGGAAGGGCACCCATTAATTTTAACATCTAATATTAGAATTAAGGCATCTGTTAGTCCTGCATTCTGCCACCCTATTTCAGGAGTGTTAGGGTGATAGCAACCATCTATCACTGTAGTGTGTACTATCTGAGAACTGGACTAGGTGAACATTACGGTGCAACTAAACTCTTCTTAGCATGGGTGCATGCAAATAAGTTCATTATAATGGAAGAAATATATTTGAATTTGTTAAACTTTTCCTGTTAAGATTGCAACCTTCCTGTAATAGCCAGCAGCTTCAGAACAAACAGTTATAGTCAAGAATAATAAGAATGCGAATAAGAATGAGAATGAGAATGTGCGGTGATTTTTTGTTGGTGAAATTCTTTCTTTCATTACTAGAAAGAACGATTTGACTTTATATAGCACCTTATCATCTCTCTCAGCAACATCTCAAAGTGCTTCAAACACAATGGCCAGAATTTTTGCCGGCGCTCAGAGTGCGGGTTTGGAGGCGGGTCCACTGTCAAAATCACAAAGATCGACAGCTGGTCGGTATCCCAAGTGTTGGGCCTGTCATCCCTGAACAGACCCGACACCAAGTGGCGGGTCAGCCAATTTAGACACTTAAAAGTCTGTTAAAAAGTAGGTAAGCACCATATTCCCATGTATTTACCATTTTATCAGGTTTTTAACGAGGTTCCCGGAGAGTGGGTGGCTAGTGAGATGGGGAAGTGATAATGCAGATAGAGAGGGATGGGTGGAGGTGCAAGGTAAGTTGGTGTGAGTAAGAATGTGCAGGAGTAGGGTAGGAAAGGCAGAGTGATGGGGGTGTGATGAGTGGCACAGCAGGATGAGGTTGAGTGTGGCTTTGCAGTAACGTTTCGTGATCTACTGAGATCATTGAAAGGTTTGCGCCACTGCAGCCTGGTCCTCCTGACCACATCCCTGCTTGTCTCCTCCTGTGCAATGTGCAACCAGGCTGCGTTGGTCTCCTGGGGAGGTCTCTTCCACCCATGGGAAGGGAAGAGAACCTCCCTGCGTGCTGTCATGGGAGAGACTGGGTGCCGACGTGCACCTTTGTGCAGTGCTTGTCAGTGTTTGCAGCACCTCAATGCTGTAGAACACTGACAGCACAACTGTCAAAATCAATTTGCGCATGGTCCCTTTAAGGAAACCGGCTGATGACGCGTCATCAAATGACGTCATCAGACCCGCTTCCTTTTAATTGGCCGGGAACCTCGCAGGGCGGGCTTAACAAGCCCAATCAACGGAAAATTCTTCTCACATGGTGGGATGGAACCGGGAGCGGCGTCACCGTCCGGCACCTACCTCGGCCGCACTCAGCTCGCGCCTCGGTAGGCGAAATCGCGGCCAGTGAATTACTTTAAAGGGTGATGACTGTTGTTATAGAGGCAATGATGCGGAGATGCCGGTGTTGGACTGGGGTGGACAAAAGTGAGAAGTCACACAACACCAGGTTATAGTCCAACAGTTTTATTTGAAATCACAAGCTTTCGGAGCTGCTGCCCCTTCGTCAGGTGAAGTAAAGGAATACGAATCGACAAAGCATATATAGATAGAGAACAATGCATGTGTAGCGTACAATGTCAGACGACTACATTTAATCCTCCTGACTGCCTTCCGTCACACCTCGGCAGAGAAACAATCAGGTATGAACGGACACCGCGCAACAATCGCCAGGCAGGAGTGTTCCCTTCCAGTCGGGGAACACTTCAGCAGTCAAGGACATTCAGCCTCGGATCTGTGGGTACGCGTTCTCCAAGGCGGCCTTCGAGACACACGACAACGCAAAATCATCGAGCAAAAACTGATAGCCAAGTTCCGCACTCATGAGGACGGCCTCAACCGGGATCTAGGGTTCATGTCACAATACATGACGTAGAGTCATCCAGACTCGAGTCGTCGTTGGCTTGTTCACAGATGTGATTTCCAGTAAAAAAAAGTAAAAATTTTAAAGTTTATCGTTTTCCATACAGACTGCAGCATTTTACACATTAGACCCCCTGTAACCCCACCTCATTGTCTCAGTTGTATCTTGCTATGTCTTTGATGTGGTGCCTTCCTGGCTGACCTGATTGTTTCTCTGCCGAGGTGTGATGAAAGACAGTCAGGAGGATTAAATGTAGTCGTCTGACATTGTACGCTACACATGCATTGTTCTCTATCTATATATGCTTTGTCGATTCGTATTCCTTTACTTCACCTGACGAAGGGGCAGCAGCTCCGAAAGCTTGTGATTTCAAATAAAACTGTTGGACTATAACCTGGTGTTGTGCGACTTCTCACTGTTATAGAGGCAAGCATGGCAGTCATTCTGGACATAGCAGCAGTCCAAAAACAGCAATGCATTGAAAGAACATGTTTAACTATGTTTGGTGGTTGTTATTTGAGGGAGGAACATCGGTCCATCGACCAGCAGAACTCATTGCTTTTCTTCAAACAAGGCCATGAGATTGTTACCATGCAGCTGAACCAGTGGAGCTGGCAGATGTCCACTTGGTCTAATCATCTTCTGAAGGCCAGCGCCTCTGACAGTGCAGTGCTCCCTGGATCATTGGCCTAGATTTTGCACTCAAGACCTGGAGTGAGGTAAAAGTGCAACAACTGAGTCAAATTGACGACATTATTTACTCTTTCCATTCAACTTCTATCAACAACAACAACAACAATTTCCATTTATATAGCGCCTTTAACGTAGTGAAACATCTCAATGCACTTCACAGGAGCGTTATCAAACCAAAATTGACACCGAGCCACCAAAGGATATATTAGGACAGGAACTTGGTCAGAGAGGTAGGTTTTAAGGAGCATTTTAAAGGAGGATAGAGAGGCGGTGAGGTTTAGGGCGGTAATTCCAGAGCTTAGGACCTAGGCTGCTGAAGGCACGGACGCCAAAGGTGGAGCGATTAAAATCGGGGATGCGCAAGAAGCCAGAATTGGAGGAGCGCAGAGATCTCGGAGGGTTGTAGGGCTGGAGGAGGTTACAGAGTTAGGGAGGGGCGAGGTCATGGAGGGATTTGAACACCAGGTTGAGAATTTTAAAATCAAGGTGTTGCCAGACTGGGAGCCAATGTAGGTCAGCGAACACAGGGGGTGATGGGTGAACGGGACATGGTGCGAGTTAGGATACGGGCAGCAGAGTTCTAAACTATTTCTTATTCCTTTGGTCAGTAACTGTACTCACTTATGTAGGCTACCTAGGAAACTATGTAATGTTATTGCTTTCTAATGATGATAAAATCTTGCGACTTCAGTATAAATCCTACTGTGATGAACCCGGTGCAAGGGCAGAATCCTGGCAGTTACACGGGCTCGCTCCCACTGCAGAACGCACCAAATTCAGGCCTCTGCAATGCCTTTATTGGTGATTTGCTTCTATTTCATTTCACAAACATTTTTCCAGTATAGTGATTTCTGACTAAATTTTGCTTTATTCATTCATGGGATGTGGGCATCGCTGGCATTTATTGCCCATCCCTAATTGCTGTTGTACTGAAAACCTTATTTTCTTGGGCATAAACAACAAAATGTCACATTTGAATGATGCAGTTTGTACGCTGTACACATTATTCCCATGGACATCAATGGAAATGTTAACGACAATAACAACTTGGATTTGCATAGCGCTTTTAACGGAGTAGAACATCCCAAGGTGCTTCACACAAAATTTGACATTACACTACATTATAAAACAATTAGGGCTAATTATTAAAATATTCTAAAGGAAGACATGATATCTTGCTGAGATGAGGAAGGTTCTAAATATGAAAAAAATGTTCGAAGAGTCATTTTTAGTAGGTCAGGTCTTCTCCTGTTCCACTGCTGTAATTAGAGCCCAAACGCATTCGGTGCATAAACAGGATTTCTTCCAAAGTTATGGTGCTGGAGCAGGGGAGAGGAAATTAATTGATCCAAGTAATACAATCCCCCTAATACCACCTGGAAACTCAAGCCAAAGAGTCATTGTGAGTGATGCTTATCTGCGCTCTCCCAGCATAACCTTGAAATTCTCCCTGTATGTCATCAGTATCACATGGCAATGCACCCTGACCTCCCCATCCAAGATGGGAAACTCAACACTAATTTTACAGCTTATCATTCTTGGAGTTAAACTAGGCTGTTTTGAAACATGTGCTGTAATGGTTAGATTACTAGCTCCCTGATTATCAATTATTCAATGTATTGAAGGCAGCAATTTATCACTTAATTAATCATCAACCTCGTAGTCAAGTACAGCTATAATACACTAATTGCATCTTTGAAAGCCCCCCGACCCTCCTCCCCAGCATTTGCCTCTACACAGCAAAATGCAGGCAAATTGTTACACATAAACATCCTAGAAAAAAAGACTTGAACTTATATAGTGTTTTCATGACCACCAGACATGCCAAAGCGCTTGATGAAGTACTTTTTGAAGTGTAGTCACTGTTGCATTGTAGGAAACGCAGCAGCCAATTTGAGCACAGCAAGATCCCACCAATGGCAATGTGATAATGACCAGATCATTTTTTTTTTAAGTCATGTTGATTGAGGGATAAATATTGGCTACAACACCAGGGATAACTCACCTGCTCGTCTTTGAAACACTGCCATAAGATCTTTTATGTCCACCTGAGAGGGGCCTCGGTTTAACGGCCCATCCGAAAGACAGTGCAGCACTCCCTCAGCACTGCTCTGGGGTGTCAGCCTAGATTTTTGTGCTCAAGTCTCTGGAGTGGGGCTTGAAGCCACAACCTTCATGATTCAGAGGAGGCGAGGGTGCTACCAACTGAGCCACAGCTGATACTCTACAAGAATACAGGAAGTGTCATGATGCCACAATGAGAATTTCATGGGATTATTTTACTAACCGATGTCCTTTGTTGGGTGCCACTTTTCAATAATTCTAATATGTCCATCAGCATCCACTGTCCAGGCAGAAAAACAACTTGCTGCTGTGACTGGGCTAAGATTTGTATGTAGGAAAATGGATCAGATTTAGACTTTTGTCCAGGGTATTATATGTGAGGGTAGATTTTACAAATTAATTCTTCCAGCATGGAGCTTAAAGCACTACGGAAGCACATCGGGAATTTGGGCATAGAGGTCCATAGGCTCAGTAGGATTTACTGTCCATTCATTTTAATAGGCAGGAAATCCTTTGGGGTCAACTGGTCTCCGAACTTGAATTTCCAATATGTACTTCCAGCATGCAAATTTATAAAACCTACTCTTTGATGACTGAATTGACATTTAGACATAGAAACATAGAAAAATAGGAGCAGGAGTAGGCCATTTGGCCCTTCGAGCCTGCTCCGCCACTCAATACCATATTCCCGCTCTCTCCCCATACCCCTTGATGCCTTTTGTGTCTAGAGTCATTCTGCATAAATCAACTGATTTGAAAGGATCCAGACACTGTTTGACAATTAGCCTGAATGCACTGGTTGAAGTATCATATAAATGTTAGTTTACCTCAAGAAAGAACCAGGAGATAAGTTGAGGTTATCACCAACAACTACTTTATTTCACTATTTCCATGTAAGCAAGGGTAATATGATTATTTATTATGTTGACAATCATTAAAAACAGAATGGGGGAATTTTAACCTCAAAAAAATGGGTGGGTTGGGGTTGGGTAGGAAGTCACAGTGTAAAAAAACTTAATCCCAACCAGAACCCGTCTTCAAACCTCCCACTTCCTGTTTAAACAGAGGCGGGACGGGGGGCGGGCAGCCAACCTGCTCCCAGAAGGCGGGTAGTCTATTTAAATATTATAATGAGGCTGGCGTGCCTCAGACTTAACCACAATTTTAAATTTAATAGTAGCTGGTGGGGTTTTGCAGGCCTCGGGAAACCCAACAGCTAATGGAAGGTGAGGACTGCTGGATCCAGGAGGTAAGCACCTTTACGCTACCTCCTGGCTCCAGTGTCCCTGCCTAACCCACTTCCTTCGATTGGAAACCGCCTCAACGAGGCCTCTGATCCGTCCCCCCAGGCCTCTGATTTCCCCCCTCCAAGGCCTGATCGCATTCCTGACCTCCCCCTCATCCCCCCCCCACAATGAGGCCTCCAATCACCTTCCTGCCCTCCCTCCCCTTCCCGATCATTCTCCAGGCCCCTCAATGTTCTCTCCCTCCCACCTGATCCCTTGATGTTGGCCCCATTCTCTCCCTCTGCACCCCACCCCCCACAATGCCTTGATGCCGGCCCCGTTCTCTCCCTCCCTCCTGCCGGTCCCTTGATGCCCCCACCCGCCCCCCCCCCCTACAGCGATGTTCGAGTCCAGGTCCAGACCACCCCCCGGCCCCTACTTGATCCCTCCCTCCCTCCTCTCTATGGCCTAGTGCTGCAGGCATAACTGCCTGCAGCCAGCCTCTTCATCTGGCTGGCTGTGGGTGGGAAGCAAAGGTTTCAAATGTAAATCAGGCCCTGCCATTAAATTCGGCAGGGCCTGCAGGAAACCCTGGGTTTTCTAACCGCTTCCGAGATCGCCCCGCCCCCCATTCCCAACCCGCCTCCCGATTAAAATTCCGGCCAATAACGTGGTTTCAGAAATACAACTGCATTAGCTAGTTTCTACTTAATGTAACATAAGAACATAAGAAATAGGAGCAGCAGTAGGTCATACGGCCCCTCGAGCCTGCTCCGCCATTCAATAAGATCATGGCTGATCTTCTACCTCATCTCCACTTTCCTGCACTATCCCCATATCCCTTGATTCCCTTCGTGTCCAAAAATCTATCGATCTCAGTCTTGAGTATACTGTACAACTGAACATCCTCAGCCCTCTGGGGTAGAAAATTCTAAAGATTCACAACCCTCTGAGTGAAGAAATCTCTTCTCAGTCCTACAACAGCACAAAAGAAAATACTGCAGATGCTGGAAATCTGAAATAAAAACAAAAAATGCTGGAGACACTCAGCAGGTCAGGCAGCGTCTGTGAAGAGAGAACAGAGTTAACGTTTCAGGTCGATGACCTTTCGTCAGAACTGGAAAAAAGCAGGAAATGGAACAGATTTTTAAGCAAGTGTAGGGGCTGGGAAATGGGGGTGGGGATGAATGAACAAAAGGGAAGGTCTGTGATAGGATAGAAGGCAGGAGAGATTAAGAGAGATTAAGAGATATTCAAGGCAAAAGGAGATGGTAATGGGACAGGTTAAGAAACAAAGGATGGCTCTGGATGAAGTGTAAATTGCGCTGGCAGAATGAAAGACAGCTGCCATGTGGGAGGGAAGAACAGAAGGCACAAACAAAAGGTGTGGATAAAAAATATATATATGATAGGGGCCGAGGTTATGATCTGAAATTGTTGAACTCTATGATGATGTTCTTTCATCCCCTCCCCCATTTCCCAGACACTACACTTGCTTAAAAATCTGTTCCATTTCCTGCTTTTTTCCAGTTCTGACGAAAGGTCATCGACCTGAAACGTTAACTCTGTTTCTCTCTTCACAGATGCTGCCTGAGCTGCTGAGTGTCTCCAGCATTTTCTGTTCTTCTCAGTCCTAACTGGCCGACCCCTTACCCTGGGACTGTGACCCCTAGACTCTCCAGCCAAGGGGAAACAGCCTCTCAGCATCTACCCTGTCAAGCCCTCTAAGAATGTTACAACAGTTTCAGCACAGCAGTATAACACTACAAATTAAAAGAAATGGTGGAAATCTGAAACTAAAGCAGGAAATGCTGGAAATAAACAGAGAGTTTGGAGAAAAGACAGCTTAATGTTTCAGCTCTAACCATTTATCAGAACTCCAACATTTTCTGTTTGTGTTACAGTAGCTGGGTTCAACTTAACACAACATCGATGTTCAATTCTGAAGGATGCACTAATATGCATGGCAAAGTTATCCCTGTGCAATTTAAGCAGCAATGTTTCAGGCACCAATCATATGCTTTCCATTGAAAGCTTGGATTTGACTTCAGTGAAGTGGGAGCAGTTTACCTGATGTATCAAAACAAGTGGGGGTTCCTTTGCAATGTACTGGTTTCTGGCTCTGGGCATGTACTTGTAGTTGACTTCTTACCTGCAGGCACTTGGACTGTTACATTATATTTGATATAATTCTATTGAGTAAACTCTGCACATTTATCTAAATATTCTCCAAACTTTGCAGATCTGGCTACACATTTTCACATGCATTCTTCAAAACATCTATAAGCCTAAAGCAAAAATCTTTCATTTTAGTATCTTGACTTATCAGGATTTAAGCATTGCTTTAGGCAAGCAAGCAATAAGCAATTAATGACTGCATAATCCCTGATTATAATCGCTCAACCTTTGGTGGCCGTGCCTTCTGTTGCCTAGGCCCTGAGCTCTGGAATTCCCTTCCTAAACCTCTCCGCCTCGCTACCTTTCTTTCTTCCTTTAAGACGCTCCTTAAAACCTACCTCTTTGACCAAGCTTTTGGTTACCTGCCCTAATTTCTCCTTATGTGACTCGGTGTCAAATTTTTTGTCTTAAAACACTCCTGTGCAGCGCCTTGGGATGTTTTACTGCGTTAAAGGGGCTATATAAATACAAGTTGTTGTTGTTGTTGCATCAAGAGTATAGTTTTAATTAAAACCTGCACAAAACACACCTGTAGGCTCCTAAATTGCTCAGCCATTCCAACGGGAGTCTGCTGGAACAGCCAAATCTCCACCGGAACCCAGATACATTAGGTCCTGGACTTGCACTGGCAGTTCCTGTTGTCAATGATGGAGAAGGGGTGGGGCCAAGTGCAGGGACTCCCTATTCCGGAAGTTTCCACTTCTTCAGCCTTCGGCCCCAGCTGGAGTCTTGTGTCCAATTGTGGGCACCACACTTTAGGAAGGACGTGAAGGCTTTGGAGAGGGTACAGAAAAGATTTACTAGAATGGTTCCAGGGATCAGGGAATACAGTTGCGTGGATAGACTGGAGAAGCTGGGGTTGTTCTCCTTGGAGCAGAGAAGGCTAAGAGGAGATTTGATAGAGGTGTTTAGAATCATGGGGGGAGAAATTCAGTATCGCCCCATTTGGGGCGCAATTATCGGCCGGGCGCAAAGATTAGCGCCTGGCGCTAATTATCGCCACCGACTGCAAACTTGACTTTTATCGCCCCTGGAGGTGATTGCAGCGCTATATCAGGCGCTTCACACCTGTCTTAAGGCGCAAAGCCCGAGGAGCGAGGCGCTACCTCAGAGCATTGGCGAAGCTCATGTAATGTCAGTCAGCAATGGAACACACACACAATGGCACGGGCCAGTTCTTAAAGGGGATGGTTAATCTTGCTTTCCATCCACATCCTGCTCATTGCAGCCTTGAATCTCTGCCTGGAGAGACCTGCACATCAAATCTGCTGGAAAGAACAATGGAGAGTACCAGGCAAAGAGCTCAGAGTGCAGGCCCCAAAGTCTCTGCTAAATCGATACAAGGAATGGCAAATCAAAATGAATCTGCAAAGTGCTGCTCCATACCCAAAACTCCTTCACACAGCGTTGAATCTCTCCAGAAGTCTCTCCCTCTCTCTCTCAGAATGCGTAGTTCAAAAATGGCACCAACAATAAAAGGCAGGAAGCGGTCACCTTTAAATAGCGCTCCCCCTTTCCCTTCATGACTGCAGAACACTCCCCTCAACCTGTCGTTGCTTGCGTCAGGCGGTAAGGCAGGGGGCGCCACTCAATATCCGCTCCGGGGCGATACCGGGGCGTTGCGCACTCGACTGACGTCACGATCTGCCGGCGCAGGAGATCGTGGCGGTAGTGTTTAGCGCCGCCGCAAAATGTCTAGTTAATTTCACGAGCGGCGCAAACTTCACCGTGCCTGGGCGCTAGATGCTTTGCGCCCCATTAGTGCCCTCTTAAGGCGCTAACGGGAGGCGCAACCAACTGAATTTTTCCCCCATGAAGTATTGAGTAAATAAAGAGAAACTGTTTCCAATGGCCGAAGGGTCGATAACCAGAGGGCACAGATTGAAGGTGATTGGAAAAAGAACCAGAGGCGACATGAGGAAAACTTTTTTATGCAACGAGTGGTTAGGATTTGGAGTGCACTGCCTGGGTGGTGGATACAGATTCAATAGTAGCCTTCAAAAGGGAATTGGATAAATACTTGAAGGAGAAAAATTTGCAGAGATATGGGGAAAGAGCGGGGGAGTGGGACTAACTTGATTGCTCTTCGAAAGAGCCAGCGCAGACTCGATGGGCCGAAAGGCCTCATTCAGTGCTGTACTATTCTATGATTCTATGAAAAGGCCATGATGTAACTTTGGATGCTTGCATTCAGCAGACTGACCTCCTGACAGATGAAATTAGTCCCCACTTGAAGGGGTTCAGCAGTGATTGTGCCCAAGGTCCAAGATCCTGGGTATGGGGAGAGAGTTTGTTTTAAATTTAAATCAGTCCCCTGACACTGGGGCCGTGATCCAAGCACTTCGACTCTCTTTGACAGAGGAGAGGGTTACCACAGACGCACCTCCATACTACGATAGGCCTGCTGCTGGAGGCCCCTACCCCAGATCCCATGAACATCATTGAGGTCAATGGCGGAGTTCAGTGGTTGGTGGGATCCTGCCATAAATTGCGGGGATCACATCCTCGGGGCCATGAATTTGAGTTATTCAATTTATTGTTACAGATTCTCCAATGTGCACTTAATTAAAAGTTACTGTTTGAGATTGGACCCAAAGGTAGGGACATTCTCACTCATTAATAACCAGCCAAAGGACTTTTACCTGATCAAGTCCCTCTGTTATAAGTATCTCTTTTGCGTCAACATTTCAGTTTTAGCCAGGCGCTACCAGGATTCTACTACCTGTATCTTGATACCTTGTAGTGAAGCTAACCTTGTAGCGTTGGATTTTCTACAGCTTTTTCAATTTTGCCATTCCATACTCTGAGCTACCATGCCATATCTTATTGTAGAAAGAGAATGATTGCAGCCCCCACACTTAATCCAATCCACAACAGAATTCTATTTTATTTTGTCTTTCATTGATACACTGTCCCTTTAAACAAATCATGTCTTGATAAGATGAAATTGAGAGGTCGCACAACACCAGGTTATAGTCCAACAGTTTTATTTGAAATCACAAGCTTTCGGAGCTATCGCTCCTTCCTCAGGTGAAGTAAATTGGATACAGAATCGCCAGAGCATATATAGATGGAAAAAAAAGCATGTGTACTTTACAATTGCAGACCAATAAATTAAATCATCCTGACTATCTGCCGAGGTGTGATAAAGTTAATTAAGTCAGCCAGGAAGGTACCACATCAAAAGACATAGCAAGATACAACTGAGACAATGAGGTGTAGTCGCAGGGGTTCTAACGTGTCAAAAGCTGCCGTCTGTATGTAAAACGAAAAGCTTTAAAAAAAATTTACTTTTTTACTGGGAAAATACTGGGAACATACAGACGGCAGCTTTTGACACGTTAGAACCCCTGCGACTACACCTCATTGTCTCAGTTAATTTTCCCAGTAAAAAAGTAAATTTTTTTTAAAGCTTTTCGTTTTACATACAGACGGCAGCTTTTGACACGTTAGAACCCCTGCGACTACACCTCATTGTCTCAGTTGTATCTTGCTATGTCTTTTGATGTGGTACCTTCCTGGCTGACTTAATTAACTTTATCACACCTCGGCAGATAGTCAGGATGATTTAATTTATTGGTCTGCAATTGTAAAGTACACATGCTTTTTTTTCCATCTATATATGCTCTGGCGATTCTGTATCCAATTTACTTCACCTGAGGAAGGAGCGATAGCTCCGAAAGCTTGTGATTTCAAATAAAACTGTTGGACTATAACCTGGTGTTGTGCGACCTCTCAATTTTGTCCACCCCAGTCCAACACCGGCATCTCCGCATCTTGATAAGATGAGCCATGACATAGCAGGGAACGAAACATTTATCACTTTTTTGCACCCAGTTTTAGTACCGAAAGATAAATACATCACCGTTTAGAATCAGAATAAAGTACCCCCCCCGCAACGTACCTTAATCCCAGCCTCGAAGAATGCTCCCTATTGCAATATTTGTCTATTTTCTTCACCGCCTGTCATTGTGGTCTCTCTGAGTGAGACAGACAATTTTGTGCCAGATGCAGCCACTTGCGTTGTGGATTTGTCCTCATTTGGGCTGGGATTATTCTCATCAAAGCTATTTTAGTTAGGACTATATTGCATTCATTTAGAGAGAGGAGACCTTCATCCAATTGATTTGGGCTGAGTTTGAATTTAAAAGCCAGCAATGAAAGGATAGTGCCCATTGAAGTAAGCAATTTTCTCAGTATGTCTCTTTTCTTTACTTTAAACAGGAAAATATCACACTACATGTAGAAATAGAAGGTAATGGCAGAGTACTGTCCTGTGGGGAAAATGAGCGCAGTTTCATTTCTCAATAACTTTTTCCAGTTTTTCCACTTGATATCCCATTTTCCACTGAGTACCCACATTGGAAGTGATAGCTGGCTATCTGAGTGAGTGACAGAAATTATTATTACTTCGGCTTTTAACAACAAATAGCTCTTGTCAGTGCACTGTCTGGTAAATTTTGTCCTCGGCCTCAGGCAGAACATAAGCCATATAGATTTTTACCAGTGTATCTTTTTTATTTTAAAATGCATTCAACTAGTCACCCCTGTGCTCGCTGATCTACACTGGCTCACGGTTACGATTTAAAAGTCTCATTCTTTTTTTCAAATCCCTCCAAGGCCTCAACCCTCCCTATCTCTGTAATCTCCTCCAGCCCCACAACCCTCTGAGATCTCTACGCTCCTCAAATTCTGGCCCCTTGTGAATCCCTGATTTTAATCGCTCAGCCATTGGTGGCTGTGCCTTCAGCTGCCAAGGCCCTAAGCTCTGGAATTCCCTCCCTAAACCGCTCCACCTCGCTACCTCTCTTTCCTCCAGAGACTTGAGCACATAAATCTGGGCTGACACTCCAGTGCAGTGCTGAGGGAGTGCTGCACTGTTGGAGGTGCCGTCTTTCGGATGAGACGTTAAACCGAGGCCCCATCTGCTCTCTCAGGTGGACATAAAAGATCCCATGACACTATTTCGAAGAAGAGCAGGGGGGAGTTATCCCCGGTGTCCTGGCCAATATTTATCCCTCAATCAACATAACAGAAACAGTTTATCTGGTCATTATCACATTGCTGTTTGTGGGAGCTTGCTGTGTGCAAATTGGCTGCCGCGTTTCCCACATTACAACAGTGACTACACTTCAAAAGTACTTCATTGGCTGTAAAGCACTTTGAGATGTCCGGTGGTCGTGAAAGGCACTATAGAAATGCGAGTCTTTCTTTTTCTTCCTTTAAGATGCTCCTTAAAACCTACCTGTTTCATCTGCCTTAATAGCTCCTTGTGTGGATCGCTGTCAAATTTTGTTTTATGACGCTCCTGTGAAGCACCGTGGGATGTTTCACTACGTTAAAGGCGCTAGATAAATACTTGTTGTTGTTGTTGTTGGTGTATTCAATTCTGGATCAAAATCCCTCCATTACAAAAGTAAATACACTTCAAAGTATTTTATTGACTGTGATGTGATTGGTGACGTCCTGAGGTCATGAAAGATGCGATCTAAATGCAAGATCTTTCTCTTTCTTTCAAAGTTTCTTCCTCCCTTGTCTTTCAGGGATATTTTACATTTCAGTGTCAGACTCGAATATTGGCAGCAAAAGTTTAGCTATTTCAATATCCCACACACCAAACTACATTTAAAACAATGGCTGCTGAGACCATTATTCTTTCCTGCCATCTGTAAGCCCCCTAAGCTGCATATGGGATGATTCTGTCCTGCCAGGGCGCTAAAATAATGGTCACACTGCTGAGTACTTTGAGACATTAAGTAGTACACAAAACAATCTTGGTCTCATTTCAGGTTATTTTGACCATTATTCCACAGAGAGGATTTGAACAAAGAGTTACTTGTAATTTTTTTTTTAAGCAAAGTATATTCTTGTGAGTTTTTTTATAAAGAGTATCGAGATGAAAGGTAGTTCACATGCTAAATGGAAATTGTTGCCCCCCAGAGACTAAACACAAAGCAATTCATTAGCTTGTCTAGGTAATCGGGATAAAAACTCACACCCATTATGTTGGAAAGTCCTTTGATCTTTGCCTGTCTATGAAGAGGGGGAGATGAAAAGATAGAGGGGGCAATTTTAATGAAGAGTGGCTAGGGGTCCATGTGATGAGAAGCTGTCCAGTCCTTCGCAGTGTGAGACCCTGGAGATTTTAACTCACATGATTGACATTTGTCTCCCCCTGAACCCAGCTGAATCATCCTTGGTCCAACCATCTTCAGTTGCTTCATCAATGACCTTCCCTCCATCATAAAGTCAAGAGCAAGGCTTTTCCCTGATATTCCACAGTGTTCACCTGCATTTCCCAACTTCTCTGATATTGTAGCAGTCCATTCCAGACTTGGGATGAAAAGTAGCAGGTAACATTCACACCACTGAAGTGCCAGGTAATAACCATCATGAAAAAAAGAAAGTTCCTCTGATCTTGAATAGCTCCACCATTCCCAAGTTCCCTACCATTGATATCTATGAGGCCACCATCAACCAGAGACTTAACTGGAACAGTGATATCAATACCATGGCTCAAAGAGCAGAGGCTGGGTACACTGCGATAAGTAGCTTGTCTCAAAGCTTCTCCACCATCTACAAACCTCAAGAATTACTCAAGAAACAGGACTAAGTAGTTTGCTTGATTGACATTACTTTTGCTGGGCTCCATAGCCACCCCCTCCATCACTAGCACACTATGACAGGAGTATGTACAATCTACAGGATGTGTTGTAGCAACATGCCAAGGTTACTTTGACAGCCCTTCCCCACCTGCAACCACAACCACCAAGAAGGACAAGAGCAGCAATGTCATGGAAAACCATCACCTAGAAGCTCCCCTCCAACAACAACAACAAGATGTATTTATATAGCGCCTTTAACGTAATAAAACATCCCAAGGCACTTCACAGGAGCGTTATCAAACAAAATTTGACACCGAGCCACATAAGGAGATATTAGGACAGGTGGAGGTAGGTTTGAAGGATCGTCTTAAAGGAGGAAAGAGAGGCGGAGAGGTTTAGGGAGGGAATTTCCGAGCTTAGGTCCTTGGTAGCTGAAGCCAATGGTGGAGCGATTAAAATCAGCTTGGACATATATCACTGTTCTTTCATCATCGCAGGGTCAATATCCTGGAATTTCCTACCTAACACCGTTATAACCACAAGGACTACAGTGGTTCCAGAAGATGCCTTCACAGGGCAACTAGGAACAGGCAATAAAAGGTGACCGTGCCAGATTTGCCCACATCTTCAGAACAAATTAAATGAAAATCTCAATACAATGTTTAATGGTTTCAGAGCTATATCCCAAAACTGCATTTAATTTAACACAAATTGATATTCCATCTGAAAAGAATCCACAGGGGAGTGTTGTGTGGGAAATCGGAAAATTTACACAGGTGTGGTTGCGGTTAAGCCACATTATTGGGCCAAAGGAAAGATAGCTTTACCCTGCATCTGGCACATGATATTTGTGACCATTATGGCATTGAGTTTCAATTATGTAAAATGTTCCATAGATACAAAGGGCTCGATTTTGTCATTGGGGCGGGCTGGGGTCATGTCATCCGCTTTTCGTGTTAGCCACCCGACTCCAATTGGATGTGGGAGAATTATTCAATTTTCCTCTAATTGGGCAATTGAGTTCCAGCATGTGGGAACCCATGACCCAATTAGTTTTTTCAGTCTGAAAGTCGCCTCTGATGATGTCATCATTGCTGCTGCATTTAAGGTCTGCAAAGACTGGGAAGCTTTTGACCTTTGCTGTGAGAGGGACCTGGAGGCAAAATGAGCAGCAGGAGACCTAAGTCTGCTCCCAGATTTTTTTTACCACCACCATCAACATCACCACTACCACTACTATTACTACTACTACAGGCTCCCACAACAATGGTTATGACTGCTAAAAGTTCCCCCAGAATGATGATTGATCAAATCTCCTTCTTAATGGTGGACCTGCAGCTGATAGTCAGCAATCCAAGTGTGCTACCACCAGGTTTCACTGTCGTGTTTCAGAGAAGGCGTACATCACGTCGGAAAAGTCTTGAAAGCAGAAAGGCCTCTCAAAATGGGATTATAGAGGCAATTAAGTGGTTGTTAAGGGCCTTAAGGACCTATCCCGCCTCTTGGAGGTGGGACGGAGACGGGATCAGAAACCACGCATTTGGGAAAATTGCTCGGAGGTGGGGTCGGGCCCGCCCGCCATTTTTTGCAATTTTAACACCCCATACGCCTCCATTCCCGCCTCCTCGGGCCTGGCAAAATCAAGCCCAAAATTTGCAACAAAATTGTATCCAAGATGCCAGTTGTTATTATCCATTTACCATATGTAGTTTTAGATAGTGACTGCAAAACTATACCCAAGTGTCTTACTTTTTAAGTGAATAAACTTGTACTCCTCCATCAGTATAGCCAATATACTGGGTTGATAAGTGTCAAGTAACATTTGTGCCACGCAAGTGCCAAGCAATGACTATCTCCAACAAGAGAGAGCCTAACCACTGTCTCTTGACATCAACGGGATTATCATCGCCGAATCCCCCACCATCAGCATCCTGGGGGTCACCATTGATCAGAAACTTAACTGGACCAGCCACGTAAATACTGTGGCTACAAGAGCAGGTCATAGGCTGGGAATCTGTGGCAAGTGTCTTACCTCTGGACTCCCCAAAGTCTTTCAACCATCTACAAGGCACAAGTAAGGAGTGTGATGGAATATTCTCCACTTGCCTGGATGAGTGCAGCTCCAACAACACTGAAGAAGCTCGACACCATCCAGGACAAAGCAGTCCACTTGATTGACACCCCATCCACCACTTTAAGCATTCACTCCCTCCACCACCGGCGCACCGTGGCTGCAGTGTGTACCATCTACAAGATGCACTACAGCAACTCGCCAAGGCTTCTTCAAAAGCACCTCCCAAACCTGCGACCACTACTACCTAGAAGGACGAGGGCAGCAAGAGCATGGGAACACCATCACCTCCAAGTTCCACTCCAAGTCACAAACCATCCTGACTTGGAAATATATCGCCATTCCTACATCATCACTGGGTCAAAATCCTGGAACTCCCTCCCTAACAGCACTTGTGGGAGTACCTTCACCCCACGGACTGCAGCGGTTCAAGAAGGCGGCTCACCACTACTTTTTCAAGGACTATTAGGGATGGGCAATAAATGCTGCCCTTGCCAGCAACGCCCACATCCCAAGCCCAAATAAAAAACCTAACAGATAAATAATCCATAAGTAATGTAGATATCCAATCTACATGTTATCCAAAGTCTTTTAAAGCACCAATAGATCTAGAACAACTGAAGCATGTCATGGGAACCCAAAAGGATCCACTTTATACACAGGCATAGATATAGTTTGGAAACAAATACAGCAACAATCTCTAGAATTCTATGGACCTGGGAATTTTGAGAAAGGGATGAAGTCTTGTAATAGCTTTCTTTGAATTAAAACAAAACATAGTCCTCGCCATTACATTTTGCTTCTCTATATTACTCCCATTTCGTACCATTGCTGTTTTAGTTAGCAGCTTCAGTTGAATGCACCTATTGCCATGGTAATCTATGCAAGTCTTCATTATGATTACCCTGGGTTCCATTGAATTGCCTATTCATATTATTATAGTTTTAAACAAATTATTCACCAAACCGTGTTTGGCAATGGGGATTAGCCTTAAAATACACCTTCACAGGATACTTTTTAAGTCAACATAACCTGATCGAATTTATAAGTATGACCTTATAAGTGTCAGGCATGGCTCAGTGGGTGGCACTCTCTAGGTGGGAGGGGCTAGGAGTAAGCAGGTGCTGCTGGGTGCTTGATTACTGTAGGGAGTTGGAGTGAGTTTGTAACAAGTTGGTGGTGGTTTTTTTTCAGGTTTGAGGGACTTTTTGGTCCTTAAACAGCAGCCAGATGTCTGCTGAGGGACCCGGAGTGCCAGGCCCCTCAGAGGACAATGTTCCCAGGATGAATATAATCAGGGGAGAAAATGTTGGTGGAAGGGAGAAAAAAAGGCCCAAAGGTTTGGGCCGGAACCCCAAGAGGTTTAGAAAAGATAACACGCTGGTGGTTCAGTACGATGATAAGGAGATATGGGCTTGGGATATTATCCAGGTGGCACATGAGGACTGCGGTGGGGGAAGCTGCTTTGCCTGCCGACCAAAGCCGAATGTTGGGTTCGAGGTGACAGTCAGTGGCCGAGAGGAGGTGGAAAGACTTTTACTGATTTTGAATGTTGGAGATAAGTTCTTGGAGGTATCTCTGCTATATTCTGAAGAGGTGGTGGTCTCATTCTTAAACCTTCCCCTTTATATTGAGGACAATGTTCTAATAAAAAAGTTGGAGTCGTGGGAGATTAAAATTTCCTTGGTAATAAAGAGGAGATACTATCCAGGAACGCAGGTAGCAGATGGAACCCGTTATGTAAAGGTACGGTTTCCAGAGGGGGTGGAATCATTGCCGTATAGCATGAAATTCGAGACCAGGTGAAGGTTTGTTATTATTATCTTGGACACGACCATCTTGTAAGAAGCTGTCCGGACTAGTACTGTTATAACTGCGGTGAGTCTGGACACATCGCTCTGAGCTGCAAGACAGAGAAGCTGTGGGGTGTGTCACAAAGGCCCCACCCGCTGTGAGTGTGAGGCAGAAGGAAGCCCCTTGAGTGACGAGGAGAAGGAGAAGGAGCAGGAGGTGTGAGTGGAGTGGCTGGAAGAGCGGAGCAGGCGGAGGACACAGCTGGTGAATGGAAGGAGAAAAGAGCGCAGGAAGAGGCAGAAAATTGCAGAGCAGAGAACAGGATGGAAAGGGTGGAAAACACACCAAGTACGGTGGAAAGGGACAAAGACAGCAACGGGCAGCATGGGTCGAGGGCAGAGTCGAGCTATAATGCGACTCGGCTTTCTCTAAAGAATCTGGTGTCCGTAGGGGGAGTGGAGGTGTGAGCGGGGTGCAGAGTAAGTGTAAGTCCTCCAAAGAAAGTCGGGGAGTTGGACATCTCGGGGAGGGGGAAAGAAAAGGAGACGGTGCAAGAGGCAGGAGCCTTAAAGGGGCAGCAGGACAGGAGCGAGGAGACAAAGACGCCAGAAGGGTTCAAGATGCACCATTGTCCCAGAGAGAGAAGAAATGGGGAGCAAGGGTCAGTGGTGGAGATCAGGCCAAAGGGAGTGACACTGTTTGAGAAACCATGATAGCAGGAAGACTCTCTAAGGGAGATTACGTATCTGATGGGGAGCAGGGACGGGAGGCTACAGAAGAGCTCGAGAGTGAGGAGTCAGAGGGGGACAGAGACATGGAAGTGGGGGGTGGGGTGACATCGTGTGGAAAGGGAAAGGTTAGTGAGGGGCAGAAGGAGAGAGAAGGGGCAACTCCTCGGCTCAAACCTAATGTAAGGAAGAGGCTGAAACTGCAGGGAAGGTTCAAACAGGAGGTGAAAAGAGCCAGAGGCTGCAGGACAAAGCAACTTGCACATAGCACCTTTCACGACCATCGGAGTCCCAAAGCACTTTACAGCCAATGAAGTACTTCTGAAGTGTAATCACTGTCGTAATGTGAGAAGGAACATGAGAGGAGGGAAGGGCCAGAGATTAAATGATAGGGGGATGATCAGGCACACTTCCCTTATTCGGAGCCATGATTACTGATCAATTTTTAAAGTACAATAGATTAGTATATGTTATGGGAGACAAATTAAACTTCAGGTTTTGATGTTAATATGTGGTGGAAGAATGGCTGTGCAGAGTGGCGGAATGGATTTGTATGATACAATGGATACAATGGAATGACCATGATGTAAATGTTTTTAATGTTCAATAATTAATATATTAAAAAAAAGTGGGTCGCACTCTCGCCTCTGAGTCAGAAGGCTGTGAGTTCAAATCCCACTCCAGTGACTTGAGCACAAAAATCTAGGCTGACACTCCAGTGCAGTGCTGAGAGAGTGCTGCACTGTTGGAGGTGCTGTCTTTCAGATGAGACGTTAAACCGAGGCCCCGTCTACTCTCTCAGGTGCACGTATAAGATCCTATGGCACTATTTTGAAGAAGAGCAGGGGAGTTATCCTGGTGTCCTGGATAATATTTATCCCTCAATCAACATCACTAAAACAGATTATCTGGTCATTATCACATTGCTGTTTGTGGGAGCTTGCTGTGTGAAAATTGGCTGCTGCGTTTCCTACATTACAACAGTGACTACACTTCAAAAGGTACTTCAGTGGCTGTAAAGCTATTTGGGATGTCCTGAGGTCATGAAAGGCGCTATAGAAATGCAAGTCTTTCTTTTAACTTTTGTACATGCTGGATTTTCTGATAATAAACTTTAGATGTTTCTCAAACTTTGCATTGAAGATACCCAGTCCTTAATTCTCCAATGTAAATGTATTTGCTTATCCTGAAATCAATCATACTGACAGTTGGCATGCACATTGGCAAACCCTGTCATTGCAAAACAGACTGCAGAATGAGTAATAAGCATTGCAGTTTAGGGAATTATTTCCAGGCAATCATCTTCTTTCACTTAAGCTTCATTCTTGTGGGTACAATGCTATGAAATTCCTCAGCCTCCTGATTAGATTACAGCCTTGTAATCACTCTCAGGTAGCTATTATTTTCCATTTTAATTTACAAAATTGGGATGCTATTATGTCATACTTGATTACAGTTGAGGTTTGTTGAAAGGCTTAATTTCAAAATTTGCAGCAAAATACGTGTTAAAAAGAATAATTATAGTAATAACAATACAGATACCTGTTAGCAGTCAACCTCCATTCTCCTCTGGTTCGCAACAACAGGTTTTGAGTAAGCACGAGACACTGCATAGTGGAGTACACGGAACAGACTTTATTGATACACAGTAAAGGTGATCGGCCTTTAACTGTATACAGAAAATGGCTTTTCAGTTTCTGTATCTTTTGAACCCATGATCCTTTATACACCATATTTTGACTGCATCAAAGTAAAATGTCACAGATAAGACTGTATGACGTATCTATTCCCAAATCCTTTGAAAACAGACTATCCATGTAAACAGTTGTAGTTTGTTTGCTTCAAAACTACCTCCCCTAAACAAGACTTCCCTTCGTATCAGTCCCTAAACCCTTTTAAGAAAAAGCTTTACCCGCTAATGGATTCGCTACCCCTGTTTTATTACCCTAAAACTAAAGTTACATTTTATTACTAACACTTATTTCCTTACGCTAGCACATTACATAGCAGAAGACAAGCCGTGCTTTCTCCTCACGACACTTCAAAGTCATCCTGTTTATATTGGAAAGCCTGTTGCTTCAAGACACAACGAAGTTCAACTGTTAACCCTTAACTCCCCAAGATGTCCAACGTACATCGCTCCAGGATGTCCAACAACGCCAAGAGCAACCATTCTAAAAGCATTTAACGTACTCAGTTATGGATCACTTCAGCAACATGTGGCTGCACAATCCTTTGTAATCTCACTGTACATAGGTTCTCATACAGTGTTAATATAGGACCTCAAAGGTAGTAATCTCAGTGCTAGTCAGAGTAGAAATAGCAGGATATTTCAGATGAATACGTGCCTAGAGGAATGGTGCATGGGGGAGGGATTCAAATTCCTGACACTTTGGAACCGGTTCTGGGGGAGGTGGGACCAGTACAAACTGGACGGTTTGCACCTGGGCAGGACTGGGACTGATGTCCTAGGGGGAGTGTTTGCTAGTGCTGTTGGGAGGGTTTAAACAAAAATGGCAGGGGGTTGGGAACCTGTGCAGGGAGACAAAGAAAAGGGAAGCAAGGATAGAAGCAAAAGATAGGAAGGAGAAAAGCAAAGTGGAAGGCAGAGAAATCAAGGGTGTAAATCAAACAGGGCCACAGTTAAAAATAATTCTAAAAGGACTAAGAGTGTTAAAAAAACAAGCCTGAAGGCTTTGTGTCTTAATGCGAGGAGCATTCATAATAAGGTGGATGAATTAGCTGCGCAAATAGATGTAAACGGATACAATATAATTAGGATTACGCAGACTTGGCTCCAGGGTGACCAAGGCTGGGAAATCAAGATCCAGGGGTATTCAATATTCAGGAAGGACAGG
Source organism: Squalus acanthias (assembly GCA_030390025.1). Lineage (NCBI taxonomy): Eukaryota > Metazoa > Chordata > Chondrichthyes > Squaliformes > Squalidae > Squalus > Squalus acanthias. The sequence continues at coordinate 12,194,611 of CM059428.1, forward strand.
CAAAAAGGAAAAGGAGGTGGGGTAGCATTGCTGGTTAAAGAGGAGATTAACACAATAGTAAGGAAGAATATTAACTCGGATGATGTGGAATCTGTATGGGTAGAGATGCAAAATACCAAGGGGCAGAAAACGTTAGTGGGAGTTGTATACAGAACCCCAAACAGTAGTGGTGAGGTTGGGGATGGCATTAAACAGGAAATTAGAGACTCGTGCAATAAGAGCACTGCAGTTATCTTTGGTGACATTAATCTGCATATAGATTGAGCTAACCAAATTCGTAACAATACTGTGGGGGAGGAATTCCTATAGTGTATACGGGATGGGTTCCTGGACCAATATGTCGAGGAACCAACTAGAGATCAGGCCATCTTAGACTGGGTATTATGTAATGAGAAAGGATTAATTAGCAATCTTGTTGTGCGAGGTCCCTTGGGGAAGAGCAATCATAATATTGTGGCGGATCGCCACCTAAAACGGGCATAATCCACTCTTCCGTCTGTGGACAAATTTCCAGCACCTTCCCCTTTAAGGCACCTTACCTTTAAGGCAGAAGGGGGCGGGGCCTCAGGTTTTACCCAGAGAATTCTGGGAGTTTTTCCAGAGAATTCTGGGAGCAGCTTTTCTCAGCCATTTTGTGTGCCATGCAGTGAATAAAAGTTTCTTGTTTTCCACATATGGATTCAGCCTCCATTCGTGTTTTGCGGCAGCCTCAACATTGGTGACCCCGACGCTCAGAACGTATTCCGAGCACTGCAATGGCGGACACGAACGCAGTTTCCGTGAAACTGCCGGAGTTTTGGGAAAACCAGCCCGAAGCCTGGTTTCTCCAAGCTGAATCTCGCTTCCGGCTGCGAAATATCACCACAGATGGGACGAAGTACGACTATCTCGTCACATCACTCAGTAGCGCCACAGTTTCCAAGGTTTGGACAACGCTGCAGAACCCACCAGAGGAAGGCAAGTACGCACACCTCAGGACAGCACTCCTTAAAAAATTTACGGCCTCGGCATATCAGCGAAACTGCCACCTCCTCGACCTTCCAGGCCTCGGTGATGCCTCACCTTCAGGCCTCCTCTCCCACATGCTCTCCCTCACCGACGAAAGCCCACCCGGATCACTCTTCCGCATGCTGTTCATCCGCCAGCTCCCTCTCAGCATCCGCCCAGCGATCGTGGCGTCCGGCCTCACAAACCTGGAAGCCCTGGCCGATGAGGCCGACAAGCTGCTGTCCGCTCACTCCAGCCGCGACGTCACTCCGGACCTGGCAGCCAATGCCTGGGCGCGCCCCTCACCATCCAGCACGCGGCCACAAGGGCCTGTCACCAGGCCCATGGGGCCTTCGCGCCCCACTAACCCGGGCCACTGTTACTACCACGCACGGTTCGGCGCCAGGGCACAACGGTGCACACCTCCCTGCTCTTTCAAGTCCGCCCCCGTTCCAGCCCCCGCGATGGCCGTGGGCTATGCGGGCTCCCTGCTGTTCGTCACGGATGACAAAACCGGCCGCCGGTTCCTGTGCGACACTGGGGCTCAGCACAGCATCATCCCGGCCTCCTCCCTCAACATCCAAAAGGGCGAACGAGGACCGGTGCTGGCAGCTGCTAACGGCTCAGAAATCCGGACGTATGGCACCCGGACAGTCACCCTCGACCTCGCTGGTCACCGCTACCGATGGGAGTTCATCACTGCCAAGGTGCTCTCCCCCCTCATCGGCGCAGATTTCCTGTGCGCCCACGGCCTACTGGTAGACATCCCTCGTCACCGCCTCGTGGACATGAACACCATGTCCCCCATTCTGGGCGCCATGGCCCCCCGTCAACCCGCCGACATGGCGTCACAGTGCCACGCCCGGGCCACGGATGACTACTCGGCACTCCTGGCCGAATTCCCAGCCCTTACCAATCCGACCTTCTCCATGGAGGCCGCCAAACACGGGGTGGAACACTTCATCCCCACCACAGGCCCCCCAGTGTACGCCCACGCCCGCAGGCTGGACCCGGCCAAACTGGAGATCGCGCGAACCGAGTTTGCCACCATGGAACAGCTCGGCATCATCCGCCGCTCCAACAGTCCCTGGGCCTCCCCACTCCACATCGCCCCCAAACCAGGCGGAGGTTGGTGCCCCTGCGAGGATTACCGCCGCCTCAATGACGCCACCACCCCTGATCGGTACACATGCCGCACATTCAGGACTTCTCGGCTAGACTGGCCGGCCGCTCAGTCTTTTCCAAGGTCGACCTGGTGCGCGGCTACCACCAAGTCCCCGTCCACCCCGCGGACGTCCCCAAGACGGCCGTAATCACCCCCTTCGGCCTGTTTGAGTTCCTGCAGATGCCCTTCGGCCTCAAAAACGCGGCCCAGGCATTCTAACGGCTCATGCACTCGGTCCTTCGGGACCTGAAGTTCCTGTTCGTCTACCTGGACGACATCCTGGTAGCCAGTTCCTCGGGATGGTGAATTTCTATAACCGCTTCATCCCCAAAGCGGCGTCCCTCATGAGGCCCCTGTATGAAGCCCTCCGGGGCAGGAGTGGCAAGATGGCGGTCGAATGGATGGCAGACGCGTCCGCCGCCTTCGATTCCACCAAGACCGCGCTCGCCAACGCCACCCTGCTCGCGCACCCACGGCCCAATGCCAGGGTAGCGCTCACCACGGACGCCTCCGACCACGTGGTCGGCGCCGTGTATGAGCAGTGGGTCAACGGCACCCGGCAACCACTTGCCTTCTTCAGCCGCCAACTACGCCCCCCGGAGGTCAAGTACAGCACCTTCGCACGCGAGCTCCTCGCGCTGTTCCTGGCGGTCCGCCATTTCCGGTTTTTGCTTGAGGGCCACCCCTTCACTGCGTTTGTCGACCACAAGCCCCTGACATTCGCAATGGCAAAGACAACTGACCCCTGGTCCGCCAGGCAGCAGCGCCAGCTCGCGGCAGTGTCCGAGTTCACCACGGACATCCAACACGTCTCCGGCCGAGACAAAGTGGTAGCCGACTGCCTCTCCCGCCCCACCATCCAAGCTGCACACCTAGCAGTCGACTACGCTCAACTCGCAGCAGACCAGATCACCGACCCGGATCTGCTCTCCGCACCCACCAACCTACCAGGGCTACGCCTGGCCGACGTCGCCTGTGGCCCGACCGCAGTCACGGTCAATTGCGACACATCCCTATGTCAACCTCGGCCCGTCGTCCCAGCGTCCTGGCGCCGCCGGGTATTCGACATTCTCCACAACCTCTCCCACCCCGGTGCCCGCGCATCCATCAAATTGGTATCCAACCGCTTTGTCTGGCGCGGCCTTCGCAAGGATGTGCGTACTTGGGCCAACTCCTGCCTAGCTTGCCAACGGGCCAAGGTACAGCAACACACGAAAGCACCCCTCGAGGAGTTTACCGTCCCCTCGCGGAGATTCGACCACATCCACGTGGACATCATCGGGCCCCTGCCGCCGTCGCAAGGCCACACGCACTTGCTGACCAGCGTTGACCGCACCACACGCTGGCCTGAGGCAATTCCACTGACCTCTACCTCCACCGCCGACATCGCCAGAGCCTTCGTCAGCACCTGGGTCGCACGGTTCGGCGTCCCGTCCGACATGAAGTCGGACAGAGGTCCGCAATTTACCTCTGAACTCTGGACCGCCGTCGCACGCAATCTCGGGGTGACCATCCACCGCACCACAGCGTACCACCCCCAAGCCAACGGACTGTGTGAGCGGTTCCACAGATCCTTGAAGGCATCTCTTCGAGCCAGCCTCCAAGACGGCGCCTGGACCGACCGACTTCCGTGGGTCCTCCTCGGCCTGCGCACCGCGGTTAAAGAAGACCTCCACGCATCGGCAGCAGAGCTCGTGTACGGTCAGCCGCTGCGCATACCCGGCGAGTTCCTGCCCACCGCCACGACACCCTGGTCAGCCGACCAGCAACACCACGACTTCGCCTCACCAGCGCTGCAGTTTGCCCCGGTGCCCATTGCCCGACACGGCGAATCCACCTCACTCGTCCCACTAAGCCTGCACCAGGCACGGTTTGTTTTCGTCCGGCACGACGCCCACCGCGGACCCCTTCAACCCCCGTACGACGGGCCCTACAAGGTGCTACAGGCTGGGGACAAATTTTTCACCCTGCAAGTGGGCGACAGGACCGAAAAAGTGTCGGTGGACCGACTCAAGCCAGCACACTCGGAGCCCAGGGAGCAGGTCCCTGTAGCTCGTCCACCTCCACGCGGCTGACCTGCCCTCAAGCCGGTTCACCCGGCTGCTCCACGCCCGGCCACTCCACGTCCACCGGCGTCCTTCAAGAGCCGCTCCGGCCGGCCCATCAGACCACCGCACCGTCTCGTCCACACCTCCTAAGCGGATTCTGGGGGGAGCTGTGTGGCGGATCGCCACCTAAAATGGGCATAATCCACTCTTCCGTCTGTGGACAAATTTCCAGCACCTTCCCCTTTAAGGCATCTTACCTTTAAGGCAGAAGGGGGTGGGGCCTCAGGTTTTACCCAGAGAATTCTGGGAGTTTTTCCAGAGAATTCTGGGAGCAGCTTTTCTCAGCCATTTTGTGTGCCATGCAGTGAATAAAAGTTTCTTGTTTTCCACATATGGATTCAGCCTCCATTCGTGTTTCGCGGCAGCCTCAACAATATGATAGAATTCTTCATTAAGATGGAGAGTGACATAGTTGACTCAGAGACTAGGGTCCTGAATTTAAGTAAAGGAAACTACGATGGTATGAGGCACGAGTTGGCTAGGATGGATTGGGGAACGTTACTTAAAGGGTTGACGGTGGATAGGCAATGGCAAACATTTAAAGATCACATGGATGAACTATAGAATTTGTTCATCCCTGTCTGGCATAAAAATAAAACAGGAAAGGTGGCTCAACCATGGCTAACAAGGGAAATTAGGGATAGCATAAGATCCAAGCAGCAGACATATAAATTAGCCAGAAAAAGCAGCAAACCTGAGGATTGGGAGCAGTTTAGGATTCAGCAAAGGAGGACAAAGGGATTAATTAAGAGGGGGAAAATAGAGTATGAGAGTAAGCTTGCAGGGAACATAAAAACTGACTGTAAAGGCTTCTATAGATATGTGAAGAGAAAAAGATTAGTGAAGTCAAGCATAGGTCCCCTGCAGTCAGAATCAGGGGAATTTATAATGGGGAACAAAGAAATGGCAGACCAATTAAATACATACTTTGGTTCTGTCTTCACAAAGGAGGACACAAATAACCTCCCAGAGAGGTCGGGGAACATAGGGTCTAATGAGAGGGAGAAACTGAATGAAATCAGTATTTGTAGGGAAATGGTGTTAGGGAAATTGATGGGATTGAAGGCCGATAAATCCCCAGGGCCTGATAATCTACATCCCAGGGTACTAAAGGAAGTGGCCCTAGAAATAGTAGATGCATTGCTGGTCATCTTCCAAAATTCTATAGACTCTGGAACAGTTCCCATGGATTGGAGGGTAGCTAATGTAACCCCACTATTTAAAAAAGGTGGTAGAGAGAAAACGGGAATTATAGACTGGTTAGCCTGACATTGGTAGTGGGGAAAATGCTAGAGTCCATTATAAAAGATGTAATAGCTGAGCACTTGAAAAACAGTGACAGGATCGGACAAAGTCAACATGGATTTACAAAAGGTAAATCATGCTTGACAAATCTACTGTAATTTTTTGAAGATGTAACTGGTAGAATAGATAAGGGAGAACCAGTGGATGTGGTGTATTTGGACTTTCAGAAGGCTTTCGACAAGGTCCCGCATAAGAGATTAGCATGCAAAGTTAAAGCACATGGGATTGGGGGTAAGGTACTGACTTGGATAGAGAACTGGTTGGCAGACAGGAAGCAAAGAGTTGGAATAAACGGGTCTTTTTCTGAGTGGCAGGTAGTGATTAGTGGGGTATCACAGGGATCGGTGCTAGGACCCCAGTTATTCACAATATATATTAATGATCTAGACGAGGTAACTAGATGTAATATCTCCAAGTTTGCAGATGACACAAAGCTGGATGGGCGAGTGTGCTGTGAGGAGGATGCAGAGAAACTCCAGTATGATTTGGACAGGTTGGGTGAGTGGGCAAATGCATGGCAGATGCAGTATAATGTGGATAAATGTGAGGTTATCCACTTTGGTGGCAAAAACAGGAAGGCAGATTATTATCTGAACGGCAATAGATTGGGAAAAGGGGAGGTGCAACGAGACCTGGGTGTCCTTGTGCACCAGTCGCTGAAGGTAAGCATGCAGTTGCAGCAGACGGTTAAGAAGGCAAATGGTATGTTGGCCTTCATAGCGAGAGGATTCGAGTACAGGAGCAGGGATGTCTTGCTGCAGTTGTACAGGGCCTTGGTGAGACCACACCTTGAGTATAGTGTGCAGCTTTGTTTGCCTTATCTGAGGAAGGATGTTCTTGCCATGGAGGGAGTGCAGCGAAGATTCACCAGACTGATACCTGAGATGGCAGGAATGACGTAGGAAGAGAGATAGGGTCGATTGGGCTTATACTCGCTAGAGTTTCGAAGAATGAGAGGGGATCTCATTGGAACTTATAAAATTCTAACAGGACTAGACAGACTAGATGCAGGAAGGATGTTCCCGATGGCAGGGGGAGTACAGAACCAGGGGTCACAGTCTAAGGATAAGGGGTAAGCCATTTAGGACTGAGATGAGGAGGAATTTCTTCACCCAGAGAGTGGTGAACCTATGGAATTCTTTACCACAGAAGGCAGTTGAGGCCAAATCATTAAATATATTCAAGAAGGAGTTAGATATATTTCTTAAGGCTAAAGGGATCAAGGGATATGGGGAGAAAGCAGGGATAGGATACTGAATTTGGATGATCAGCTATGATCTCATTGAATGGCGGAGCAGGCTCGAGGGGCCGAATGGCCTACTCCTGCTCCTATCTTCTATGTTTCTATGTTTCTATGTTTAACATGTGGATATGAGAAGACTGATGCTGAATTCCTACATTTGCTACTTTTATATTATTTTTTGTTTTATAAGTGCTGTTCATCCTCCTTAGTATAGAATGGCAAAGATTTAACTATGGAACAGATGCAAACCTATAGATGTTTACACTGCTGACTAACAATGAAATGATTAATTGAAGATCTTGCACAGCTGTCAGAAATAGGAGATGGGAAACCAAGTTTTCCTCTTTTAGTGTGGCCACTGCCAAAATGGCCATCAGTGGGTTATAGACTGAAATGGAAGGGGATTGCTTTCATCCAGTTTTTCTCTGTCCGATCATCATAACATCAGGTGTAAGTTTGGATAATCTTAAAAACAGACCAGTGTTGGGAGAGGAAAATTGATTGTAAGTCAACTTAAAGGATTGCAGCCAATGAAAGGGGAGTGTCATAATCGGGGAACACAAATTCTAAAAGCTTTCGGAGAGTCTCAAAAGGCTTCTCAACCCATTTGCAACCTTAGCTGAGGCCTGGCACTAAGGAGGGAATGGAAAAAAATTGAAGGAAGAGGAAAGCCAATGTGCAGGCAAGCGACGGAGCAGATTTAAATCTGACCTTCTGTTTGATGGCTGCTGAAATGGAAGTGATGTTTTGCAGGAGGACTTTCTCAGCCACTCCACGGTACCATCCCCACAGGTCAGAATAGCTGCAAGGAGGTGAAGCCAAGTTTCAGGCCACAGCTGATGGACGCTGGCACTGCATGGTGGCTGCACGGTAGCTGCAGATGCCCTTATAGCAGGTGACAATAATCCGACATGTGCCTCTGTGCTGACCCGGACTCTGAGAAGGCAGTACTGCATGGCCATTGCCAGGCAGATGTTCCAGGGCCAGTAGAAATGTGTGGTGGAATGCTATTCGCACAGCCAATCAGGTTATGCTGGTTCTTGCTCAACCTGGCATACCTTCTTTCATGCCATGGCTCTGTAATTGGACCAAGCATCCAATATTATAGTTATCAGGGATTCACATATCTGAGTGATGCCATCTAGCCTGCTATCCTAGCTTCCTTTGGGAAGATGAACCTCTAATGGTATTAATTGTCTGCCCAAGTGAGATACATCCGCCTCTTTCTGCAGACCTCGATATGTGGGAACTAACGGCTAAGCATCTTTCTTGCATTCAGAACTGTCTGCCGTCCCTCTGCAGGTCCTCGCTCCATGTCAGATTGGGCGATTCCCATTGGGAAACCCATTGATGCCAGGAGTGGTGCAGGGGACAAAAGAAATTGTCAATTGCCATGATAGCATTGTGAAAGACACCTTTTTGATTTCCTGTGTCCCAGTTTGAATTTCATTGGAAACAGAGGATGGGGGAGATATTTGAGTCTTGCGGTCAGCAGTGAGCCGGAGTTTTTCCGGCTCCTGCAGTAAGGAGGCTCCTACCGTGTTGCCGCGGTGCTGCGCAACTATCCTGGCAAACACTCACATCAAAGCATTAACATCCAAGCTGGTGACAGGCAGCTCTGGGACTTGGGCCTGTCTCTATCTGGACAGAAATAAATTACTGTATCGAGCTGCTCTAAATTTCCAGATTGCTAATAGACTCTAATCTCACTACTGCGAACTTCAGACAGCTGAAAAAGCAGCTTTTATTATCTCAAGGAATTCATTATAGCAAGCTTCAAACTCCCCACTTGTTTCTAATGAAACTTGAGCTGAGAGTTCTATCAAAAATGGGAGAGGTAAAAAAGGGAAGGGAGAGAGGGGCAGGAGAGAGGGGGAGAGAGGGGGAGGGAGAGGGGGAGGAGAGGGGGAGGAGAGGGGGAGAGAGGGGCGGGAGAAAGGGGAGGGAGTGAGGGGAGGGAGAGAGGGGCGGAGAGAGAGGGAGAGGAGAGGGGAGAGAGAGGGGTAGAGAGGGGAGAGAGTGAGGGGAGGGAGAGGGGGGAGAGAGAGGGGTAGAGAGGGGAGTGAGGGGAGGGAGAGTGGGGCAGGAGAGAGGGGTAGAGAGGGGAGGGAGTGAGGGGAGGGAGAGAGGGGCAGGAGAGAGGGGGAGAGAGAGGGGGAGGGAGAGGGGGAGAGAGAGTGGTAGAGAGGGGTGGGAGAAAGGGGAGGGAGTGAGGGGAGGGAGAGAGGGGCAGGAGAGAGGGGGAGAGAGAGGGGGAGGGAGGGGTATGAGACAGGGGTGGGAGAAAGGGGAGGGGAGGGAGATAGGGTGGGAGAAAGGGGCGGGAGAGAGGGCAGGAGAGAGGGGTGGAAGAGAGGAGAGGGAGAGAGGGGCAGGTATTTTATTTGGCTCAAAACGTGGGCCTGCACTGCCTGCCCAAAAATTGGGGGTGGGGTGGAGCGAATCTTGGTGGGGATGGGGTGGTGATGGGGGTAAATATTGGCTTGCTGTGGGCCGGTAGATTTTTGTGGTGCCGAAGGGAAGAGCATTCTGGCCACAAAAAAACCTTTCAAAACCCCAAACCATACCGTTCCCTGATCCAGCGCTCAACGCCCAGTAAAACAAAGACGATCATGCTCCGCCCATTTGTATGTTAAAATTGCAATCAGGCGTAGGACCGTGATTTGCAAATTTAATCAGGCCCTCCAGCAGTTTTGGGAAGGTGCTGGACGCCCATTTAAAGGCCTACCTGAAAATTGGATCCAGCAGGTCCTGGTGCGCAGCAGGTTCACCTCTGCTGTTCGCCCGTGTTTCAGGCAAGAAACAGGCAGCTGATGGCTAATTTCTATGCCCCAATAGAGGAGCTGTGTAGAATGGAAGCATTGGTTCGAATTTCTCCGGAATTACAGAGAAAATTTCAAAGCTCTTTTCTTCAACACACGCCAGAAATCTCGCTTTGGGAATTTCACTGCTTAAAATGCGAGAGGTCCCGGGTTCAAATCCCGGACGAGCCCCGCTACATTTAACTGAATATATTTAAGAAGGAGATGGATAGATTTCTAGACACAAAAGGCATCAAGGGGTATGGGGAGAGAGCGGGAATACGGTATTGAGATAGAGGATGAGCCATGATCATATTGAATGGCGGAGCAGGCTCGAAGGGCCGAATGGCCTACTCCTGCTCCTACGTTGCTATCTCTGTACACAGATCAATGAGAGCTTGGCTGATTGCTCACTGCTCTTTTGCAGCAGCTTTTCACATTCACTCACAATCTAAGACTTGAAAGAATTGATCAGTAATCCATGCCAGTGTGCAATTAAACTGCAATATCATAAACATGGAAATTACTTTCAACTATCAGTGAAATGCTATGATTTTCATAAATGAAGCCTATATTTGGTTGATACCAATGGCTTAGAATCACTCCTATTCATAAGAACAGAAGAGTGTCTCACCTCCTGACACCCCAAAGCCTTTCTACCATCTACAAGGCACAAGTCAGGAGTGTGATGAAATATTCTCCACTTGCCTGGATGAGTGCAGCTCCAACAACACTCAAGAAGCTCGACACCATCCAGGACAAAGCAGCCCTGCTTGATTGGCACCCCATCCACCACCTTAAACATTCACTCCCTCCACCACCGGCGTACCGTGGCTGCAGTGTGTACCATCTACAAGATGCACTGTAGCAACTCGCCAAGGCTTCTTCGCCAGTACCTCCCAAACCCGCGACCTCTTCCACCTAGAAAGACAAGGGCAGCAGGCGCATGGGAACACCACCACCTCCAAGTTCCCCTCCAAGTTACACACCATCCTGACTTAGAAGTATATCGCTGATCCTTCATCGTCACTGGGTCAAAATCCTGAAACTCCCTCCCTAACAGCACTGTGGGAGCACCTTCACCACACGGACTGCAGCGGTTCAAGAAGGCGGCTCACCACCACCTTCTCAAGGGTAATTAGGGATGGGCAATAAATGCTGGCCTTGCCAGCGAAGCACACATCCCAGGAACAAATTAAAAAAAAACATAAAAAGTAGAAGCAGGAGTAGCCTGTTTTCGGAGCTGTGAATGACAGACCGTAACTTCAGGTTGTCCGCATGCACCAAATCCGGAAGTTGTGGTCGGTTTCAAAGGCGGAATGATTGCGAACGCTGCCATTATCCATTATCTCTTGTTAAGAGGTAGAGGTGACAAAATATACTTGTTTGAAGTCTTCCACTTTTTCATCACAATACTTGCTTGAATGCTACAATTCACTGATTTCTACAACATGGCTGTTACCTTCAGTGTAACCTTGACCTCTGCGAAGGGAATGCATTAAGAGACAGAATGTTCTGCACTTTGTGTTATTGATGGAACTGTTGACTGAAGCAATGAATGCCATTTCTTCTTATGTGTCTGTACAAGTTCAAGGTCTTTTATTACTTCTGTTAAGTTCCTTTCATTTGGAATTCGTCCTTGCAGTGGTTTTTGTTTAGTCATTTTTTTTGATACGCCAGCAGTTTGATCTGACGGTTTAACTTTAAAAAATATTTTCAATGAACCAAGGATACGAATCGACAGTTCCTACAGAGAAAACTTGCTTGGCCCTTTATTTTAAGGGTGCATTGAGCCATATAGCATTTTTTTTAAATTATTCATTCACGGGATGTGAGCGTTGCTGGCAAGGCCAGCATTTATCACCCATCGCTAATTGTCCTTGAGAAGGTGGTGGTGAACCACCTTCTAGAACCGCTGCAGTCCGTGTGGTGAAGATGCTCCCACAGTGCTGTTAGGGAGAGAGTTCCAGGATTTTGACCCAGCGACGATGAAGGAACGGCGACTATATTTCCAAGTCAGGATGGTGTGTGACTTGGAGGGGAACTTGGAGGTGGTGGTGTTCCCATGCGCCTGCTGCCCTTTTCCTTCTAGGTGGTAGAGGTCGCAGGTTTGGGAGGTGCTGTCGAGGATGAACCCGTGATCCCACGCATCCCCTCTCCAATGTCGTATAGATTGATCAGTACCATGAAGACTTCACCTCCATTCTTGGCTTTTGTCTAGCATTATCACCGGTAGTTGTCGCTACTTCCAACATTTAAAAAATATATTTAGTTTGAAATAGTATTCTTGTACAGCTTTTAGCATCTCCGTTTAAAGTTTTTTTTGTTTTGAGGAACACTGGTTTTGATTTTAAGGGAGCTTCCATCAACAAAGACTCTAATAATATCATAAATAATTGTGTTTGTATGGAAATTTTAGTTTATATGGAGAGGGCGGTCCTTTGAAGAGAGATTGAGTAGATTGGGCCTGTACTCTCTGGAGTTTAGAAGAATGAGAGGTGATCTCATTGAAACATATAAGATTCTGAAGGGGATTGACAGGGTAGATGCTGAGAGGCTGTTTCTCCTGGCTGGAGAGTCTAGAACTAGGGGGCATAGTCTCAGGATAAGGGGTCGGCCATTTTGGACTGAGATGAGGAGAATTTTCTTCACTCAGAGGGTTGTGAATCTTTGGAATTCTCTACCCCAGAGGCTGTGGATGCTCAGTAGGTGAGTATATTTAAGGCTGTGATCAATAGATTTTTGGACTCTAGGGGAATCAAGGGATATGGGGATCAGGCGGGAAAGTGGAGTTGAGGTCGAAGATCAGCCATGATCTAATTGAATGGCGGAGCAGGCTCGAGGGGGCTACTCATGCTCCTATTTCATTTGTTTCTTATGTTATATGTTATGAAATACAGTAATGCCAATTATAATTAGTAGTTGTAGGTGATGAGTATACTCAAAAGGGATTTTGGTGAAATTGTTCTTGGGTAATAGCGCAAAATGTGCGATAGCGAATCAGGAGCCTGTTTTAAACGCCGCGCGATTTTCTTTTCCACTGAAGTCAATGGAAAGGATAATCGGGCAGGATTCACTATCACCTGTTTTGTGCTGTCGCCCAGGACCAATTTCACCCCTTTTATAGTTAAAAAAAGACCTATTATTCAGAAACCAGAGATAACTGATTAAGATAGACTGGAGAAACTGGGGTTGTTCTCCTTGGAGCAGAGAAGGCTAAGAGGAGATTTGATAGAGGTTTTTAAAATCATGAAGGATTTAGGTGGAGTAAATAAAGAGAATCTGTTTCCAATGGCTGAAGGGTTGATAACCAGAGGGCACAGATTTAAGGTGATGAGGAAAAACTTTTTTACGCAACGAGTGGTTAGGATTTGGAATGCGCTGCCTGATTGGGTGGTGGAGACAGATTCAATAGTAGCTTTCAGAAAGGAATTGGATAAATACTTGAAGGAGAAGAAATTGCAGGGATATGGGGAAAGAGCGGGGGGAGTGGGACTAACTGGCTTGCTCTTCGAAAGAGCCGACGCAGACTCGATGGGCCGAATGTCCTCCTTCTGTGCTGTACTATTCCGTGATTCTAAAATGTTGCATATTCGATTCCTACTTTACTTTCCTCTCAGCTGGAACAGTAGTGACGATGCTAAAGTTGACCAGGGATGGGGAAAATCAGATGGGCTTCCTATTTGATGAATGTTTGCTGGAAAATGGAAGTGTAAATGTTGGGTGAGGACAGGGTTAGGCTCATCTGGAATAACCCCATGGGTGAATAGCTTTTCAACACGATCTAGGCTCACACATGAAGAATGGGCATTTGGGTAAGGTACCAGAGTGCCCCTGGAGTCCTGACCCCACCAAGAGCCAGGAGAACATTTGGGGGAAAAAGGAAACTCAATTGGGCGAGAGGGTGGAAACAGCACAGGATTTGATTATAAAGCTTGCATATTTATACACATGTACTTACCTTTCCGTCATATTTTTTCCAGCTTCACTCAAATGCAGATAAAGGCGATGGATCGGTCAAGTACATCCTTTCAGGGGAAGGAGCTGGCTCTATATTTGTTATTGATGACAGCACAGGAGACATTCACGCAACAAAAAGTCTGGATCGTGAGCAGAGGATACATTACATTCTTCATGCTCAAGCTTTGGACAGAAAGACCAACAAGCCCCTTGAACCTGAGTCTGAGTTTATCATCAAGGTGCAGGATATAAACGATAACGCGCCGGCTTTTTTGGAAGGACCATATTCTGCTTCTGTCCCCGAAATGTCTGAAGTTGGTAAGGTTTTGTTTAAACCATTTCAGCCTTCTGCCACGGCAGTTTAATGCTTCATTAGTGGAGCTAATGTTTAGGGTCAATGATTCTGCACATGTTGATGTATTCCTCATTTGCGGCTTAATTCAATCTGAACTATCAGGGTGGGTACTGATATTAATAGGACATTGCCTTAATGAAAACGTGTAAACGACATAGCCCCTGAGATTTCTGATCATGGTGCTTGGGGCACACTCTCATTTCCCTGGTGCTACAGAGAGGACTAATGGTTTGTCAGGTCTCTGCCTCAGGACTTGTAGGGCTTCCACAATGGCAGGACTGTGCCTGTGCCTGCAATAGTTGCATGTCCAGTGTCTCCATGGAAATGAGGTGGGACCGGGTGTTCCTGATCCTCCCGTCTCAATTACCACTTCTTACGACCAACAGGTGCCCATTTCCAACGATGCCCCCAAAATGGCCGACCCCTTATTCTGAGACTGTGACCCCCTAGTTCTAGACTCACAAGCGAGGGGAAACATCCTCCCTGCATCTATCCTGTCAAGCTCCTTAAAAAAATTTATGTTTCAATGAGATCACCTCTCATTTTTCTAAACTCTAAGGAATATAGGCCTAGTCTATATTAGTTTGTTAATGGGCCTGAGGATTTCTGAGATTGTTCTAGATTGAGATGATCATAGTATTCATGAAATACGATGGTTCCTGTTTTATCGGGGTCAGGTTTGTGGGCAGGAGCTGATTACCTGTAGAAGGCAGCAGGCTTGGGTTAAATACCGGAGATGTGGGGCTTCCTGAATATCCTGAAGTTTGCTAGATTGGCTTCAGGAAACAGAGTATATTTTTACTGAACTATCTGCTGGGAGATTAACCATAGCAAGCTGATTCCAAGATAGGTTATGCTGTACATGGTCTGTGGAAAGAGTGGCTGTGATGTGCAGAATGTCCCAAGCTCTTTTTTAAATACAGGGGAGTCAAGGGTTATAGGGATAGTGCAGGAAAGTGGAGTTGAGGCCAAGATCAGATCAGCCATGATCTTATTGAATGGTGGAGCAGGCTTAGGGGGCAGAATGGCCTACTCCTGCTCCTATTTCTTATGTTCTATCTTTGTATTTATTGCAAATGATGTCCTCAAGTCACACGTAACTTGTGTGGCTCTTCTCCTTCCCCAAATATGTTGAAGAAAAATGTGGTCAAACATGTTTTCATAAAGAGAGTGGGTGAAGCGAGAATCGCACTCCACCACTGACCTCTGCTTCTGACTCCGCGGAGTGTCTGTGGCCATGGTGGAGTCATCCAGATTTACATGTTTGCGGAGGGCACCCGCCTCAGTATAAGCCAATATTGGCTGCCTGCCAAAGCGAGAGGGGAAAGACACAGCGCCACAGCCACAGCTACTCGTGAGGGTCCTCCCCCAAAATTGAGCAGCTCCCCTGGTCAACTGCCCTATTTCTAAGAAATCCAACGTTAAAAAATTGAAGCAGTTAGTTCCAGGCTCTTTCGTGCCATAACCCTGCCCCTAGTGGGCCCCGCGTTTGCTCCTTCAAGACCTGCTTGCGAGGAACAGGTGACTTTGGGCCTATGGTTCCCAAAGCTCGCCACCACTGGGAGTTTTCCTCGCCTCCTGTCTGGGTTTGTTGTAGACTCATTGATAGAGATTGATTGCTGTGATTATAGTCAAAAACTTCATTATCGTTGTATCGTGCCACTACCAGGACGGTAGAAGGTGAACTAGTTGGACCTTGATGTTTTTGCCACCCGCAATTCCTAATGTTCTTCTGTGTGTTCAGATCTTTGCCAGCGAGAGAGGGGGTGCTCTGGGGAATCTGATCGGCCAAGCCCCTCCTGCCACATTAGGGGCCTTGTATGAAACATAGAAACATAGAAACTAGGAGCAGGAGTAGGTCATTCGGCCCGTCGAGCCTGCTCCACCATTCAATACGATCATGGCTGATCATCCAAATCCAGTACCCTGTCCCTGCTTTCTCACACAGAATCCCCACAGTACAGATAGAGGCCATCTCGGCCCATCGAGCCTGCACCGACACATATCCCACCCTATCCCCACGTATTTAATTCCCCCTAACATATCCCATCCTATCCCCGTAACCCCACATATTTAATCACCCCCTAACACTAAGGGTCAATTTATCATAGCCAAATCAACCTAACCCGCACATTTTTGGACTGTGGGAGGAAACCGGAGCACCCGGAGGAAACCCACGCAGACACGGGGAGAATATGCAAACTCCACACAGACAGTCACCCGAGGCCAGATTCGAACCCGGGTCCCTGGCGCTGTGAGGCACCAGTGCTAACCACTATGCCACCGTGTTGCCCTATGGAGTGGGTGGAACCTCTGCCCGCCTCAGGCCCCATCAAAATCACTTGGAGGACCCTTCTTAGCATTCTTAGGGCAGTGTCGCCTTTAAAATGACAAACATTAACCCCCCGATAAATCTGCAAAGTACCAAATGAATGAAAACGATGATAGCCACAGAATGGGCTTTACATGGGTTTTCTTATTCAATGAAGCAGCGTCCACACAGTTCCCCCAGGCTGGATGAAGTCTCACTGCCTTGAATTAATGTGCATGTGTCCTTCAACTAAGAATTTTGATACAATAGCGGAAGTATATTAGAAAGCAAAATTCTTTTGGTCACACAAGCACCCCCAACAGTGCTGTTCTTCGTTAATTTCTCACATTAAAATGCCACTCATTATGCAAATCCTAAGAGATACAATCAGTTTTGCAAAGCTTGTAGCTTCGAATCAGTTATGACTTTCAAAAGTAGATGCTTATTGCAATGTTTTTAATGTATTGACTTTGAAAATGTCAGTCGTATCCAGCTGGTTTCAAATGTTATCTGGTCCCCTGCAACGTGCTGTTTGTGTTTATGCATCTGAGACCTAAATCGCAGCTTTAATGTTGCTGTTTTACTCTACTTGCTCTATTTGAATTGTGCTCGATTAGTAAAATATCTATCTGGCAGTGGGCTATAAAGAGGGTAACTTCACAATCCCCACTTAGTCAAAAGTTTCTAGAAGTAAAGTTGTAAACTGCAAACTTTATAGAAATTATACACCCTTCAGGTTCTATACCCTTTGTTGTAAATTACCAATAGCTCTTTTTGTACTCCCACTCCGCCACATTTGTCTTCCTTTAGCCTCTCCTTTCTTGAAGGCAGTGACTGACGCTGAGGTATACAGGTGTCAGCAGCTGCCTTGTGTCACATCCAGGTGGTTATTGAACCATGTGAGTCTGGTCAATGAGTGTAGCTGAGCTATTTGATCATCAGGTATCGCTGCCATTTGGAATCCTTTCCTCACCCAACGCTCACACGTGCACTTCCAGCAGAGGTCACAGAGTAATGATTACCAAAGACCAAGGATTGGATCTGGGACCTTCCTCAGTCTGCATGTCTCAGTGCACCAGATAGTACCTCAACAGCTGTGAATGCCTCGTACTAACATCTAAAATAAAATCAACCAAGTGGCCTCGGAGACGCTCCTGTTCCGTCACTTTGCCAGAGGGATAATGCACGGCAGGAAAACCGGAATAATAGTGGGGATCAGACCATGGGAAAAGGTGAGGATGAGGGGAGGAGCTTCAATTTTAAAAATAAATAGGTAAAGCATTTGGAGGGAAGAGTTCCACTGGTTGCTACGTGTTAGCAACATTGTGGGAAGATTTCCAATTTTCTCTCATTCTAGTCAAATCGTAAAAGCAGTCTGTGAGAACACATTTCAGTTTTGCTCGAGATACTGATCAGAGGAACTAGTCTCATTGTGTCTCGCAATGTCATTAACTCATAGTGGCCAAAGTGAATCTTCCCCCGAGAGAACTTCATTACTTAGTTTGAAGACAATCTTGTTTCTAAATCAGCAGGAAGTACAATGGGTATCATATAATGGGAATTCCCCACCACTGCTGGTGAGCAAAGCATTTTCTGTTAATAATTACTCTTTTCAAAATCTCTGCACAGCATAAATGGAACAAACCAGCGTTTGAGCAAATGTTTCCCTTTGTCATTGAGAGGGATGTCCAGATCCCATTAGTTCATATGCATCACATCTCACAGAACTTTCAGTTTCCATATTGCTCTTGTTACTAAACATAAATCATTTCAGACCATGATGAATTTTATGGGTATGAATGTCTACATGTTGTACATTATAAAATCACATAACAAATGAGATGCTTGGTGAACCTTATTAGTCATGAGAGAATTTCTATTGCTTGGTGTGCTCAGTTTAGATTTACAATATTTTGTTTACATTACTTTTCAAAAAAGTTGCAAATAATTGTTGCTTATTGAAAACATTTTTTGATCCTATTTCATGTGAATGTGCATCCCTAAATTTGGAAAAACTCTCAGGACAAGAGCACAATGCGTTTAGACAAGTCCTGCATATCCCAAATCCTTTAACTCTTTAAGGTTGAATGCTAAATATGTTGCAGGAAAAAAAAACAAGTGTTAGGATTTTCTCGTTGGCTCAAATAAGCAACTGATTTGTTAAAATACAGATCATAGGAACATTGGAACAAGAGTAGGCTTTTCAGCCCCTGAAATTTATACAAATATATATCTGCTGGTTAATAAACACGGTAACAGTACTGAGGAGATAATTACAGCAAAGTGATTAGTTGAAATTCCAGCCTTTCAAGTGGTTTTCTCTGCTTTTCTATGGTTTCTCTTTTAGATACCAAACCTCAGGAAGGATATATTGGCCTTGGAGGGGGTGCAGCACAGATTCACCAGAATGATACCCGGGCTAAAAGAGTTGAATTATGAGGACAGGTTGCATAAACTTGGCTTGTATTCGCCCCTCAAGCCTGTTTCACCGATCAATTAGATCATAGCTGATCTGTACCTCAACTCTATTTACCCACCTTTATTCCATAATTGCTGGATACCCTTACCCAACAAAAATCCATCAATCTCTGTCTTGAATATCTCCATTGACCCAACATCCACAGCCTTTCTGGGGAGAGAGTTTCAGATTTCCACTGCCCTTTGTGTGAAGAAGTGCTTCCTGACATCACACCTGAACGGCCTAGCTCTAATTTTAAGATGATGCCCCCTTGCTCTGGACTCAACCACCAGATGCAATAGTTTCTAAAAAAACAGAAAATGCTGGAAATACTCAGCAGGTCAGGCAGCATCTGTGGAGACAGAAACAGAGTTAACGTTTCAGGTCGATGACCTTTTGTCAGAACTGGAAAAAGTTAGAGATGTAGCAGGTTTTAAGCAGGTACAGAGGCAGGGAAAGGGGGAGGGGAGGAAAGAACAAACAGGAAGGTTTGTGATAGGGTGGAAGATTAAATGACAAAAGGGATGGTGGTGCAAGGCAAAGGGGGATAGTAATGGGACAAGTAAAGAGACAAAAGATGGGTCCAGGTGAAATAGTTTCTCTGTATCCACCCTTTCAAATGCCTTAATCATTTTAAACACCTCGATTAGATGACCCGTTCAACCTTCTATTCTATTCAAGTGAATACAAGCCAAGTTTATGCAACCTGTCCTCATAATTCAACTCTTTAAGCCTTGGCATCATTCTGGTGAATCTGAGCTGCACCCTCTCCAAGGCCAACATATTCTTCCTGAGACAAAAACAGCAAATGCTGGAAACACTCAGCAGGTCAGGCAGCATCTGTGGAGAGAGAAACAGAGTTAACGTTTCAGGTCGATGACCCTTCGTCAGAATTCTCCCTGAGGTTTGGTCCCCAAAAGAGCAGCAGAGAACCCATTGAAAAGCAGAGAAAAGCAATCACTTGAAAGGCTGGAATTTCAACTAATCACTTTGCTGCATTTATTTCCTCAATGCTGTGACCGTGTTTATTAACCAGCAGATATATATTTGTATAAATTTCAGAATTGTCACTAAATTCATGAAAGATTCCCATGCATTTCTTTCTATGGTATTCCATTTTCTTACACAACTGTTTGCTTACAGAATCCTACCTGTGTCTTGGGATCTTGAGACTCATTTCTCCTCCTCGCCCACAACTAAACTTTTTCCCCTGACATTTGTCCCCCATTTCCTTGTCATATAGCCAGGGGCAGTCATGTATGCACAATTGGGCCCAAACTTGGGCAGCTTCTGATCGTGCTATTTCAATTCAAATGCCTTTTTTTTTGTGTACAGTTGAAATTTGGTCCGATTGCATTTTGAGCTTGACCGTCTAAGAACATAAGAATTAGGAGCAGGAGTAGGCCATTCGGCCCTTCGAGCCTGCTCTGCCATTCAATAAGATCATGACTGATCTTCAACCTCAACTCCACTTTCCCGCCCGATCCCCATATTCCTTGATTCCCCTAGAGTCCAAAAATCTATCGATCTCAGCCTTGAATGTACTCAACGATTCATATTCCACAACCCTTTGGGGTAGAGAATTCCAAAGATTCACAACCTTCTGAGTGAAGACATTTCTCCTCATCTCAGTCCTAAATGCTCGACCCCTTATTCTGAGTTTATTGACCCCTGGTTCTAGACTTTTCAGCCAGGGGAAACATCCTCTCAGCACCTACCCTGTCAAGCCCTCTAAGAATTTTATACGTTTTAATGAGATCAGCTCTCATTCTTCTAAACTCCAGAGAGTATAGGCCCAATCTACTCCATCTCTCCTCATAGGACAACCCTCCCTTGTATACATTCCTGCATTCACACTCACCAGGGCTGATTTTCAGTGCACCTGCCTAGCATGACCTGAACTTAGTGTTGGGTCACTTACACTCCCAGTTATGCTGTCCCTCCAGCCTCTCGGGGAGGCGCCTCAAATGGCCGGCCAAAGGCTCATCTGCTTCAGGTGGGAAGCCTGCCGTACATAGGACCACAATTGCAATTCTCTGCTACAAATCGTGGACTTGTCTTTTGATACTTCCCAAGATCAAACAACTTGTCATTGCTCAAAGTCTAGATGCACACACGAAGAACTGTCACTGACTGAAAAGCATTAATATTGTGAGATATTGCTGATGTTTGACATTTTAATACGGTGGAAGGGGGGCAGACATTTTTATCTCCAGGCAGTTCTATTCTTTTTGAGCTATGATAACAACAACTTGCATTTATATAGTGCCAAGAAGGTAGGAAATTGTCCCAAGGCGCTTCACAGGAGCATAATTCATCCTACCACTGGTGGTCGTACCTTCCACTGTCTAGGCTCTCAGCTCTGAAAATCCCTCCCAAAACCTCTCCGCCTCTCTCTCCTCCTTTAAGACGCTCCTTAAAACCAACCTCTTTGACCGAGCTTTTGGTCACCTGTCCTAATGTCTCCTTCTTTGGCTCAGTGTCAATCTCATGATATCTTTCACTTTTCTCCCCTTTCTCTCTCCCTCTCTCTCTCTCTCTCTCTCACCCTCTCTCTCAGAATTATGTGTTCATATAATAGGTAGACTTAATTCCATTGAACAATTATCAAATTGTAGTTTTGCAAATTGGGCTCCTCTTCAACATATTTTCTGTTTAAAATGCACAAAGAGGGTGAATCGCCACAGGAATTATCCAATCGTCCGCTGTTCTGGTGGATGAGCAGGAGAACTCTTGCGGGAATTCACTCATTGTGTATTTAAAACTATTACTGCTCTCATGATCTAAAATTGTTCTTTCTCTTTATGCCATCATGTAATCATCTTCAATTGCAGTGTAGACATTTGGCACTCTGCTGTGTTTCACAGAACAGAAAATATCGTTGACTTCAGTGATATCTTTGGTAATTGTAGAAGTACTTGATTTGTGATGGCTCAATAATGAAAGCAGTTGAAATAACTGAAGCATTCTCAGGTCTCTGAAGCAGGCTCCGAACCATAATCTCAAACTAAAACTTCTAGTTTATAATGGGCCGTATTTTGCGACCCCTACGGGTGCATACGAGGGGCGTACGCGCCCATAGGGGCTGCGCAACTGCCGGTTTCCGCCCGCTGAAAGTCTGTCAAATTCTTACGCCTGGTAAAAGCAAGCATAAGGCGTGCTTTTACCAGCTTAAGAGTTTTAAAAAATAGAAAAATGAAATTTGATAACTCATTTATAAATTAAAAATACTCTTCAAAAAGGTACGTTTATTTTTAGCCCCATAAAAACATTTAATTTTTTCCCCCAAAAATTAAAGTTTTGTTTAAAATATTTAATTAAATGGCATTTTAATTAATTTTAAATATGTAATTAAAAAAATATATATTTAATGTTTTAGTGTGTTTTTTAAATGTGATCCCCATTCATACTTTTGACAGTTCTGTGCGTGCAGAACTGTCAAAAGTATGAAGGCGGATTCCCTTCTTTCATTGGTTCGCCTGGGCCACGTGATCTGGGCTACCTGGGCCTCTGCGCATTTCGAAGAGGAGAGGCCCAGGATCGCAAGCCTCGGGATCTACGGAACCAGCAGGTAAGTTCGTCGATTTTTTACGATCGGAGGCATCCGCCCACAGGAAGCCTCCGATCGGAAATTCAGGGCCGTTATGTGAAGTATTGAACAACTGGAATTCAGAGGATTTGTGACTGTGTCACACATAAGCTCGACAGAAAAAAGAAAGAACTTGCATTTATAGCGAGCATTTCATGACCTCAGGATGTTCCAAAGTGCTTGACAGCCAATGTAGTAGTTTGTTGAACTGTAGTCACTGTTGTATTGCAGGAGCTAGGCTCCGGACTCTATTAGCAGTGCTGATGAATTACCAATCAGGTGGAGTCAATAACAAAGACAAATCGCAAGGAAAGGAAAGATTAAGAACAAGTCATCTCTTGCTCCTCACAGAGTAGCACCTGCTGTGGCTTAGGAATAATCCGTCCAACGGCTATTCATATGGGCTGTAGGATATCGGCATTTTAAAAGATGAAAATCATGTGGTGTAACGCTTCCTATATGAAGATTTATTTCAATATATATTGGCCCGAATTTTGCGGTGGTAATGACAGCGAAACCGCAACTTCAGGATTTAGCGCGTGCACAGATAAACGTGGGAATCCTGAAGTTGCGGTTAGTCATTCACTGCTCCGCCTCAGGTTGCGCTGTGGAACTCCCCAGAGAGGATGAAAACTTCCCCTTTTATGATGGAATATCGTTGTTAAAAAAAACCCTAAAACATTAAGCCTTGTTGAAAGAGGTGTAACTGGGTTTTTTAACGGTGTAATGAGTGCTGAACAACCGTTCTGGCCCTGAAAAACTAATTTTAAATTTATGGAATGTCAAATTTTTCCATTAATATGATTAAGAATTACAAGTTTTTAATATATCAAGAGAAGTGCCGGGCTGAGCGATCGCGGCCGGCGCCCCGAAGAAAAAAGGGGAAGGGGGCAGGTGCTGGCAGTCGGCCAAAAAAAACAATGGCCGCCCGACACCTGCCCCTTTAAGTAGCGTCGCCGCGGCTGCAAAAACGCCCCCTGACCCTGTCGGACATATCATCTGGCGATAGGTCAGGGGCGCAACCCAAGTTTGTGGCCGGGGCATGAGCGGGGCTCTGCGTACGCCGATGACATCATCGCCGACGGCGCAGCGCTGCGGGACGCTACCGGCTACTGCCGCCGCTAACCTCCCGCTGAATTTCATGGGTCGCATTAGCAGCGTCGCGCCTGGGTGCTATGGGATTTGCGCCCCACAGGGGCGCTAACGAGAGGCACAAATCAACCCAGTTTTTCCCCCTACATGCGGGAAGGACTTTGTTTATTCATAAAAATATCAAATAAAATTGCCAATAAAAAGGAAACATTTCTGGAGATCACTACTAAAAACAGAAAATTCTGCAACTATACAGCTGGTCTATCAATATCTGTGGGAAGAGAATACAGGTTATGCTGTTCAGGCTGTGAACCCTTCATCAGAACTTCATTTGTTTTCTTTAACTAAAATTGCCCTATCGGTGCTGCCCAGAAATACCAGCAGAGTTGATTGGTTGAGGGAGGAACTCCGTTAGCTTTCATGCAAGAACAACTGCAGTTTAAATTATGTCCAACAAAATGTCAGCCGTGGCTCAGTGGGCAGCGCTCATGCCTCTGAGTCAGAAGGTTGTGGGTTCAAGCCCCACTCCAGGGACTTTAGCGGGGCTGACACTCCAGTGCTAGTACTGAGGGAGCACTGCATTGTCGGAGGTGCAAATCAGCTGCTGCGTTTCCTACATTTCAACACTTCAAAAGTACTTCATTGACTGTGAAGCGCTTTGGGACGTCCGGTGGTTGTGAAAGGCGCTATAGAAATGCAAGTCTTTCTTTTTATAAGCCATTGGTCTTGTGCATGGATATTTTGAACATTAGTAAGTGGCTGTCTGATTTATCCCTCGCAGTGACATTCACTGTGAATATAAATAGCAGTAAGGCACAGGTAGCATAGTGGTTATGTTACTGGATGAGTAATCCAGAGACCTGGACTAATGATCTGGAGACATGAGTTCATAATCCCACCACGGCAACGGGGGAATTTAACATCAGTCAATTAAATAAATCTGGAATAAAAAGCTAGTATCAGTAATGTTGACCATGAAAACTGTAGTAAAAACCCATCTGGTTCACTAATGTCCTTAAGGGAGGAAATCTGCCGTCCTTACCCGGTCTGGCCGCTATGTGACTCCAGACCCACAGCAATGTGGTTGACTCTTAATTGCCCTCTGAAATGTCCTAGCCAGTCACTCTGTTGTACCAAACCGCTGCGACAAATTCAGCACCACGGGAGCACCTTCACCACACGGACTGCAGTGTTTCAAGAAGGCAGCTCACCACCACCTCCTCAAGGGCAATTAGGGATGGGCAATAAATGCTGGCCTTGCCAGTGACACCCACATCCCGTGAATGAAAAAAAGATAAAAGAGACTCTCGGAGGAACTAAAGATTACCATCTTCAGCTCGAGCGCCAGGATCAACTATGGTATCAACTGTCGGGTGCTGCACTTTCAAGTTTAAGTTACTGGTTACAATTCTGTAAGTTGATCTCGCTGGCAAGATGCGATAGCTGATCCCAGCTTCCGAGCTGCAGAATTTTGTACAAAATCTTGAACCCCAAACAAAATCAGTCAGATACGTAGGACCCCAATGCAAATTTGAGGCACCAATGGGTGAAGCGTGCTCCACCATTATTATCAGGTGTTGAGCAGCCTAACCTGCGGTCCTTAAAGGGACCACTGCAGGCGGTACACTAAAAGGTAAGTACAAGTTTTTTTTTATAGAAATTTGTGCTGCTCCCATCCCCACAAAAATCTTCCGCCTCACGCCCGGCCTTTCCGCCCCCCCCCCCAGCAGCTCACACTATAATTGCCCCGCTCTCCCTCCTTTAAGATGCTATTTCTGGCGGGGACCTGCTAGTGCTCCTCCTGCCGCCCGTCCAAAGTCCCGCCCCCACCCCACTCCCCAAAGTTAAAATCATTTTAGCAATAAAGAAGTCCAGGAGCTCCTTCCACTAGTTGGATTTGAGGGTGGATAAGGTCGGGGGGGAGGGGGAGGGGAAGGCATTTAAGGAGACGGTTTGTATTGGAGTAAAGAAGCTCGGCATTTCTTAGCTCTCCAGGACTAGGCGCAGTGTGAGTCTGCTTAATATCCAACAAAACAAAGCTTCAATTAAATTTTGTTTAGGCGGGGAAGGAACCTTAAATACGCATCGCTGTGATGACAGTAATCAATCACAATTGCATAATCAGTAATGTAATTTGTTGGTGTGTATTTTTTTTGAAACATCTATCAGCCTTATGAGAAATGTCATTCTTTAATTCCAATAATCCGTATGTTGCAGTGTCTGATTGCCCACAGAATAATGTGAGTCTTTATGTTTTACTTACAGCACAATCAGGTTTCCTTGTTTATTTTATTATACAGCTCACTAACAGAATGCACTGATGTGTTGTTGGGAAACAATATGGGTAGTGAGAGATAGCCCAACACAGCACTATTACCAGTCTGCAGACGTGTTTGCTGATTAGATATTATGCAGAGCACTGCCACTTGGAATTTTATTGCTGGT
This sequence comes from Squalus acanthias, assembly GCA_030390025.1. Taxonomy (NCBI): domain Eukaryota; kingdom Metazoa; phylum Chordata; class Chondrichthyes; order Squaliformes; family Squalidae; genus Squalus; species Squalus acanthias. The sequence continues at coordinate 12,220,430 of CM059428.1, forward strand.
TTGTCGTAACCGCAAAGTGAGATTGGCTCATTTTAATTCCATCCTTTGTTAGCTTTCACTGGATTTTGTTAACTGCCTAAGTTAATAATGAGGCTCAAAATAGTGGCCCGGGATTTGCGGCCAGTGGCGAGGCGAAGGCCATGTGTCGAGAACTTTGGGTTTTCCGACCTTCAATTCAATTCAGTTCAACAAAGTATAGTGGGGATCCCCTTGTGCGAGCTGCTGTGACCGTCAACAAGCTGTCTACACAGCCAATCAAAAGGCAGAATTCTCACAGACAGCGAACAAGGAAGTGAGTACGCTCTTAAAATTCTAACTTTTTAAAATAGTTGGAGAGAGCAAAACAAAGATGGGGCTCTCACATGGGGAAAAGGCAAACCTGAAATAAAGATGGTCAAACTTTAAAAAAAATTTAAAAACTTTTTTGAAAAGTTTCTTACATTTTTTTATTTTATTAAAATGGACAAATTTCACAGTGCACAAGTTCTGTCGCAAAGTCCAGCCATATGGTCATTATCGGGCGGGTCATTCTTGTCTGTACTGCCATATGACACAAGATGAAGAGGCCATTGAAAGGTCTTAAGGTTGTGGCAAGGCTCTACCCTCTTCTGCTGACAGGGATTAAAAGGGCTGAATGGAGAAGGTCATCGATCTTTAGCTGGGATCAATTCGCACTCCTTTCCCAGGGCCTCCATGGGACTCCCGCCAGCTGTCAACTAGCAAGCTGGAGATGCTCTTTTGATGTGGGAGGTGCATGGAAGATTGACCCAAGTAAGACAATTTGAACCTGACAAACCAGATGTGGATGCAATGTAACCCTTTTATTGTGATGACCAAGTCCAGACACACGCAATGTCTTTAAGCAGTAGACATACAGAGAAATAAACACAATTATCCCGTTTTTCCCGAGTAGAGAGGTAACCTTCATCGATCCTTTCGATCCTGACTCTACAAATTGTTAAGGAAAGCTCAAGATCTTTTTAGGCCTCTAGTCACGCACACGTCTTTGCTGATTCTTTATGGCAAGACAAATGTTATTAGAACGGAAGAACATAAGAAATAGAAGCAGGAGTAGACCATTTGGCCTCTCGAGCCTGCTCCGCCATTCAACAAGATCATGGCTGATCTTCTACCTCAACTCCACCTTCCCGCACTATCCCCATATCCCTTAATTCCCTTTGTTTCCAAAAATTTATCGACCTCTGTCTTGAATATACTCAACAACTGAGCATCCACAGCTCTATGGGGTAGAGAATTCAAAGATTCACAACCCTTTGAGTGAAGAAATTTCTCCTCATCTCAATCCTAAATGGCCGACCCCTTATTCTGTGACTGTGACCCCATGTTCTAGATTCCCCAGCCAGGGGAAACATCCTCCCTGCATTAACCCTGTCAACCCCCTTAAGAATTTTATATGTTTCAGTTAGATTACCTCTCATTCTTCTAAACTCTAAGGAATATAGGCCCAGTCTACTCAATCTCTCCTCATAGGGCAAGCCCCTCATCCCAGGAACCAGTCTAGTGAACCTTTGCTGCACTCCCTCTATGGCAAGTATGTCTTTCCTTAAGTAAGGTGACCAGAACTATACACAGTACTCCAAGTGTGGCCTCACCAATGCCCTGTATAATTGTAGTAAGAGTTCTTTACTCTTATACTCTAATCCCTTTGTAACAAAAGCTGACATACCATTTGTGTTCCTAATTGCTTGCTGTACCAGCCTGTTAACTTTCTGTGATTCATGTACAAGGACACCCAGGTCCCCTCTGAGTGCAAACATTTCCCAGTCTCTCACCATTCAAAAAATATTCTGTTTTTTTGTTTTTCCTACCACACTTCCCCACATTGTATTGTGAACAAGATCCCCAGAAATGAGAGAGTTCCTCGAAAACACCAGGGGCTAAAAATTCCAGTAGGCTGGAAAGCTGCCGGTAACAGCGCCGGCCAAGGCTAACGGCCACCTGCCGAGAGAGCGCGCGGACAGCACCGGTATTTTGGTGCTGCCTGCTAATTAACATCAGCGTGGCGTTGATTTTGTGGTGTAAGGCGTTCTTTCCAGCGCTAAGCTCAGCAGGAGGCCGAAGGTCGCGTCTGTCTCCCGCTTTCAGTGAAGGAGAACGAGGAAGAAAGGAGCGAGCCTGTAGGCCATGTACGGAGCAGTTACCGTACTTATTACAACAATATTACCTGCCACCTGACGTTTGTTGATTTTTTCATAGTTCATGAAGTGAATGAATCCGCCTTCTCCGTAACACTAATCTTTCCCCAATGGTTACACTTGAAAGTGTTCAATGGGCAGTAATCCTGCCAGCTTTTAGTGGGTCTTGCATACTCGACACAAAATAATTATTTGATAAATAATTGGTTATGGAATTTGGAATAGATTAATTATAATTCCTTAAAATCTTAAGTAGTTGAGTCCAGGTTTGCTACAGGGTGGAATTCTGGTGATGCTATCATAAAGATAAAAGAGATCTTATCAGAGGTGATCTTCAAACATTGCAATGGAGTTCTAGGCACTCTGATGCTCTTTAGGAATTTGTTTTTTTTAATTTGCTGGGAATCCTCCGAGGGATTTGCAGTTTTCTACAGGTGTTCAGTTCTGAACTAAAAGGTTTGTTCCACAAGGTTTCACCCATTGATTTACTGACCCACAAACACTGTAGGATTCTCGGAATCCCGCCAGAAAATGCAACCTCACTGACGGGCAAAAAATGAAAGAACTTTGGCAAAGGAGGGGGTTTGAAGTTCTGGCGTCCATCTGAGGTGTTTTCCACTTCTCAGCCTCCGTGCTCATCTACAATCTGCCAAGTCCTGCCAGACTCCTCGCAGGCCGTTAACGCTGCTAAATCGTGGCTGCACGCACGGGGTGCTTTACAGAGGGCGGCAATAGGAGCGGCAAAATGCAAAATGTACGAGTGGGTGTCAACTCGGCATTGCACGCCGATTGACGTCACGCTCTGACTCATCACAATACTTTCGGCGCACGCAGGCAACGGCAGCGCTGCCAACCTGCTGAAAATGGAGGCTGCCACGGGACCTGCCGGAAGCGGGCGATAGAGCGGCGGCTGCCATTTTTTCTCCGCCGAAATCTGGTGGTAACGGGTGGCGCTAAACCCCCAAATATTTAACCCCAGATGTCAACTTGTTTACCATCCTGAGCTCCATGGTCCCACTTCCTATCTCCAGACTGTCTTGGCTATCCCGTTTCACAATGTGGCCACAAAAATAAGTCAACAGGTATGAATCCCACATCCTGCAATCTACATCCCGCACCTCAGCAGAAGCTAAACCGCACAGTCAGCCAGATTGTACCCTGACACGTTACACCCTAAAGCATTCTGGGAATGAACAACTTGAACCATTTAATTATTTCTAGCTACCGTGAGAACCACAAGCCATTTATAAGTAAAAAGAAAGCACAAATCTTAATCATATGAGATTAACCAAATCCCAACTCTACATATATATGTATACACAACTTGGGTATCTTACACCCACCACTTTCCTCAGCTGGGATTTTATTGACATTCCTAAATGGAGTGCAATCCCGCCATGATTAGATCCCATCCCATATTCATTTCCCCTTCCAGCCCCAGTAGAAATCAAGCTTTCTGCCCTCTCCGCCTCTAGGAATGTTAGGGCCCCAGTTTTACATAAGAACATAAGAAATAGGAGCAGGAATAGGCCACTTGGCCCCTCGAGCCTGCTCCGCCATTCAATAAGATCATGGCTGATCTTGGGCTCAAAGCCACTTCCCTAACCCTTCACTCCCTTATCTTGCAAAAATTTGTCTATCTCCACCTTAAATGTATTTAATGACCCAGCCTCCACGGCTCTCTGGGGCAGAGAATTCCACAGATTTACGACCCTTTGAGAGAAGAAATTCCTCCTCATCTCAGTTCAAAAAGTGCGACCCTTTATTCTGAAACTGTGCCCCCGAGTTCTAGATTTCCCCACGAGGGGAACAATCCTCTCTGCATCTATCTTGTCGAGCCCCCTCAGTATCTTATATGTTTCAATAAGGTCACCTCTCATTCTTCTAAATTCCAATGAGTATAGGCCCAGCTTGCTCAACCGTTCCTCATAAGTCAACCACCTCATCTCTGGAATTAACCTAGTGAATTGTCTCTGAACTGCCTCCAATGCAAGTATATCCTTCCTTAAATAAGGAGACTAAAACTGTACGCAGTACTCAAGGTGTGGTCTCACCAACACCCTGTACAGTTGTAGTGGGACTTCCCTGCTTTTATACTCCAACCCCCTTGAAATAAAGGCCAACATTCCATTTGCCTTTTTTAATAATTGCTGTACCTGCATGCTAACTTTTTTGTGTTTCATGCACAAGGACCCCCCAGGTCCCTCTGAACTGTAGCATTTTGTAATCTCTCTCCATTTAAATAATAATTTGCTATTTTATTTTTCCTGCCAAAGTGGATAACCTCGCACTTTCCCACATTATACTCCATCTGCCACTTTATTCCTATAAAGTGAGATAAATGCAGTAAAGATGCATTGCAATCGGGTAAGGTTTTCTGTAATACTCCTTACTTGTTTTTTTCAAAGCTGCTTTGCAGAAGGATGCCATACTTTAATGGTGAGTAATTGTGCGACACCAAATCAGCCTTACGACTAAATTCCCAGCAGGTAATCCAGCATTCTATGTATGCTGGGAATGCTCATGATAAAATATTACCTCATCACAATTTACAGGTTGCATTGGCCAAACAAATGGCACAGAGGGTGCTGATTGAGCACTGAGCCATGGTAACATTTGAATAAAATTTCAGAGCGTGTTATAGCTGAATGTAGCTGCCTCAACTCCTCAGTCAGGCAACTGAGTACCTTTCATTATTTTTTTTTCAATTCGTAGATATCTCTAGAATCAATCTTGTTCTGAAAATCCTATTGATCTAAAACCTTTCTATCGTGTTCCAGGCCTCGGAGGGAGCATGTTCTATTCTGTTTCAGGGAGCTTTGATTCCCAACTAATTCACATTGATTAAAATATACATCTAGCAGAATAAAATGCCCAGCTCTTCACAATCTTTGCTCATGTTTTGGTCATTATAGGAAGAAACATTAATACGATTACTGACATCAGCACAACAAATTCTATAATTCTGCTTTCTGTGCTTTGTACGCTGCAAAAAGGGACAGTGCACTTAGTGGCAATTTAGTCTGTTAGGGCATTTGGCATGGATGAACCCATAAAAATATAATTACCACTGACAGCATACTTCAACAAAAACCTGTTGTCCACAATCACAGGATCACAGGCTTTATAGACAGGCTGAGTGAGTGGGCAAGAACATGGCAAATGGAATATAATGTGGAGAAATGTGAAGTTATCCACTTTGGTAGGAAAAATAGAAAAGCAGAGTATTTTTTAAATGGTGAGAGATTGGGAAATGTTGGTGTTCAGAGGGACCTGGGTGTCTTTGTACAGGAATCACTGAAAGTTAACATTCAGGTACAGCAAGCAATTAGGAAAGCAAATGGTATGTTGGCCTTTATTACAAGAGGATTTGAGGATAAGAGTAAAGACGTCTTACTGCAATTATATAGGGCCCTGGTGAGACCACACCTGGAGTATTATGTACAGTTTTACATAAGAACATAAGGCATCGTAGCAGGAGGAGGCCATTTGGCCCCTCGAGCCTGCTCCGCCATTCAATAAGATCATGGCTGATCTGATCTTGGCCTCAACTCCACTTCCTGCCGACTCCCAATAACCCTTGACTCCCTTATCATTCAAAAATCTGTCTATCTCCACCTTAAATATATTCAATGACCCAGCCTCCACAGCTCTCTGGGGTAGAGAATTCCAAAGATTCACAACCCTCTGAGAGAAGAAATTCCTCCTCATCTCCATTTTCAATGGGTGACCCCTTATTCAGAAACTATGCCCCCTAGTTCTAGATTCCCCCACGAGGGGAAACATTCTCACTGCATCTACCTTGTCAAGCCCCCTCAGCATCTTATATGTTTCAATAAGATCCCCTCTCATTCTTCTAAACTCCAATGAGTATAGGCCCAACCTGCTCAACCTTTCTTCAGAAGACAATCCCTTCATCTCAGGAATCAACCTAGTGAACCTTCTCTGAACTGCCTCCACTGCAAGTATATCCCTCCTTAAATAAGGAGTCCAAACTGTACGCAGTACTCCAGGTGTGGTCTCACCAATACCCTGTACAGTTGTAGCAGGACTTCCCTACTTTTATACTCCATCCCCCTTGCAATAAAGGCCAACATTCCATTTGCCTTCCTAATTACTTGCTGTGCCTGCATGCTAACTTTTTGTGTTTCATGTACAAAGACCCCCGATCCCTCTGTACTGCAGCATTTTGTAATCTCTCTCCATTTAAATAATAATATGCTTTTTTAATTTTCCTACCAAAGTGGATAACCTCACAACATCCCACATTATACTCCATCTACCAAATTTTTGCCCACTCAATTAGCCTATCTATATTCCTTTGCAGATTCTTTGTTTCCTCTTCACAACTTGCTTTCCCACCTATCTTTGTATCATCAGCAAATTTGGCTACATTACATTTGGTCCCTTCATCCAAGTCATTAATATAGATTATAAATAGTTGAGGCCCCAGCACTGATCCCTGTGGCACCCCACTAGTTACAGTTTTGTTCTCCTTACCTAAGGAAGAATATACTTGCCACAGAGGGAGTGCAACAAAGATTCACCAGACTGATTCCTGGGATGGGGGCATTGTCCTATGAGGAGAGATTGAGTAGACTAGGCCTATATTCTCTAGAGTTTAGAAGAATGAGAGGTGATCTCATTGAAACATACAAAATTCTTACAGGGCTTGACAGGGTAGATGCAGGGAGGATGTTTCTCCTGGCTGGGGTGTCTAGAACCAGGGGTCACAGTCTCAGAATAAGGGGTCGGCCATTTAGGACTGAGATGAGGAGAAATTTCTTCACTAAGAGGATGGTGAATCTTTGGAATTCTCTACCCGAGAGGGCTGTGGAGGCTCAGTCGTTGAGTATATTCAAGACAGAGATCGATAGATTTTTGAATATTAAGTGAATCAAGGGATATGGGGATAGTGCGGGAAAGTGGAGTTGAGGTAGAAGATCAGCCATGATCTTATCGAATGGTGGAGCAAGCTTGAAGGGCCAAATGGCCTACTCCTGCTCCTATTTTTGATGTTCTTATGATCTTTAGTTGCAGCATATCTTTCTGATTGTGGTTATGGGCACTGGGGACCTTGGCCATGCAAGTGGTGACAAAGCTCTTCCTGACATTTCTCCAAAAGCAATGAAATTATGTTTGTACCCATAATATTATGCTGGATATCTCACCCTCTGCCTAATGTGAGATTGCCAAGCAGTCTTGCATGGTAATATAATTAGTGATGTCTGTATCTCTGTAATCTCCTCCAGCCCCACAACCCCCCGACATATTTGCGCTGCTCTAATTCTGGCCTCTTGAGCATCCCCGATTTTAATCGCACCACCATTGGCGGCCGTGCCTTCAGCTGCCAAGGTCCTAAGCTCTGGAATTCCCTTCCTAAATCGCTCCACCTCTCTACCTCTCTCTCCTCCTTTAAGATGCTCCTTAAATCCTACCTCTTTGACCAAGCTTTTGGACATCTGCCCTACTATTTCCATCTGTGGCTTGGTGTCAAATTTTGATTGAAAGCGCTCCGGTGAAGCACCTTGGGATGTTTTACTATGTTAAAAGCGCTATATAAGTACCAGATGTTGTTGTCTGTAGGAAAAAGAAAGGACATATACTAAAAAGGATAAACATTTGGAGTTCATGGACGAGAGGCGCCATAAGCTTATCCACATCAATGAAAACCTTAATATACTGAAAGGGCAGCTCCACCTCAATAAACAACACTACCATGGGCTGTCAAATACATTTGGCTGGTTGCTGGCATGTCATGTATAAAAACAGAAATGCTGCAAATACTCAGCAAGTCAAAAGGAAAACTTGCATTTATACAGCGCCTTTCACAACCTCAGGACGTCCCAAAGCACTTTACAGCCAATGAAGTACTTTTGGAAGTGTAGTCACTGTTGGAATGTAGGAAACGCGGCAGCCCATTCGCACAGCAAGCGCCCACAAACAGCAATGTGATAATGACCAGATAATCTTTTTCTGTTCTGCTGATTGAGGGATAAAATATTGGCCAGGACACCGGGGAGAACACCCCTGCTCTTCTTCGAAATAGTGCCATGGGATCTTTTACGTCCACCTGAGAGAGCAGACGGGACCTCGATTTCATACCTCATCTGAAAGACGGCACCTCTGACAGTGCAGCACTCCCTCAGCACTGCACTGGAGTGTCAGCCTAGATTTTTGTGCTCAAGTCTCTGGAGTGGGACTATGAACCTGCAACCTTCTGACTCAAAGTCCACAGCTGACACAAGCTGGCAGCATCTGTGGAGAGAGAAACACAATTAACGTCGACAGAAGTGGAAAATAATTCCAAAACCATTGCTCTTAATAATTCAGCCGGCTTTCATTATGATTTCAAGATACTGAACAGCATTATGGTCAGAGGAATTAAGGGACTGATCCATTCAGAAGAGATTGGAGGGTTCACCAAAGATACACAGTCAATGGGAAATGTGAAGCGGTTTCTTCATGTTGTTCCCTCATTCACAGAGTTCTAAGAAAAAGTTCTCATTCTTCTGATATTGAAGAGTTATTTGCTTAGGTGGACTTGCAATTTATTCCAGCTGTGTGTGTCAGTGAGATTATTGTCTTGATAGTTTCCACTCTATGTTCTAATGTCTGTACGAATAATTTTGATTACAGCAATCTTTCTGAGGAGAGTCGTTCATTAGAGAGAGCCAGAGGCAGTGGGTGGGACGATGAGGGAGGAGAGTCATCAACTGACCACACAGGATGACAGGGATTGGAGAACAACAGGCTAATCAGAAAGACAGACTGGAGTAAAAGGGACAAAAATAGAAACGCAGAGAGAGAGGGAAGGAGAAAGGGGAAGGAGAAAATAGCTCCAAAACTTCAAAGAGAAACAGATAGTCAGAAAGATAATACAGCAAAAACTGTAGAGAGGCAGCTTTTAAAATTAACATCTAGAGAAAGAGGTAGTAAATATGAAAACTGCAGTCAGAGGGAGTCAGATAGAACTAGGAAGGAGAGAAAATGTTACATAAACTGTCAAGAGATAAACATAAAAAATTACACCCCGAAAACAAGGGGGAGAAAATAATACAGAAACTACAGAAGGAGGTGGGGAGGAAGAGACAATGATAAGAAAGACATAAAATATTGCCAACACTGTGAAGAGAAGGCGGAGAGCACTAGGGTGAAGGAGAGAGAAAATATTACAGAAACTTCAGTGACGTAGGCAGGGAATCAGATACCCAGAGAAAGAGGGAAATATACTGCAGAACCTGTAGCATTGAGGAAGAGGGAGGGGGAGAGAATAGAAATCAGAAATCAGGGAAAAAATACGTCAAAAACCTGAGAAAATGCAGAAAATAAGAAGCTGTTACTTCATTGGAAGAGTTTTAAATAAACTTGTGTCGCACAAAATGATGTACACTGTGGGCGTATGTTCCATTTTGATCAATAAGATTTATATTTTTGGGCTGGTTTATGTGGAAACTATTGATTAGCTGCCAGACTAGTTTCTAATTACTGCTCCCCCTCCCCCTGAATGTCCTGAAAAATCTAGCAATGTTGATTTGAGCAGATTGCCTAATGAGAGATTACAACTTTGTACTTGGTCTGTGGGAGAACGAGGCTTGATGAGATTGGACAGTCTGTTCTCATTCCAATGCTTTGTTACGTTCTTATAGCTGGAAAATATTGGGGGGAGATCGGAAGGGTCCCCGGGGGGGGAGGGGGGGTGTCCGATCGTGGGGGAGTTGGCGAGGCAGGAATGCTGGATCCAGCAGGTAAGTGCAAAGGCACTTACTTCCTGCATCCAGCAGTCCTCGCCTTCCTTTAGCTGCCGGGTTCCCCGAGGCCTGGGAAACATGGCCAGCCAGAGTTAAATTTAAAATGGTGGATCACCTTGAGGCACAGAGCCTCATTATAATATTTAAAGTGTTAACCTGCCTCCTGGGAGCGGGTTGGCCGTCTGCCCCCATCCCGCCTCCGTTAAAACGGGAAGTGGGCGGGTTAGAAGCAGGTTAGGGTCGGGATTCAGATTTTTAATTCTTTAACCTCCTACCCGACCCCAACCAACCCATTTTTTGGGGTTAAAATTGCCCCCTAGATGTCTTGTTTGTGATTAATTTGAATATTAAAGTAGATGATATCTGAGTTACCACAAATTTTAGTTAGGATGTACAAAAGGGACAACTCTGCTGTGTTGAAATCACAAGTGAGAGAAAGATTGGTTTTGAAAAATAAATAAACGAGCTTGCATACGTCACTCTTCAAGATTCATAGAATCATAGAATGGGTCCAGCACGGAAGAAGGCCATTGGGCCCGTCGAGCCCGTGCCGACTCTTTGCAAGAGCACCTCAGCTAGTCCCACTCCCCCTGCCCTTTCCCCGTAGCCCTGCAAATTTCTTTCCTTCAGATACTTCTCCAACTCCCTTTTGAAAGCCGTGATTGAGTCTGCCTCCACCACCCTTCCAGGCAGTGCATTCCAGATCTTAACCACTCACTGCGTAAAAAAAGTTTTTTCTTACTTCGCCTTTGGTTCTTTTGCCAATCACCTTAAATCTGTGACCTCTGTATTTAATCAGAATGTGTGCCTCTGTACATTCTGCATCGACTTTATCCTGCCACCTTTGTAATAAATCACATTTTCTATTACTGTCCTTAATCTGCTTCAGAAAATGTGGGAAGACAAATTCATGTCTTTACATCTTTTAAGTCTGACCTAAGTATTAGACCTTTGAGAAAGAAGGCCTTAAACTTGAGGAGAATGAAAGTTATCCTGTTGATTATCTTAGCAAAATAGTGCCAACTTTAGGCTCTGCAAATATTTTTGGCCAAATTATCACCAGGAGGAATTTCACCCAGGAATGGATACACCTTGTGTGCCTACACATTGCTTTTCAGAACTCAGGTGTAACCAGATTAGCTGCAGTGACAATGGGAATGTAATGTATAAGAACATAAGAAATAGGAGCAGGAGTCGGCCATTTGGTCCTTCGAGCCTGCTCCGCCATTCAATAAGATCATGGCTGATCTTCTACCTCAACTCCACTTTAGCGCCTTATTCCCATAACACTTGATTCCCTTAGTGCTCAAAAATCTATCGATCTCTGTACGGAGAGTTCCTATATGCTGTATAATGTGAGCACTTGTAGGCGATTATCGATGCCTTCACATGACACAAGTTAATGCCACTGAGAAATCAAAATCACTTTGCACCAACACTGAAGTTTGTTTGCAACCCATAGATGGAACTCTCTTATGTGACAATTGTGGCAAAAATTATGACGGGGGGGGGGAAATTCGGTTACGACCCGTTTGTGGGGCAATAACCGAATTAGCGGCAGATATTTAGCGCCCGGCGCGGGAGTACCGCCCCGGCCGCTAAATTGGGCTTACCGCCCTGGTGAGGAAGCGGAGCCCTATCTCGGGCGCTCCACTTCCTCTCGGGGTGGTGTCTGGGGCGCAAAGCGCGGTAGCGCCGGAGTGCTACGCGGCCGCTCTACCTAGCGCTGATGCGTTTCACCGCCCCTCCCCTTCCGTTAAAGGGGAGGGACACTGTGAGCTCTGCAGGCCGTTTGATGGCCTCCACGGTGTGGCTAAAGTACCGGAACTGAGACGCGGTGCCGGACGGCGCGATGGCGGCCACGGACCACGCCAAGGGCTGCCAAGAGGGGCCGACCCCGTGGTCGGCCAAAATAATAAAATGGCGGCGCGGGGCGCAGCCGGACCACCCCTTTAATTACGTCCCGCCAGCGGTGTGAGGCCTGGTTCGCGACCTGCGTGGCTGTCACTGACATCGCCCGCGGCAGCCTCACGGGGCATAGCTGGATTTCTGGCGCGGGGCGGTAAGGGGTCACGTCACTCGGCGATGACGCCATTGCCGGCGGCGCAGCAGCCCGGGCTGCCACCGGCAGGGCGCAGCGCTATCGGCTAGCGCCTCAGCAGCGCCCCACAGAATTTCTCGGAAGGCGCTATTATCGCCCCTTTGCAGCCCATTAGCGCCCCCCCGCCGGCGCTAACGGCGGGCACACAGGAGGCAAACTTCGCCTTCTATGTTTTTAACTTATATTTTATATTGTTAGAAACAACGGGTTAGCACCCAATGTCACACAATGCATATTTGTGGCAGAAAGCCATAGGCTCAGAACAGATGTGTTGTTGGGAAAGAGCTCCACAAGGTAGGAGATTTATGGTCCACACAATAGCTAACAGTACTGTTAATTGGTTAATCAACCAGGAGCCATTATTTGTAACCACAAATACGTTTGTCATTGTCAAAGACTGCTTACATCCAATATTGATGAATGGCCATTTGATCAAATGTGATTATGATTATTGTTTTGTTCAGGAAAGCTCTGGGAGTTATCCCAAGTCACCTGGACACAGATCAAAGGATCGGCTCCACCTTGGTTTTGAGTGACAGCTGTTTCCTTTAGTTATGGATTGGCTGAAGTCCTCTTTTGGCGGACAGCTCAACGACAGAGTTCTCGTATTACAGATTAATATTGCAAGCCCGTCTCGAGCAGTGTTTCGGTCTCGCGGCCAATAGAGAACTGCGTGTTTTAAAAACTTTCGGGCCAGCCAGCAGAATGGCTGAGATAGACTTCAAACAGTAGACCGTTCTATAGAGGAAGAAACTTTCGAGTCCATGGCCCTGAAATTCCTGACGGCTTCTGTCAGTCTCCTGCTTCAGAATTCTCATTCAAGTAGCATAAATGACCATTTTCAGCCACTTACACCATTTCCTTGCGGGTTCCACCAATGTCCCGCTGGAGTTATGTTGGGACACCTGTAGAACTCCCACAAAATTACAAGGCCTAACTTTAGAGAAAACACAAGTGGCTTCCTTCTTATTTTTTTTAATGTATTGAGAAGGATGGAGCAATATATGTCACTGTGTGAAACAATTTATCTTTGAAATCACTTGTATTATAAGCCAAACCATTTGACGGTTCAGTAGCCGGAGTGCTTGGTTTGGGTAAGGTTATTCAGTCCAGTTTAGAAGAGAAGTAAAATCATGTGGCAGCATGCAATACATTCCAGTAGCAAGTGTAGAGAGTAACGGTTCTTTGCTCTGATTCCTGGCTCTCGTAATTGTTTACCTCGATATTGGGTTCAACAGGGTGCACTCCAGTCCTCGGGGGACGTGAGGTCCACTGACAGTTATGCGCAGAGACACTGAAATGAGAAAATATCCGGTACAAATCAGTTATGCGACTATAATGGAAGAATCCAGTCATCATGGGGTTGAATTTAACTCCTCAGATGTGACCTAATGGGGGGAGGTTGAAAGGAGGCGGTCCATCTGGGAGGGGCAGTGGGGAGCTCAGTCAATTGTAACAGCCTGGCCTCAGTTACAATCGCGGTCGGAATGACGAAGAGGCTGACGGGCGGGAGCGGGATTTCAGTTGGCAGGAGGCCGCTGGCGGGGATCCGAGGGAAAAAGCAGGGGACCTCGGTGCTTCCAATTTAAAACTGCAGGGTTGGGGCAGGTGGGCAGCGAGTAATTCTCCTGCTCCATTTTAACTGGCCCTCTGCCTGGTTACTGTCATACATTGTGGAAGGGGGGGAGGAGTTAAAATTCCCTATGTTTGATGCATCAGCCTTTTTTTTATTCGTTCTTGGGATGTGGGTGTCGCTGGCAAGGCCAGCATTTATTCCCCATCCCTAATTGTCCTTGAGACAGTGGTGGTGAGCCGTCAGGCTGGTGTGTGACTTGGAGGGGAACTTGGAGCTGGTGGTGTTCCCATGCGCCTGCTGCCCTTGTCCTTCTAGGTGGAAGAGGTCGCGGGTTTGGGAGGTGCTGCCGAAGAAGCCTTGGCAAGTTGCTGCAGCGCATCTTGTAGATGGTACACACTGCAGCCACGGTACGACGATGGTGGGGGGAGTGAATGTTTAAGGTGGTGGATGGGGTGCTTTGTCCTGGATGGTGTCGAGCTTCTTGAGTGTTGTTGGAGCTGCACTCATCCAGACAAGTGGAGGGTATTCCATTACACTCCTGACTTGTGCCTTGTGGAAAGGCTTTGGGTGGTCTGATCCCTGGTGGCCAGTGGAGAGATAGGTGCAGGCAACTCTGCTTGAAGAGTAGTAGGAGGCTTTGCTAACCAAAAATAATAGTTACCTAATGCAGTTTTAGAGCAATGTATGAACTCTTAATTAACAGTTAAGTGCATCTTTGACCTATTTTGGCCACTATAGATGAAAGAAATAAGCTGTCTGATGTGCGAGGACTCAAATTGTAATGAGTTCTGCAACACGTTGTGATCTTCATCTTCATCATAACCTATTGCAAATATCCCTTGAAAAGAATCTAAAGTTCAACAAAATATATTAATATACATAAAAATTTCTCAACATTTTTCTCGAAACCTGCATCATGTAACTATTCATGCTGATTAACAAACAACACTTATTACTCTTTTGTCAAAGCTTCCTGCTCCCATCTCTCCATTGCTACCAGCAATCAGACAGATACACCAGAGGCCCTGGGATAAATTTCCATTTTCACTGGAGAAGCTGGGGTTGTTCTCCATAGAGCAGAGAAGGTTAAGGGGAGATTTACGAGAGGTGTTCAAAACTATGAGGGGTTTTGATAGAGTAATTAAGGAGAAACTGTTTTCAGGGGTTGGAGGTTTCGGTAACCAGAGGACACAGATTTGAGCTAATTGAGGAAGAACCAGAGGGGAGATGAGTAGAATTTTTTTTCACGCAGCGACTTTTTATGATCTGGAATGCACTGCCTGAATGGATGGTGGAAGCAGATTCAATCATAACTTTCAAAAGGGAACAAGATAATTACGTGAAAAGAAAAAATTTGCAGGGCTATGAGGAAAGAGCGGGGGAGTGGGACTAATTGGATCGCTCTTCCAGAGACCTGGCACAGGCACGATGGGCCGAATGACCTCCTTGTGTGCTGTATGATTCTGTGATTCTATGACTACCTGGCTGGTAATCTGACCGAAATTAATGGAATGAAAATCATCGGCTCTTATAACGGGTGGGCTGTCCGCTCCGGCAGATCACTGCTCAGGCAGTGGCGATGAAAATCGAACCACACTGGCTGGATTCTTGCATCACTGTCACATTTTCCGGTTTATACACTTCTTAATAAGGTTCTGAACGGTACCTCCCATTTTATGCAGCTTATACTTGTCACATTTGGGTGGCCACATACAAGGTACAAATGCCAGAATACTCAAGTACTGCGCAGTAACTTAGAATTAAATTAGTAGTGAGCAAGACTTACTGTTGATGATTCATTTATAGAAACAATCCTTAGTTTAAGTTTGTTGTCATGAAAGGCACACAGTGTCAATAATAATCGGCTTTCCCAATGGTGGGGTGGCCGGGAAATACGATACTTCTGGAAAACGGGCGCGGGCACTACGATGCGAGATATGCCCCGAGCCCGTGTTCAAAAAGTGCAGGCAGGACATCAACTTCGTACTGCTGACAGGCTGTGCGCTCAGCAGGGGGTAAAAGTTCGCATTGCTGGAGCGAGGCTAGCATTACTTAAAGCTAGCCTGCTCCTCTTCAAGGCAGTCTGCAGCTCTTAAAGCTGAGCTGCCTTCTGCAGATAAAAAACTTTTTTTTGAATTGCTTCAGCACTAGGCAGTCTGCACCTCCTAAAGGAGAGAGCATTATTAAGAGCGGCGACGTCCAAAATCCCAGATCATGCATCAATTCAGGCGTTGCACGCCGATTGACATGGCGATATGGATCCTTTAAATATGGGAAGCATGTGCAGGCAAAGGCAATGCTGCCAACGTGCCCAAAACTGGCCTTAACGGCCGACGCTAACGGTTCCAATTTCCCGGCCTTTCTGTATGCTTAGCTAAAATATTGCTGTAATAGATTCACATTTCATTACTTCTTGAATTGGCCTTTCTCACATTTAAAATCACTCGATACGTTGAATAAAACAGTAATTTGTCAGGTGTGTGCTAAATAAGTTTATTGTCATTCAAAGTTAATATTGTAGTATTCCAGCCCATAATACACGATTGTAATTGCACCCACAGAGGTAGAAGTGTCAGCTGTGGCTCAGTGGGCAGCACACTCGCCTCTGAGTCAGAAGGTTGTGGGTTCAAGTCCCACTCCAGCGAGTTGAGCACATAAATCTAAGCTGACACTCCAGTGCAGTGCTGAGGGAGTGCTGCACTGTCGGAGGTGCTGTCTTTCAGATGAGACGTTAAATCAAGGCCCCGTCTGCTCTCTCAGGTGGACGTAAAAGATCCCATAGCACTATTTCGAAGAAGAGCAGGGGAGTTATCCCTGGTGTCCTGGCCAATATTTATCCCTCAATCAACATAACAAAAACAGATTATCTGGTCATTATCACATTGCTGTTTGTGGGAGCTTGCTGTGTGCAAATTGGCTGCCGCGTTTCCCACATTACAACAGTGACTACACTTCAAAAGTACTTCATTGGCTGTAAAGCGCTTTGAGACGTCCGGTGGTCGTGAAAGGCGCTATAGAAATGCAAGTCTTTCTAGAAATTCTTAAGGGACTGACAGCTAAGAGTTTGCATTGTATGATGAGCAAAAATATTTAAAGGGTAACTTTGCATACCTGGTTAATTCCAGGAGTGACCACAAAGCGTGCAAGTGAGTTATTTGATGCTGCAGCTGTATTGTACAATCGGTAGCTGCACAGTGCAAGCCACACAGCAAGCAGCGCTCGATTTATATCCCATTCCAACAACCAGAGAATGCTTTGCCACGAGTATGTCAAACTCATGCGAGCATGGGCGAGCGCATCTCCTACATCACAAAATAAAAATGGAGCACTTTTTAAAAAATCTGGCATTGAAGATATGCGACACGCCGCATTAAGCATAAGCAGTATGAAACAGCCCCCCTCAGGGGTGGCACACTGCTGCGTTTCAGAGACAGACAGGAACTTGCATCTGGCCTTATGTCATATTGGAATTGCTGTGAATTGGAAACTGCTTTGCTGTGAAGCAAAAGTACCAACCTCAGTCACCCAACGATCACTCTATTCATAACACAAACTAATGGAAATTAATAACCGGAATAATGTGTTTATTTTAACAGAAGTACTTGTGACTTAATTTTACTGGGAAGTATTGTGAACCTCTGGGATAGTTTAATACTTCAAATATATAAAGCAGCTTTCACTTCTGCTTAAAGATAGTTGGGTATCGTACTGGAAGTCCGCAAAGCAAATGTTCAAAGTTAAGGGGGATTCCTTTGTCATAAGCGTCAGCTGTATGCATGTAGAAATACATAGAAGTTACAGCATGGAAACAGGCCATTTGATCCGACAAATCTGTCTTACTCTCCACGCAAGCAAATGATTCTAATCACATTTACCCATCCTGTTCCCATATCCCTTCAAAGCTTTTTCCTTCATCCACCTGTCTCATCTAATCATGAAAGTAGACATGGCTTCTGCCTCAACCATTAATCCTGGAGGTGAATTCCACAGCCTTACAACTCCCTGTGTAAAGACATTTCTCCTGCCCTCTGTTCTAATCACTTATATTTAATCTTGTAACTATGGCCCCTCATACGCGACCCCTCAACTACTAGAAACTGTCTGCTTCGATCTGCCCTGCCCTGAATTGCAGGTTGGAGGTAGTCTCGGTAGCAGACGTGCTGTGTAAAACATCCTCGGTATATATCAGGAGGATCATGAATCGAGATAATAGGTTGTGTGTGGTTTCCCTAATTCGCGATTGCACTGGAGCTGAATTTACATCATATTATGATGTGGAGATGCCGGCGTTGGACTGGGGTGGACAAAAATGAGAAGTCGCACAACACCAGGTTATAGTCCAACAGATTTATAACTTACCTGACGAAGGAGCGAACTGTTCCGAAAGCTTGTAAAATTAAATAAATCTGTTGGACTATAACCTGGTGTTGTGCGACTTCTCATTTACATCATATTAGGAAGAGTTCCGCACAAAAGGGCCGATTTTAATCTTTCCCGGCCGGTGGAAACCAGCTCGGGGGGGCAGTTAAAATCGCCGCTGGGACTCTCTCTCGCCCACGCCCCACTCTCTTCCTGCAGGCTACGATTTTCAACTGCTCCGCTGAGGAGATGACATATGCAGATAGCACTCCCATGACCTAATTGGCTGCTAGTTTAGCCCTGGGCCTGAGTGGGGAAGTGGTTATAGCTTTCCCGCCAGGCCAACCTCACTTTCTTTGATTTTCCTCGTCGGGCCAGAAGGAGCAGGCATGCACTACCGGGCCCCACGAGGCAAGTTTAATCCTCTCCCGCCCTACGCTCCACCTGATCATGACACCCCCGTTAAAACCACTGGGACCTCACGCTGCCGATGTCTGGGGTGGTTTGGCAGTGTCGGGCTCACGGAGCGCAGCCGGCACCCCGCGGGGGGTGGGGGGGGCTTCACAGGAGGCCGGGGACAGCAACGGGGGCAGGTGCTGGCGGGCGGCCAGCAACAAAAATGGCCGCCCGCCACCTCCCCTTTAATTTGCTCCGCCCTGGCCGCACCCACACCCCCCTGACCCTGTCGGACATACCGTCCAACGGTAAGTCAGGAGGGGCTACCGAAGATCGCGGCCGGGGCACTGCGCACGGCGATGACGTCATCGCCGGAGGCGCAGCGCCGCAGGGCGCTAATGGTTACCGCCGCCGCTAATCTCCCACTGAATTTCTTAGGGCACTAACGGGAGGCGCAAATCAACCGAATTTTTCCCTCAATGGGGACAATTGTGACTTTGGGTGATAGTGCAAAACGAGCGATAGCGATTCAGCCGCCCATTATACATCTCTCCCGATTTTTATTTTCATGAAGTCAATGGAAGTCAATTGGCAGCGCTACCCTAAAAATATGAAGAAATTCAAAGATGGTGCTGCATTCTCTGGAGGCCAGTTCCATGACAGCAATCCATCGCTCCGAGATTGCTTTGATGACTAGTGTCTATTAATGATTAAACCCTCTTCTCCTGGGTCCTCGGCAATCTTCGACGCTAGGGACACACAGGGACCCTTGTGCCCAATGGTTCCAGGGCGTAAATGGAAGAAATAGATCACGTGATGCATTTCCCTCATTTGCATAATTCCGCCATAATACGCCTGTCCAAATCCATAGGAATTTTTAACAGGGGGAAAAGGGATGGGGTTGTCCACGTGACCAAGTCCAGCTTCAAATTCTGCTTCCGCCTGCCCAGCTAACGACAACTTTACAATCCCTGGAGTCCTGGGGGGAAAAATTCAGTTGTTGCGCCTCCCGTTAGCACCTTAAGAGGGCGCTAATGGGGCGCAAAGCAACTAGCGCCCGGGCGCGGCGATGTTTGCGCCGCTCGCGAAATTAACTAGACATTTTGCGGCGGCGCTAAACACTACCGCCACGATCTCCTGCGCCGGCAGATCGTGATGTCAGTCGAGTGAGCAACGCCCCGGTAGCACCCCGGAGCGGATATTGAGTGGTGCCCTCTGCCTTACCGCCTGCCACTAGCAACGACAGGTTGAGGGGAGCATTTTGCAGTCGGGAAGGGACTGGGGGAGCGCTATTTAAAGGCAAACGCTTCCTGCCTTTTTTTGTTGGTGACATTTTTGCACCACGCATTCTGAGAGAGAGAGAGAGAGAGACTTCTGGAGAGATTCAACGCTGTGTGAAGGAGTTTTGGGTACTGAGCAGCACTTTGCAGGTTCATTTTGATTTTCCCTTCCTTGCATCTATTTAGAAGAGACTATGGGGGCTGCACGCTCAGCTCTTTCCCTGGTACTCTCCATTGTTCTTTCCAGCAGATTTGATGTACAGGTCTCTCCAGTCCGAGATTCAAGGCTGCAATGAGCAGGATGTGGATGGAGAGCAAGAGTGACCCTCCCCTTTAAGAACTGGCCCGCGCCATTGTGTGTGTGTTCCATTGCTGACTGACATCACATGAGCTTCGCCAGCGCTCTGAGTTAGCGCCTCGCTCCTCGGCCTTTGCGCCTTAAGACAGGTGTGAAGCGCCTGATTTAGTGCTCCAATCACCTCCAGGGGCGATAAAAGTCAAGTTTGCAGTCGGAGGCGATAATTAGCAGCAGGCGCTAATCTTTGTGCCCGGCCGATAATTGCGCCCCAAACAGGGCGATACTCAATTTTTCCCCCTTGGGATTTTTCAGCCCTCTCATCTTTTAACTGATTTGGTATGAGCAGGTGGCTTTATTATTGACCATGTTGTTGCTGCTCGTGTTTAGACCCAATGATTTGTGAGAAGTGATGTGAGAGTAAATGGGAAATTACATGTTCGAGATGTTAAGAAAATAAACCTTGCATGCAAGAATAAAAATACATTCAAACACAGTTTCACACACATGCCATCTGTATAGCCTCTTGAGTATGGTAAATTATGGACAGTATCATGCTGTGTACTCATAAAGAATTGTGTTGCGACTACCCAATCGTTTTTAATTTTGGCACCATTGAGCCCATTAGAAAAAGGGTTTTCATCTTATTGGTTCCCAGGCCATAGAGATGTTGACCCAGTGGACCAACTGATTCCACAGTAAATATTAAACGTACAAAGGAAAGAAGCCTCACGTAATTATTTTCCTTGCAATTAGAGCAGAGTATAAGAGTGAGACATGTTGTAATGTCATTTGCATCGTATAATATATCCAAATATCAAAATATATAGTAACCCTCTCTTCTCTTCCAAATGACAGTGAGACATTTTACGAGCAGTCTCCATTGAGTCCTTATCTCTGTGTCTTTGTGCAGGTACTTCTGTGCTTCAGATAACAGCTACAGATGCTGATGACCCTACGTATGGAAACAGTGCCAGGGTGGTGTACAGTATCCTGCAGGGACAGCCATACTTTTCTGTGGATCCCAAAACAGGTACCCTTTGGTTTTATATTTTTTCTAGCAGTGTTTTGGAATCTATACAGCATACACACCGAACGCAAAATCTGCCATGAATCAGCGCAATCGGGCGGCGGTTGAAAACGTAGCTCCAGGGATGGGGTCAGCAGCAAAGGGGGATGGCCCACCGGTTCCTGCAATGGCACATCAGTGGTAGCTGCCCCACCCCGGGCTGACCCACATTTCTAAGGTGGAGCGGTGTCCTCCATAGAGAGAATGAAAGAAAGAAAGACTCGCATTTCTATAGCACCTTTCATGACCTCAGGACATCCCAAAGCGCTTTGCAGCCAATGGAGTACTTTTTTGAAGTAGTCCCTGTTGTGTTGTAGAAAATGCGACAGCTAATTTGCGCACAGCAAGATCCCACAAACAGCAATGTGATCATAATCAGATAATCTGCTTTAGTGATGTTGGTTGAGGGATAAATATTGGCCAAGACACCGGGGATAACTCCACTGCTCTTCTTCGAAATAGTGTCCTGGGAACTTTTACGTCCTCCTGAGAGGGAAGATGGGGCCTCTGTTTAAAGTCTCATCCGAAAGACGGCACCACCGACAGTGCAGCACTCCCTCAGTACTGCACTAGAGTGCCAGCTAGATTTTGTGCTCAAGGTCTGGAGTGGGATTTAGATCCACGACCTTCTGACTCAGAGGCGAGAGTACAACTACTGAGCTACAAAAGGCCATTAAATGTCAAAGCCTCAAAACTCTCAAGTGACTGGCATAAAAAAAGCCTGCCGATCCTGCATCCCTGACTGCAGCTGAGGATCCCTTTAATAATGGCGGTAACCAGGCCGGAGCCGTAACTATGTCATTTGACCCTGATTGGCAGATATTCATGAGGCTCCCGTCTATTTGTGTCAGGAGCACCTCGATCGAGATCCGCCCGATAATTGGAACAGGCGGGATCTCAGCGGTAAGTCAGCGTGTTGCTGTCACATGGTATTTCAGTCCCGCTACCTTCCTACTTTCAAGCGTAAACAGAGACACGAAAAATGCCCTTCATGGGAGTAATTTTGACTTTGGGGGATAGTGTAAATCGGGCGATATCCGATCAGCCGCCCGTTATACAGCTCTCCAGATTTTTATTTGAAATTTCAATGAGAAGTGTATAACGGCCATCTGATCCGAAAGTGCCCTTTCATACTGTCTTTCCAAAGTCAAAATTACCCCCACGTGTCTTAATTTAATCAAAAGCATCCTATGTGAAACCTTGGCCCAAAAATATGGCCGTTCTCGGGTGAGTACGGACTGTGTACTCACCCGTATTCATTCCGAAGTGCCGGTTTCCTGCATGCACTGCGCATGCGCAGGAAACCGGCACTTCCAGTATGGCGAAGGGGGCGGTTCCTAGGTGAACCGCGTGCGCACTAGAGGCTGCGCGCACGCAGCAGACTTAGGTTCTTTTTCAGGTTTCAACGCGAGGGTAAGTATTGAAGATTCTACGCTAGTAAAAAGGAGGCGTAAGATCCCTTTTGAACAAGGTAAGTAGTTAATTAAGTATAATTTTAAATTTTTTCAACAGGTTTATCTTTTTTAGAGATTTTAAGAAAGGTAAGTTTATTTTTATAACTTTTAAAAAGTATTTTAATTTTTTCAAAAATTTAAATTTTTGTTTAAAGTGGTTAATTTATTTAACTATAGTTATTTTATTAATGTGATGGTTTTTTAAAAAAAATTATTTGAGGTTTAGCTGTTCTTTTGGGGCCGATTTCAATTCACAGATTTGACAGGTCTCCTGTCAAATCTATGAATGAAAGATGGTCTGCTGCCATTGGCTCTCCATGGCCCACGTGATCCCAGGGGTCGCATCGCACTAACTGCGCCCCTGGAACACGCAAGCACTGCGCGCCGGCTCTTGGGAGAGGCCCGGGACCCGAAGTTCCTGTGGGCCCGAAACACAATGGCAGGCACGGTGGGTAAGAGCACGCGCGATCCTTACCCCCGCGGCAAGCCGGCCACCCGAATTTCTAGGCCCTTATCAATTGAAAGTCCATATACACAACACCCACTCTGTTATTTCCATAAAGCATTCTATTAATTTTCTCAGTTATGTCTTGTTTGAGTATATCTAGCCTGCACCCTAATCATCTGCTAGGAACAGGAGGAGGCCATTCAGCCCCTCGAGCCTGTTCCACCATTCAGTGAGATCATGGCTGATCTGCGACCTAACTCCATATACCCACCTTTGGCAAATATCCCTTGAATACCTTTGGTTAACAAAAAGCTATCAATCTCCGATTTAAAGTTAACAAGTTCCAAACTTTTACCACTCTTTGGAGGAAAAATTCCGTTGGTTGCGCCTCCCGTTAGCGCCTTAAGAGGGCGCTAATGGGGCGCAAAGCATCTCGCGCCCAGGCGCGGCGAAGTTTGCGCCGCTCGTGAAATAAACTAGACATTTTGCGGCGGCGCTAAACACTACCGCCACGATCTCCTGCACCGGCAGATCATGACGTCAGTCGAGTGCGCAACGCCCCGGTATCGCCCCGGAGCGGATATTGAGTGGCGCCCCCTGCCTTACCGCCTGACGCTAGCAACGACAGTTTGAGTGGAGCATTCTGCAGTCATGAAGGGAAAGGGGGAGCGCTATTTAAAGGTGACCGCTTCCTGCCTTTTATTGTTGGTGCCATTTTTGAACTACGCATTCTGAGAGAGAGAGAGAGAGACTTCTGGAGAGTTTCAACGTTGTGTGAAGGAGTTTTGGGTACTGAGTAGCACTTTGCAGGTTAATTTTGATTTGCCATTCCTTGTATCGATTCAGAAGAGACTGTGGGGGCTGCACTCTGAGCTCTTTGCCTGGTACTCTCCATTGTTCTTTCCAGCAGATTTGATGTGCAGGTCTCTCCAGGCCGGGATTCAAGGCTGCAATTAGCAGGATGTGGATGGAAAGTAAGATTAACCATCCCCTTTAAGAACTGACCCGTGCCATTGTGTGTGTGTTCCATTCCTGACTGACATTACATGAGCTTCGCCAGCGCTCTGAGGTAGCGCCTCGCTCCTCGGCCTTTGCACCTTAAGACAGGTGTGAAGCGCCTGATTTAGCGCTCCAATCACCTCCAGGGGCGATAAAAGTCAAGTTTGCAGTCGGTGGCGATAATTAGTGCCAGGCGCTAATCTTTGCGCCCGGCCGATAATTGTGCCCCAAATGGGGCGATACTGAATTTCTCCCCCTTTGTGTGTAGAAGTGTTTCCTAATTTCACTAATGAAAGGTCTGGCTCTAATTTTTAGACTATGCCCCCAGTCATGGAATCCCCAACCAGCGGAAATAGTTTCTCTCTATCTACCCTATTTGTTCCCCTTAATATCTTGAAAACTTCAATCAGATCACCCCTTAAGCTTCTAAATTCTCGGGAATATAACCTTAATTTGTGTAATCTCTCCTCGTAACTTAACCTTTGAAGTCCAGGTATCATTCTGGTAAACCTACGCTGCACTCCCTCCAAGGCCAATATATCCTTCCCAAGGTGTGGGGCCCAAAACTGCTCACAGTACTCCAGGTGTGGTCTAACCAGGGCTTTGTATAGCTGCAGCATAACTTCTACCCCCTTGTATTCTAGTCCTCGAGATATAAAGGCCAGCATTCCATTAGCCTTTTTGATTATTTTCTGTACCTGTTCATGACATTTTAATGATCTATGTACCTGGACCCCCCAAGTCTCTTCGGACCTCCACTGTTTTTAGCTTTGCACCATTTAGAAAGTACCCTGTTCTATCCTTTTTAGGTCCAAAGTGGATGACCTCACATTTGCCTACATTGGAATCCATTTGCCAGTTTTGCCTATTCACTTAATCTATCGATATCCCTTTGTAATTTTATGTTTTCATCTACATTGCCTACAATGCCGCCTATCTTTGTGTCATTGGCAAATTTGGATATATGTCTTTCTATGTCATCATCTAAGTCATTAATAAATACTGTGAATAGTTAAGGCCCCAACACAGATCCCTGCAGGACACCACTAGTTACATCCTGCCAATTTGAGTACCTACCCAAAATCCCAACTCTCTGTCTCCTGCCACTCAGCCAATTTCCTAACCAAGTCAATAATTTGCCCTCAATTCCATGGGCTTCTACCTTAGATAACAATCTCTTATGTGAGACTTTATCAAATGCCTTCTGGAAGTCTATATAAATAAAATCCATAGACACTCCCCTGTCCATTACTTTAGTCACCTCTTCAAAAAATTCAATCAGGTTTGTCAGGCATGACCCACCTTTCACAAATCCATGTTGGCTGTCCCTGATCAACTGAAAATTTTTGAGGTGTTCAGTCACCCTATCCTTAATTATAGACTCTAGCAATTTCCCGATAACAGATGTTAGGCTTACTGGTCTATAATTCCCTGGTTTCCATCTCTCACCATTCTTAAATAGCGGAGTGACATATGCAATTTTCCAATCTAAAGGAACGGTTCCTGAATCGAGGGAACTTTGGAAGATTATAGTTAGGGCATCTGCAATATGCTCACCTACTTCCTTTATACCCTGGGATGTAAATCATCTGGCCCTGGGGATTTGTCACTCTTTAGTGCCATTATTTTCTTCATTGCTGTTATTTTACTTATGTTAATTTTATTGAATCCCTGTCCCCAATTCAATATTTGTTTCTTTGGGATTTCCAGCATGCGATCCTCTTCTTCGACTGTAAATACTGACACAAAAGTAATTATTCAACATGTCCGACATTTCCTTATTATTATTGACAATATCACCGCTTTCAGTTTTTAAGGGCCAATATTGCTCCTGACTATGCTCTTTTTCCTAATGTAATTGTAAAAATTCTGTGTATTGATTTTGATATCCCTTGCAAGTTTCTTTTCATACTCCCTTTTTGTTGCTCTTACTATCTGTTTTGTGACACGTTGCTGTTTTTTGTATCTTTCCCATCCGCCAGGATTTGCGCTATTTTTTGCATTTTTGTATGCTTTTGCTCTTAGTTTTATGCTGTTCCTTACTTCTTTAGTCATCCAGGGCTGTTTATTTTGGCAAGTAGAGCTCTTGCCCCTCAGGGGTATAAACTGGTTCTGTAGCACAATAAATTATTTTTGGAACATCTTCTGTCATTTTACCCATTAACAGATTTGCCCAGTTTACTGTGGACAGTCTCTGCCTCATCCCGTTGAAGTCGGCCTTACCTAAATCTAGAATCTTAGTAGCTGTTTTGCGTTTCTCCCTTTCAAACGTTATGTTGAACTCGATCATGTTACGATCGCTATTGGATAAATGTTCACGCACAGTTAGGCTGTTAACAAAATCTGGCTCATTACTCATTACTAAATCTAACATGGCTTTCCCTCTTGTTGCCTCTAGGACATATTGTTGTAGAAAACTATTCCAGACACACTCAAGAAATTCACTACCTTTCTGACAGGTGCTAGACTGCTTATCCTAATTTATATGAAAGTTAAAATCCCCTATTAAAACCATTCTGCCTTTGCTACACACTTGTCTAATCTTTGCATTTATACAATCTAGCACTTCACAGCTGCTACCAGGGGGCCTATACACAACTCCCACTACAGTGTTAAATCCATTCCTATTTCTTAATTCTACCCATAAAATCTCCACTGCCTGCTTACCTCTCTTTATAACTTCTCTTATCATTGACGTGATTTCATCCTTAAACACTAAGGGGTAAAAATTCAGTTGGTTGCGCCTCCCGTTAGCGCCTTAAATGGGCGCTAATGGGGCGTTAAGGCGCTAACGCCCGGGCGCGGCGCTGTTTGCGCCGCTCGAGAACTTAACTTGAGATTGTGCGGCGGCGCTAAAACTTACCGCTGCGACCACCTGCGCGCGCAGATTGTGACGTCAGTCCGTGGTGCAACGCCCTTGGGGCGCCCCGGAGCGGAAATTGAGTGGCGCCCCCTGCCTTACCGCCTGGCGCTTCCAACGACCGGAAGACTGGAACGTTATCAATCGGTCTGGGGCTGGGGGGGGCGCTATTTAAAGGGGGCCTCTTCCTGTCTTTTTCTGTGGTCGACATTTATGCACCACTCGTTCTGAGAGAGAGAGAGAGATTCGGAGAGAGAGAGAGAGAGACTTCTACATTGACTCAACGCTTTGTGAGGTAGTTTTGCCTAGTTCATCCTAACTTTGCTGCTACTTTCGTTGCTGTACCTCATTACTTTTCTGGCAAAGAGAAGATGGGGGCTGCAATGATTGGGGGCGTCGTCCTGCTCCAGCTCAATCGGAGCAGAGTGAGACGCAGACAGAGAGTGGCAATGATGGCCAGACGGAGGAGGCCCATCAGGCGCATGTACAGGAGAGCTTACCCTCCCAGGGTATATCGTGAACAGCTCTCCTACATCCACATGTCCGAGGAGCTGTGTTTGCGAAGGCTGCGATTCAGCAAGGAGGTGGTCACTGAGCTCTGCCACCTGCTGCAGCCAGATCTGCAGCCTCAGCTGAGGTCCAGGACGTCTCTGTCGGTGGCAGTGAAGGTCACAGTGGCCTTGAACTTCTACGCCACTGGCTCATTCCAAGCTGCTGTTGGGGACCTCGCCAATATCTCCCAGTTTGCGGTGCATCGCTGCATCCGGCAGGTCACCAATGCCCTCTTCACAAGGAGACGAGACTTCATCTCCTTCCCTATGACCCCAGACAAGCAGCATGACCGTGCTATGGGCTTTGCGAGGGTAGCGGGCTTCCCCATGGTGCAGGGCGCCATTGACTGCACGCATGTGGCTTTGCGTGCTCCGCGAGAGAATGCAGAGGAGTTCCGGAACAGAAAAGGGTTCCATTCCTTGAATGTGCAGTTGGTCTGTGACCACAGACAGGTGATTCTCGCTGTCAATGCCCACTATCCGGGCAGCTGCCACGATGCTTTCATCCTGCGCCAGAGTACTGTGGCAGAAATTTTCGAGGCACCGCATCAGCCAGTCGGTTGGCTTCTGGGGGACAAGGGGTACGCATTGAGCACCTGGCTGATGACACCGCTCCGTGCGCCAAACACCCCTGCTGAGCTGCGGTACCAGGAAAGCCAACAAGCAACGAGGAACATTATTGAGCGCACAATCGGCGTGCTCAAACAACGATTCCGCTGTCTGGACCATTCCGGAGGAGCCCTGCAGTACTCGCCTGAGCAAGTTTCCAAATTCGTAGTGGTGTGCTGCATGTTGCACAACATGGCAATCCTCAGGACGCAGCCAATGCCACCAGGCCTTGCAGCACCACAAGAGGAGGAGGAGGAAGAGGAGGAACTGGCCGAGGACGATGATCAGCAGCAGCACCAAGGCAGGAGGGCGGCCCACAATGGTCAAACTGCAAGGGCCGTCCGTCAACGACTAATAGCAAGCCGCTTCTAGGGCCCCTGCCAGTGCTACAAACACGAATCAACCCAGCACGCAACCCCTAAGCCGGCCAAGGCACCAATAATTCCAACCACCAGCCATGTATATTTTGAATACAGAAACTTATTTATTGTACAAACTCTGTGTGTGTCAATTCCTCATGACAAACTCATAGAAATAAACACAAAAAAACAGTCAATAACATAACTGGTTCTCACAACCTGGAGATAATGTCCAAAACACTAAACAAAAGTTGGGCCATGAACCTCGGCCTTTAATAAAAAAATGACCAGCATTTTGGCACACCTCCTACTTTTTGCCCTTCGAGGGTGATCTCCTTCCCTTGCGCACTTCCCCCCTTCTAACCCTACTGCTCCTCCGTAATGGGACCTCAGTGGCTGCAGCAAGGCTGGTGGAAGGCTGCTGCTTGTCAGACCCTGACACTGCAGATGCCCCTGAAGGACGGCCTCGACCACTTCTGGGCCTGGAGGGCCCGGCTGCAGACTGCACCAACTCTGCATGGGCGGCAGCAGTCTGTCCTACAGGCGGTGGCAAGTGCAGTGGAGAAGTGACAGTGTTGGCAGCAGGAATGCTGTCATCGTGAGAGAGGACAGCAACTCCCTGCTCGCCCGACACACTGGCACTCCCACGGGGCAGCACTTCAGCATCCGGAGCAATTTGCCTGAGAACAGATTGCTGGCCTGCTGCGGCGCGGTGACAGCCCCGGGGACATGTGCACGAACCATCGAGGATGGCAGCAGTCAGTGCTCGCGTGGCCTCAATCTGAGTCTGCATGAGAGCAGGCTCAGATGGGTTCCTGGCAGCCAGTGACTGAATTGCAGCAGTAAGCTTTAGTGTGGCATCCGCCTGTGCTACAGCGAAGTGCTCCACACTCCTTGCCAGTGCCTCAATGCATTCGGGCACCCTTCCCACTGCACCCATGAGCTCAATGTGCATGACCACCGCCTGGCTGTTCATTTCTGCAATCAGCCGCTCCTCCTCTGCGTCCATTGCATTAGGAGTGTCTGGCATACTCTCCCTCTGGGGAGAAGGCTCCCGTTCTTCCCTCCCCCCCCCATGGCGTTGCTGCAGCCCGCTGGGTCCTGGAACTTCACCATCATCAGCCCCTTCCCCCCTGCTCCCCCGTTCTTCCCTTCCCCCCCCCATGGCGTTGCTGCAGCCCGCTGGGTCCTGGAACTTCACCATCATCAGCCCCTTCCCCCCTGCTCCCCTCCGGGGAAGGCGTGTTCCCAGTGTGGCCATGGGCTTCCTCGGGAGAGGGTGGCACTGATGCTCCGGCTTCCTCTTCCTCCTCAGCTGCAGCATCACTCCCAGTGGCAGCTTCAGGGACCATCTCCTCAGCTGGTGAATCACCATCTGAAAGCAGGGAGGTACAAGAGTGGCTTTAGCGTGAGGACAGGGTGGCAGTAAGGGAGGAATAAGTGCAGCGAGTTAGCAAGTTGGATTGAAAGTGTCAAAGGCTGGTATTGTGAGGGACAAGTGGAAGGACAGAGGACAAAAAGGTGATGACCTTACCATTGCTGTCCACAACGGGGTCGGCGTCTCCAGTGGCGACGGGACCGATCACCCGGCTTGCCACAATCCTGTGGACGCGCTCCTCCAGATCGCTGAGGGGTTGCAGCTGAAGCCGCCCTCCACCCGTCCGTTGCTGCTGTCTCCGATTATGAGCCAGCTTAGCCTGCAAGAAAAAGGACAGCATCTGAGTCAATATACAGCCATGGTCTTGCCTGATGTGCCTCCCATAGGTGAATAGCCCTTACAATATACAGCCATGGTCTTGCCTGATGTGCCTCCCATAGGTGAATAGCCCTTACTGTATGCAAAGTGTGGAATGTGTGTGTGTGTTTGATGAAAGGGCCATAGGTGTTGGATGAGTGTTGTGCATTGGGGTTTTAAGACCCTCTGGCCATAGAGTGAGGTTGAGATGGAGGGATGGAGAGGTATTGAGAAAAAGCCACTCACCCTGACGACCCGAGTGAGGTCGTTGAACTTTTTGCGGCACTGGACATGGGTCCTGGGCACCATGCTCCTGGAGGAGACGCTCTGAGCCACCTCCCTCCACACTCTTCTGAACTCGCGTGGCAAAGGCCTCCTGCCACTCTCTGGGAACAGCATGCATCGTCTGCGCTCCACTGCGTCAACCAGAGCATCCAAGGCCCGCTCGGTGAAGCGATGAGCGCGTTCTCTCACCCTCTCCATGCTTGGCAGCAAAATGGATTACAGGTCTCTCCAGGCTGAGATTCAAGGCTGCAATGAGCAGGGTGTGGCTGGGGAGCAAGTGGCCCCCCCCGCTTTAAGAAGTGTCCGGCGCCAGTGTGTCTGTGTTCCCTCGCTAACTGGCAGCAGCTGCGCTGCGCTCGTGCGCTGAGTTAGCGCCTCACTCCTAGGCCTTTGCGCCTTAAGACAGGTGTGCAGCGCCTAATTTAGCGCTCCACTCACCTCCCGGGGCGGTAAAAGTGAAGTTTCCTGTCAGTGCCGATAATTAGCGCCAGGCGCTAATATTTGCGCGCGGACGATATTTGCGCCCCAAATGGGGCGCAACCTAATTTCTACCCCTTGAGGTCCTGTTCTTTAATTTAGCTTCTAGTTCCTGGTAGTCCCCAAACAGGACCTCTTGCCAACTCCTCCCTATGTTGTTGGTCCCAACATGGACAAGAACGACTGGATCCTCCCTCTCCAAACTTCTTTCAAGCTGGTTCGAGATGTCCCTCACCCTGGCACCAGGTAGGCAACATAACATATGGGACTCTCGATCTTGTTTACAAAGGATGCTATCTGTTCCCCTAATTACAGTATCCCCTACAACTACCACTTTACACTCCCTCTCCTCCTTCTCCTCCCCCCAAAGATGTGCAGGTTAGGTTGATTTGGCTATGATAAATTGACCCTCGGTGTGAGGGGGATTAAATACGTGGGGTTACGGGGATAGGGTGGGATATGTGTCGGTGCAGGCTCGATGGGCCGAAATGGCCTCTATCTGCACTGTGGGGATTCTATGATTCTATGATTCTTAGGACAGCCACCTGCTCCAAAGTGCCATGGTCCACATCCTGGCTGTCCTTCAGACAGTCTTTATCCTTATCCTCACAGGTAGCAAGTACATTGTACCTGTTGGATAGGATCAGTTTCTGTGAATCCTCGTTCCCTTTCTTACCTTGGTTCCCCTTACTCTGCACACTATCGGTCACACCAACCCCATTGTGATCCTACGAGGTGTGACCGCAGTCTGGAGCAAACTGTCCAGATACTCCCCCCCCCTCCCTTATGTGTCGGAGTGTTTCCAACTCGCACTCCAGCTCATGACTCTGAGCCAGAGAGATTCGAGACGGAGACATCTCCTGCAGATGTGATCGCTCGGGACAGTCTCGCTGTCCACAAACTCCCACATACTGCAGTCCAGACACACAACCTGCTCTGCCATATCTTATTTCTCTATGCTCTTTTAATGCTCTAACCATATTTTATTTATTTAATTAGTTAAAGTCTTTATTCAACGATTATTTATAGTTATATTAAATAGTTTAACTAGTTATTAATTTAATAAAGTGCGTTATAGTTTCCCAGCGCTTAGTTTAAACCACTGCCTAGCTTAGACGGGATAAACGTTAATAGTCACCAACCAATCACCTACCTGCTGTCCTGTGACATCAATCCTTTTTTTTTGTTGTTTTTGAATTTGCCGAATTTGTACTGCCTCCTCAGTGCTGCCGCCGCTCAGATCCACTCTGTCCTCGCCTCCCGCTGTATTTATCTGCCTCGGGTACTGCTGACTCCTCGCAGGTCCCCTGCTGTTTGAGCATTTCCCATTCTTAGTGCACGGTCTTATTTGCTCTGTTTTGTTTCCATATTATCTGGGTTAGCTCCCTTTTTATTTCACTGAAATTGGCTTCTTTTCCAGTCAAGTACTTTTATATTTGACAGTCCCGTCTCCTTTTAATTTTTATATTGAACTCAATTACGTTGTGATTGCTGTTTCCTAGATCTGAGGCCTGTGCTGAGCACCAGAATCAAATCTGTTATTGGACGTTGTCTGATATTGTAGATCGAGAAAGAGCAAAACTGGGTTGAGAGCTCTCCTCTCCCTCTCTCTTGCTAGCATGTACATGGCTTCTACTCCCTCTCTCTGACACCAACCCCAGAGGTGGCCATAATTAATTATCTGGTCAGGGAGTCCTCCGGGAGAGTTTCTACAATTAGATCTACAATACAAAACATGATGAATGAAGCACGCGTTACTGACTCAACATGAGCCAGTCAATATAATCTGAGCTCTTTGTTCTCTCTGATTTTTCTGTTAAATTAATGGATTGATGTGAGTGAAATGCGCACTTGTCCGAGCAGTTCCATCTTTTTTCTTTTTAATGGGCAATAAAAGACATTAACCAGAGTCATTTACGTTGACTGATTCTATCTGGTGGCATCCATGAAAGGTCTTATTGAAGTAATAAACCCCCAGCACCGTATGTCATGACACACTTCACACCAGATATGTTGTTTAAACACTCTTTGATTTCCAGGATACAAAGGCTAAATGGCATAAATGATTCAGCTAGTTTCATGGTGGTGCCTTGTCTCTAGGATCTGTGCGATTTTGAAAATTTCCTTCAACAGAGGTGTGTGACTTAAGGATGAACAATAATCTGAATTACAGTAATCTGAATACTGCTATGCTCCCAAATACTCTTCACATTGGTGGATATATTTACTTCCAGCTAAATAGAAACATGAAGCACAAACAGGTAAGTACTAGAAGTACAATATAGAGCCAAAAATACGCCCTCCATGAGATGTCTTCAGCTGGAAAATAAAAAAAAAGATTTTACTGTAGCAGGGCTTCCAATGGCGTCTGCCATTAGTTAGACTTTCCCCCGGAACATTCAGCTCTAAAACGTTTTGCCCACTAAGTTGCTGAAGGTGTGAGCTGATAATGGTGTAGCGAGGGGGAAAGGGCATCTGGGACCTTGGTGAACAACGGGACAAACTGAGTATCTCCTTAACCAGTGCGATTTTTTTAAATTCGTTTTTATGGGATGTGGGCGTCGCTGGCAAGGCCAGCATTTATTGCCCATCCTTAATTGCCCTTGAGAAGGTGGTGGTGAGCCGTCTTCTTGAACCGCTGCAGTCCGTGTGATGAAGGTGCTCCCACAGTGCTGTTAGGGAGGGAGTTCCAGGATTTTGACCCAGCGACGATGAAGGATCGGCGATATACTTCTAATTCAGGATGATGTGTGACTTGGAGGGGCACTTGGAGGTGGTGGTGTTCCCATGCATCTACTGCCCTTGTCCTTCTAGGTGGAAGAGGTCGCAGGTTTGGGAGGTGCTGCTGAAGAAGTCTTGGCGAGTAGCTGCAGTGCATCTTGTAGATGGTACACACTGCAGCCACGGTACGCCGGTGGTGGAGGGAGTGGATGTTTAAGGTGGTAGAGGGGGTGCCAATCAAGCGGGCTGCTTTGTCCTGGATGGTGTCGAGCTTCTTGAGTGTTGTTGGAGCTGCACTCATCCAGGCAAGTGGAGAGTATTCCATCACACTCCTTACTTGTGCCTTGTAGATGGTAGAAAGGTTTTGGGGAGTCAGGAGGTGAGACACTCGCCGCAGAATACCTAGCCTCTGACCTGCTCTTGTTGCCACAGTATTTATGTGGCTGGTCCAGTTAAGTTTCTGGTCAATGGTGACCCCCAGGATGTTGATGGTGGGGGATTTGGTGATGGTAATGCCATTGAATGTCAAGGATTGGGAAAGAAACAGAGGAAGGGCTGAGAAGGAAATGTAGATTAGAATAGGTGAATTCAATGTCAAATCAGGTAGAGAAAAAGAAGGAAAGAAATTTGGATTAAGAGAAAAAAAGAGACAGAAAGGGAAAGTAAGAAAAAAAAATAACATTTCAAATTTGACATTTTTAAAATATCCCCAGAAAATTAAGAACCTGAAGGAATGAGACTCCACACTTGTAATAGTTAATTTTCAGTGCCAGAGAGGTTGACTGGCAGTAATTAACACTTAACACGTCATTAAAAGTGTACTTGCGCTTGTAATGACATGACTTAGCTTCCTGTGGTGAGTTTAATGGACAATTCATGGGCGAATGCAGCAAGTTCCTAAAAAAAAAAGGGGAGGCTAAGGGCGCGATGCCATTTTTGCGAAGGTAACGGTGTAGCGGCGCAACCCGGACAGCGACTTTTGGATCTTGACATTTAGCCACGCATCTGCCCCTCGCCTGAAGTTGCTGTACCATTTTTCCATAAATAATGGGCTATAATTTCCGATTGGAGGCTTCCTGCATGCGGAGGCCTCCGATCTGGAAAAAATCTACGAACTTACCTGAGGGCTCCCGAGGGGCGTATAGTTCCGCTGCTGGGCCTCTCCAACTCGAAATGCACGTATCCCAGAGGCACACGCGGTTCGCAAGCATCCCTGGGATCACGTGGGCCACGGGGAGCCAATAGGAGAAGGGAATCTCCCTTCATACACTTGACAGACAGACCTGTCAAATATATGAATGGAGATCACCCCCAAAACACAGTAAAACATTAAATATATATTTTTTTAAATCACTTTTTAAAAATGAGTTCAAATTACAATAAATTAAATATTTTAAACAAAAATGTAATTTTTGAAAAAAATAATTAAAGTTTTTTACGGGGCTAAAAACAAGCTTACCTTTTTTAAAAGTATTTTTAAATGATAAATGAGTGAAAAAAATGTGTTTTTTTAAAACTTTTTTTCCACTCTTATGCTGGTAAAAGCAGGCCTTACGCCTGGTAAAAGCAAGATTTCTAAGGGTTTTCAGCGGGCGGAGGTTCTGCAGAAACTGGAACTCTCCACCTGCAGAGGCCCTTCTCCAGGGCAGGCGTCCGATCTGTCAAGAGCATTCTTGTTAGATTGGAAATGCCGGTTTTCAGCGCGTGCGCTTGGCATGCCTGAAACCGGCATTTTCGATGTCCCTACAGGTGTGTACACAGTGCGTACACACCCGTAGGGATCGGAAAATACAGGCCAATGGTGAGCACCATTAGTCTCACCATTATTTTGACAGCAAATTCTGGCCCTTACTTCTTGTGAAAGGTAAAATCCTGGTTACTGGTACAGAGAATCAGTCGCTTTTACCTTCTCACAATACTTCCCACTGTGGCTGTAACATCTCAATATTCTTGAGACTGACATTTCTGATGAATGTAGCAATAATGCAATCATATAAGCATTGGGTAATGCTAGATACCAAAACATACAAATAAATACACTAAGCAAGTGTGCAGCTTAACAGGGTTCATATCAGATACAGTAGAACATTACATTTTCTTCATTGTCTGTGAAAATCCGTTCAATTTACAACTTTCCAGATAAAAGCATTTGTTAGTCAAGTGTAACGAACAATTTACGAATATCCAATAATCAGCTCTTTGAGATTACAAGAAGCTTCTGCTGTTTTCATTGATGTGCCTGTAAGCAACTTAAATCAGTTTACCATCTGACCTTGGTTCACAAACCTCATCTGTTCTTTCATTAAACAAAATAACCAAGCGACCTGGATTTATATAATAGCTTTAATATATTGCAAACCTCCCCAGGTGCTTCACAGGAACAGTCGGCGAGCCAAAGCAATGTTACAAGGGCAGACGAAAGACGAGAGCAAAGAGGTGGCTTTGTAAAGAGGGATGCAAAGAAGGGGAGGAAGGTGGAGAGATGGAGGGTCGTGGTGAGGGGAATTCCAGAGAGCGGAACCTAAGTGGCTGAAGGCGTTGCTGCAAAGGTGGGGCGAAGAGAGGGAAAGTTGCACAAGAGGCTGACATCAGAGGAACGGAGAGTTCACGAGGGATTGTATGGTTGGACGAAGTCGCAGAGGTAAGGAGGGGCAAGACCGTAGAGAGAGAGTTAAACACGACCTCGCCTTCCGCCACCGGGTTTACCGGATGTGAAATTCACCGCTGCTTCCCGTTTAGGCCACCTGGTAAAAATTGCCGTCGGGTCCCAATGACATCACCAGGACCTGACATGCGTGTGTCAAGAAGGACCCCGCCAGCTTTGGACAGGTGTCTGTGCTGCCTGCTCCAAACCTCTCAACTTCTGGGGGCTCCTGGGCGGGTCAGTGACTTGGGCGATTTTAACTGCCCCCTCGCCTGGATTCTGCCGGGAGGGTCGGGTTAAAATCGCTCCCCGAGTATTTTGTTTATCCTCTTGTTCTTGTGGGGGGCCATGAGAAGCTTGAGTGCTCCTCCGAGCCCCACAGTTCATGGGGAGCCCTGTCGGATGGCCCAGAAGCCGATCCCACCACGTACCTGTCCTCGGCTGCGTGAATTTCCGCCCGGGAGGAGCGGGAAGTCAGCTGACAGCCTTTAAACGAGGCCTGGGAGTTAAAATCTCCTGGGCCTCTTTGTTGCTGCAGTGGGTGAGCTTTGAACTGACACCAGAACTCATCCACTGAAAACTAGACCGCCGTTAAAATCAGGGCTCAGGGAACTCCAATTCTAAATCCATTTTGGCAATCTAAAACTGTAATGGCTTTGACCTTATGTTGGACTAATTAATTTATAGGTAATGGTAGCATTTAAGTGGTTCTGTCTTCTCATGAAAGTGGAAAATGATTTTTATATTCCTAATTTAATCAATTAACACCTTCATGAGCATGGGAGAGGTTTAATTAAAATGTGTGCATTGGTGTAGAACATTTAAAACAATTTTTCTTATTGCTGTCAATTGGAGGATTTACAGGAGGAAACGATCACAGAAAGTCCCTTAGCGCTTTCATTTTGATTCACTTTTAATCAGCATTCTGCCAACAACAACCAGAAACAATAAGGTGCAGGTTGCTCCACAACAGTGTTCGTCATTTGTTAGTCATTTGTCAGCAATGCTTCTGCTGATGATCACAGCTTTCGACGGGTCCTCACACTGCAGCTGAAGAGTCTGAGGGTTCACCGATTGATTGCAGAGCTATTTCCTGGACCTGGTGCTCCATGACCACATGTTTCAGCCTGTGATCAGAACTTAAATATTGACTTCAATTGAGTGGAACGGAAGTTACAAAAGTGACTGTGAATGTGTCATTTTTGTCCACGTCACTTTTTGCAACCCAAAGCAATCGCGTACTTCATAACCCAGCAGATTACATTCAACATTTATCTCATTGCGTTCTTCAAGAACATTTATTTAAGAAAAGAGCAATCTATTCATGCTTTTATTTACACAGTTTATATTGGCCCAGAAATTAGGCTCCCTGGCTTCCCGCGGGTGCAAGGATCCCGCGCGCTCTTACCTACCGCGCCTGCCGTTGACCTCTGGGCCCACGGGGACTTCAGCTCCTGGGCCTGCCCCAACTGCTGGTGCGCAGTGCTTGCGTGTCCCAGGGGCGCAGTTAGTGCGATGTGTCCCCTGGGATCACGTGGGCCATGGAGAGCCAATGGCAACAGACCATCTTTCCTTCATAGATTTGACAGGAAGACCTGTCAAATCTATGAATTGAAATCGGCCCCAAAACAACAGCTAAACTTCAAATAAATTTAAAAAAAAACCATCACATTTTTAAAATAACTATAAGTTAAATAAATTAACTACTTTAAACAAAAATTAAAATTTTTGAAAAAATTAAAATACTTTTTAACAATGCTAAAAATAAACTTACCTTTCTTTAAAGTATCTAAAAAAGATAAACCTGTTGAAATTTTTTTTAAATTGTAATTAATTAACCACTTACCTTGTTGAAAACGGGTCTTGCGCCTCCTTTTTAAAAGCGCAACCTCTTCAATACTTACCCTCCCGGAGAAACCTGAAAAAAAACCTACGTTCGCTGCATGCGCGCAGCCTCTACCGCGCACGCGGTTCCCCTATGAACTGCCCCCTTCACCAGACCGGAAGTTCCGGTTTCCCGCGCATGCGCAGTGCATGCAGGAAACCGGCACTTCAGGAGGCCTTACGGGTGAGTACACAGCGCGTACTCACCCGGCAAGTGCCGAATTTTTGGCCCAATGTGTGCTCAGGGATATCAACGGGCTGTTTTGTTGTCTGGTGTTGTGAGTCACTCAAGACAGTTGCCTTCTGATAACTTATGGATAGGGGTGACAACTGTTTACTGACCATGTTAAAGCTCTTCATAAAGCATTCACCTTGAGGTATAATAGTAATGTGTGAAGCAATAATACTACCAAATAGTCTTCAACAGTTTTATTAATTAGTATTGTTGACTTTCATCTGTACTTAGTACCATTCCCTTCCTAAGGAGGTGAGTGTGCAACCTGTCCCCATGACTTTGCCAATATCCTCTTTAACCAGCAGGAAAAAGATGTTCAGGAGTTGCCTGCTTTGATTTTCTTCCAACCCCTATCCCCACCCCACCGCCCCCACCCACTGCCCTAGCTTAGAAATTCAATGGCGCTGTGCCCATTTGTCAGGCACACAACGAGTGCCTAAGCATCCAATATGGCGGGTGGGGCGCACACACTCAGCACGCGCTGGAAGTGCGCCATCCGCCATATTAGTGAAGGCCGAAAAAGAGATGTCCAGGGTGTGCAGCTGAAACAGGCCCTCTGACTACGCAGAGAGGAGGCCTCACGTGTGCTTGAGGCCCCCTATGCACAATTGGGCAGCCCTGGACACACGGGCCGGCAGTGTGTAGGAAAACGTGATCTACCTGCGGCCTAACCAGAGGTCCTTAGAGGCTGCCACCAAAAAGTGGAGCCGGGAGGTGCAGGAATGCTCCAGCCAGCTCCACTGCAGTGCGGAAGACAGTTGCCGGCCCTCGAACTGCTCTCTCCCACCCTCCCGCTCACTCCCCACCCCCTCCATCATTTCACCCCTCTCTCAGTTGCCCGTCCCCCTCCTTCCTGATTGCATCCCTCCCTTTGCCTGGACCTACCAACAGCGGCCCGAAAGTGAAATCCTCTTCACTGGCGAGCTGCCTGGGGCCACTCAGCAGGCATGTGGAGCTTGCCGGCCTCACGTAACTGAGGCCTGAGGCCCAATATCGGGTGTGCCTCGGGCCTACCTGTTCCAGTGTTCCATGTGCTCAGTTCAGCGTGAACCAATTTCTGGACACTTACCTTTGTTCAGTACCTCCTGTAGAAAACACTGTTAACCTCAGAACCTCACCTTCTGGAGAATATCCTGAGTAAACCCATGTGGGCACAAATTCTGCACCACTACTTCCAATATTTCTGTACAATATGGAGGAATGAACCACTGTCCCAATTGAGTAAAGCACAAATACAACGTAATAAACATGCTCCCACACCCCAAATCGCTTAGCATCCAAACACTGTACAATGATTATCCCACATGGATGGCCATAGGATTACATAGGATATACAGCACAGAAACAGGCTAACCAGTCCATGCCAGCATTTATGCACCACTCGAGCCTCCTCCTGTCTTTCCTCATCTAACTCTATCAGCATAACCCTCTCTTCCCATCTCCCTCATATGCTTATCTAGCCTCCCCTTAAATGCATTTATACTATTCGCTCCCACTCCCTGTGGTAGCGAGTTCCATATTCTCACCACTCTCTGGGTCTCGAAGTTTCTTCTGAATTCCCTATTGGATTTCTTGGTGACTATCTTATATTGATGGCCTCCAGTTTTGCTCTTCCCCACAAGTGGAAACACTCTCTCTGTATCTACTCTATCAAAACCTTTCATAATTTTAAAGACCTCGATAAGGTCACCCCTCAGCCTTCTCTTTTCATGAGAAAGAGAACCAATCTATTCATCATTTCCTGATATGCATAACCTCGCATTTCTGGTATCATCCTTGTAAATCTTTTTTTCACCCTCTCCAGTGCCTCTATATCCTTTTTATAATATGGCGACCAGAATTGTACACAGTACTTACTCCAAGTGTGGTCTAACCAAGGTTCGATACAAGTTTAGCATAACCATGTCTTGTTAGAAACTGGTTAATTTTTGCTACTAACATCTCATATTAAGATTCAATTGTCTAACTAAGTAGAGTGAAGTAAGTCTATATTAAACCAAGGGAGCAGATAATGAATTGGAAATGATGACATGGTTATATTTCATTGTTGTGGCGCAAAGATATTCATCAAACTTCTGTTACCTTTCCATCCACATTTGTTAAAAGCAAAAGCACAATCTATTGTACAATAGCATTTTCCTATAATATATTTCTTCAGAGGCAAGCAGGAAGTGTTTGATATTGAGGTGTATGTCAAAGCAACAGCTGGCAATGTAGCTGCACTGACGGGAAATAATCTTTTGTTGTCAGTTCTGTGCAGTTCCTCAATATTGCTTCAGTTTTCTGTTCTATTGCCTTTGCTTATGATAAAGTGAGCTAGTTTTCTGCAAGTGACTTTAAATGGGCAGTGAAATCCAGCAATGTTACTTAACAAAGCCCTGGTTAGACCACACCTGAAGTACTGTGAGCAATTCTGGATTCCATACCTTAGGAAGAATATATTGGCCTTGGAGGGAGTGCAGCGTAGGTTTACCAGAATGATACCCGGGCTTCAAGGGGTTAAATTACAAGGCGAGGTTACACAAACTAGGGTTGTATTCGCTGGAATTTAGAAGGTTAAGCGGTGATCTGATCGGAGTTTTCAAGATATTAAGGGGAACAGACAGGGTAGATAGAGAGAAACTATTTCCGCTAGTTGGGGAGATTCGAACGAGGGGACATAGTCTAAAAATTAGAGCCAGACCTTTCGGATTGAAATTAGGAAAAGGGTGGTAGAAGTTTAGAACTCTCTTCCGCATATGGCAATTGATGCTAGATCAATTGTTAATTTTAAATCTAAGATTGATAGATTTTTGTTAACCAAAGGTATTAAGGGATATGGACCAAAGGGATATGGAGTTAGGTCACAGATCAGCCATGATCTCATTGAATGGCGGAACAGGCTTGAGGGGCTAAATGGCCTCCTCCTGTTCCTATGTAACAAACCATGAATTACTCCAGTTAGAGCAACATTTCTTATTTGCATGGTTTGACGAGAGGCCTGCAGAGATGTTGTTGCTCAGTCCCTTATTTGAACACCAAAAATCGAAAGGTTTGTTAATAAGAACGTGAGTTTTTAAGGACAGGTAAAGGCCTGTTGGTTCCAAAAAAGCCCTTCCGTTTCCTCATAGAACTCAGTTATATCAATGGACTTAAATTTGCTAGAAACCTGCTCCATATTAACGATGCATTAACGACGTGCGCCATTACTTAAACGTAAAAGTTCCAGTAAATAATGGAGTTAGTGAGTTGTGCCATTAGTTGCGTTACGCCCGAATTTGCTGGGACATTTGCACTGCTCCGCCGATAACCTCACCTAAACCAATAAAAATTTGTTTTCGTCGCTCTGCCCGCTGTGGCAGTCAATGGCAACCGCCAATTTGCTGGATTTACACCGGTTTTGGCGCTGCAGCCACTTAGACTGAAAAATAATGGTGTGAGTGACCTGGGATTGACGTGATTTATGGTCCTCACATGACTCTCAGGCTGAGAAACCACAAATGGACCATTAAAGCTGAGGTGCCTCAACCCAGCAGTCTGGGTACGGTTCTCAGAGTTTGTTTTCTAATTCTCTCAGTTTTGACAGACTTTTCGCGCCAGTTTTGCCATCCAGAGTCCTGTTAGTGTCTGAAGGCAATTCATTCCAGGACCTCTATCACTTTCCACATGTTAGGAAGGTGAATGGCATATCCACTGGGCATTTCCCCTGATCTTGAGTATCATGGACGAGGAGCAGAGGGAGCAGGCACATTGCTTGTCCAGTGACTGAACTAATCTCGCTACTAGACCCCCCCCACCACCCCCTCAACCCCACCCTCCAGCCCTCGTCCCCTCCCCCCTCCAGCTCTCCCCTCCCCCTCCAGCCCTCATCCCTCATCCCCAGCTCTCAGCCCCATCCCGCCTCCAGCCCTAGTCACCCCTCCAGCCCTCAACGCCAATCCCCCCCGCCCCCCCACCCACACCCCATCACAAAAGTTCCACCAGCAGAATGGTGATTGACCAGGAAGTCTGGAACAACTTCCCCATAATATGATCACCGTGGTGACGCAAACACAGAGAAGGACAGGCAGAGGAGCCAGAGGCGACATGAGGAGAAATATTTCTACGCAGCAAGTTGTTGTGATCTGGAATGCACTGCCTGAATTGGCGGTGGAAGCAGATTCAGTAGTAACTTTCAAAAGATAATTGGATAAATACTTGAAGGGGGAAAGCTTTGCATGGCTGTGGGGAAAGAGCGGGGGAGAGGGATTAATTGAATAACTCTACCAAAGAGCCGGCACAGGCACAATGGGCCAAATGGCCTCCTTCTGTGCTGTATAGTTCTATGCTTCTAAGATTGAAGCAAATATTTGAAGTTTATTCAGTGAAACAAGAGACAACGAATGAAAATTGAACTGTCTTAAAGCAGCAGGCACAAAAAGGCGAACTCCACACCCCTCTATGTACAGCAGCTTTGCTGGACAGGGAAGCAATGGGTGCTACAAGGAAGGCCGAGGAGTAAAAGGCCTGTAATGGTAACACTGTGTTGAGTTAGTCAATTAAAAAGTAGTGCACAGTTTTATAAATAGTGCAAAATCTTTTCTGTAACAGCACGTTTGATAGAAATCAGGGGTCATAAATATAAGATAGTCACTCATAAATTTAATAAGGAATTCAGGAGAAACTTCTTTACCCAGAGAGTGGTGAGAATGTGGAACTCGCTACCACAAGCCGCAGTCGAGGCGAATAGCACAGATGCATTTAAGGGGAAGCTGGATAAGTACATGAGGGAGAAAGGAATAGAAGGATATGTTGCTCGGGTTAGATGAAGAAGGGTGGGAGGAGGCTCGTGTGGAAAATAAACACTGGCGAATGGCCGGTTTCTGTACTGTAAATTCTATGTAAATGTTGTTAACAGTCGTAAAAAGAAAGATTTGCATTTTATATATATATATGGCCTTAAGCTCTGGAATTCCCTGCCTAAACCTCTCAGCCTCTCTACCTCTCTCTCCTTGAAGATGCTCCTTAAAACCTACCTCTTTGACCAAGCTTTCGGTCACGCCTCCTAATATCTCTTTCTGTGGCTGGCTGTTAATTTGTGTTTGATAACACTGCTGCGAAACGCCGTGGGGCGTTTTACAATGTTAAAGGTGCTATAGAAATGCAAGTTGTTGTTTATTTCCCCGAGGGGAGAAAACAGAGAAACGGCTGGTGGGTTGTGAGCTCAATCTGGCAGACGCCTTTTCAGGTATTGGAACCTTTCCTTCAGCAGAGACTGAAGCTGTCAAATTCATCAACTGCCCACTCTGGAAAAGTTGTCTCCCATGGCAACAGACTTTTACTTGCCTTTGGCTTATGCCTTGAGCAAGCAAGCAGATCTCATCTTGAAAGCACCTGACCTTCTCCCACTCTACAAATGCTGAATTAGAAGGACAACTCCTTCTACAGCTCAAGTCTTTCTTTACAAAATCCAGCTACAGAGACAGGCAACTTCTGACAATGTTTATCTATTACTTATAATGGAATTCTGAGTTCTGACTTGAAGCCCAGAGCATGCCTACCTTGCCTGCCCTGGTCAGGTCATTGTATTTTTTGCGGCACTGGTCGCCTGACCATGGGACGACCAATGTGGCGTTTCAGCCATATCCCTCCATATCACCAGGCTCACCTTGTGGGGAGCCCTCACCCCTCGCAGACCCCCACAGTCAGACTCGACGGTGTTCCACCTCATCCAAAAGGGGGATGCAGGTCATTGTCCCCCAAAATTCTGCAACCCTTTCTTCAGCTCTTCCTTGATACCTTTGGGGAAAAGACACTGTGCA
This sequence comes from Squalus acanthias, assembly GCA_030390025.1. Taxonomy (NCBI): domain Eukaryota; kingdom Metazoa; phylum Chordata; class Chondrichthyes; order Squaliformes; family Squalidae; genus Squalus; species Squalus acanthias. Next base: position 12,264,454 of record CM059428.1, read on the forward strand.
CAGACTGGAAATTACTTTTTACAGCGTTTTACAAAGTTTTTTAACAGTAATTATTTTTATTAGTCGATTTAAGGTGATTTTAGAAGATGCAGCTCACTTACCTTCCAGTGTCAGGCATTAATCGGAGTTATAAGAACATAAGGACATAAGAATTAGGAGCAGGAGTCGGCCATTTGGCCCCTCGAACCTGCTCCACCATTCAATAAGATCATGGCTGATCTTCAACCACAACTCCACTTTCCCGCCCGATCCCTATATCCCTTGATTCCCCAAGAGTCCAAAAATCTATCAATCTCAGCCTTGAATATACTCAATGATTCAGCATCCACAGCCCTCTGGGGCAGAGAATTCCAATGATTCACAACCCTCTGAGTGAAGAAATTCCTCCTCATCTCAGTCTTAATTGGCCGACCCCTTATCCTGAGACTCTGCCCCCTAGTTCTAGACACTCCAGCCAGCGGAAACAACCTCTCAGCATCTACCCTGTCAATCCCCCTCAGAATCTTCTATATTTCAATGAGATCACCTCTCATTCTTCTAAATTCCAGAGAGTCTCGGCGTAATCTACTCAATCTCTCATCATAGGACAACCCTCTCAGTGATGCAACTTTACAGTGCGCTGGTGAGACCGCACCTGGAGTACTGAGTACAGTTTTGGACTCCATATTTAAGGAGGGATATACTTGCATTGGAGGCAGTGCAGAGAAGGTTCACTAGGTTGATTCCTGGGATGAAGGGGTTGACGTATGACGAAAGGTTGAGCAGGTTGGACCTATACTCATTGGAGTTTAGAAGAATGAGAGGTGATCTTATTGAAACAAATAAGATTCTGAGGGGGATTGACTGGGTGGATGCAGAGAGGATGTTTCCCCTAGTGGGGGTATCTAGGAGGGGCGGACAAGGGCTGGAGGGTGGTGTTGAGGCCAAGATTGGATCAGCCATGATCTTATTGAATGGCGGAGCAGGCTCGAGGGGCCAATTGGCCTACTCCTGCTCTTGTTTCTTATGTTCTTATGTTATGTTCTTGTTTTCTCTCATCCCAGGAATCAATTTCATTATGGGCCTTGATATTAAACCCCCCATGATGGGCGGGAATGGTCAGGAGCGTGGGGGGGCAGTTATAAAGTGAAATTTGCGGAACCCGCTGCATGCAATCGACTGTTGCTGCTCGGGATTCTCAGCAGTGAAAGGAAGGCGGGAGCTGCCAGGTCCGTAAGGTAAGTGCTTCCCCCAGCCCCTCAAGTAAGCCTTCCAGCTCCGATCTCCAGCCTCCCCGCTCACCCCCAGCCCTGATTACTGTGGACCGTCCCTGAGGGTACCCGGGTACCATCTCCCGCCGCTGGCATCTTTTTCGCCCGCCGGCCAGGCTGTCCATCTTTCCATGAGGGAGAGACGAACAGAGAGCGTAAATGGCCAATCACTCGCGTCCGCTGCCAAATATGCCATTCTAGCAAATTCCGGCCCCCTGTTTGTTGAAATGGCCGTCTCTAATAAGTGTTTCCTCTGTCACTCTGTCGCCCTGTGCATGAGAATGTTTCACCTGACTTCCCTTCTCAAAACAAACTTCCTCATTTTAAACTTCTGTTCCCTGATATTTGAACCCTTCATCATAGTGAACATTTGCCTGGATCAATGATAATCTTTTTCTTTGAAGCTTTCTCTCTTCCAACTCCCTTAACTTTTTTTTTTCCCTGACATAAATTATTGATACAAGGAATCAATTTTGTTGGCCACCTCTGAAGCTTTCCAAGGGCACTGATCTCCTTTCTATAATTAACCCGACCCACAGAGTGGAAACCGGGGTGGCGGGGGAGGGGGGGTTGGCCAGTCAGAAACGAGCAGGTTGCTTACCCGCTCTGAACTCTATGATTTCCTGCTGTTTCCGATATCAACCTGCCGTGTTTTGCGGGAAGCTAAGGCACCCGCCTAAAGCAAGGGGGATGGGGCCTATGACGTCGATAGGAGCGTGATGGCATTTTAACTGGGGCTTGGTGGTACAAACTGACACGCCTTTCCCGATATGCTAAACTAGGTCGGTAGCTAGTGGGAAGGACAAAGAGGTCCTCGATGTGAGTCAAAGTATTTCCTTTGTGGGGGCCAGGAGGGGCAGGTGTGCTCCTCCTCCAGGGCCCCCACAAGGAAAGTCGTAACCTTACCCTTCCTCGGACGTCCCTTCAGCGAGACCTTCCCAATGCCCACTCCCTGCCACTTGTAGAGATTTGGCCAATTGGGTAGCTTATCTCTAGTCTTTCAAATAATCAGGATCGACTGCAAACCAATATGGTGGGTATGTTGTGTTTAATCAGAGTTTACGATGGAATATAACATGCTAGTTATACAGCAAAAACATACGACCGTGACAAGCACCTGGCACCAGTCCCGATCAGACAGACGGCTGGCGTGCGTGAACAGTTCTCTGGCTTCCGGCCTCTCTCTCTATCTCTCTGGAGCCTTTGAGTTGGTGAGCATGGGATCACTCTTAAAAGAGCGTTCGACCAGCCCAACCTCTGCTTGGCTCTCCCCTGCACCGTCTGCGTGGGCAAGCGCTCGAGGTGTTACTTTTATTCTCTTTTTAGCGATGGGCCTGAGGCCAAATTATTGACAAGACCATTTAACCTATAGAGGTTCCTCTAAAACCTCATCATTCATGGGGCATCAAGTTCTTTGTCTCGATTCTTGGATGAAAGCCCTCCCCAAAGGGGGTCCCATTACCTCATTCAATTTGTCTTATTGTTTAATCTTTCTGAATGTTCTTCCTTTGGAATTTGTGTCTTATCTCTCTTGTCTCTATCCTCCCTGGCGCAGCAAGTACGAGGCCTGACCTCGTCCCCTTTTAATCAGGAGGCCCAAGCCAGGGCTGTCCCACTTCAGCCAGTCGTTATCTCACTTTCATCTAGCAAACGGCCCCATCCTAAGATGGATACCTTAACCTCCTCAAATTCCTTTCACTCTGTGTCTTTTCCTAATTAACTTTTAATTATCCTTACAAGCAGTTTTGTTAAGCTAACACCAATTCCTACCTTAGTATTATATCATGGTTATTAGTAATAATAGAAGAAACATAAGCATTGAGCCTTAGTTAGTCCAATTAGAGAAACATAAACAAACTTGAAAACAAGATTATATATGACCGTCACGCTGCAGAATGCTATAACATCCACAGGGAACCAAAACACAGGCAGATTCTAAGCATTTATCTAATTATTCTAAGACTAGTCTGAAGAGACTTTTTGTCTCTAGTTCTAATACAATCATGTAAATACAGCAATACTCACGTCGCAGTTTTATCTGCATAACCATATACATTTTGCACACCCCTGATTTCTAACATAATTACTGGAGGCTGGCGGGGGGGGGGCTGGGCCGAGGACCGCCCGATCTTCCCTCCCCCCACCAGCAGCTGCTCCGAGTGGGGAGTGGAACCGGTAGCGTTTAAAGGAGTTAAAATACCCGAGGCCAGCGAGTGACTTTCGCACTCGTACCACTCTCCACCCGCCCAACACCTGCTCCGCATTAAAATCAACTCCTAAGTGATCGGAACTACACATAATGGCCCAGAAATGGGACTTCGATGGTTGCCGCGGGGGTAAGGATCCCCCGCGATATCGCACTCCGCGCCTGCCTTTATGGTTTTTGCCCACACGAACTTCAGTTCCTGGGCCTCTCCCTGGTGCCGGCGCGCAGTGTGTGCGTGTCCCAGAGGCGCAGTTAGTTCGATGCGATCTCTGGGATCACGTGGGCCAGTTAGAGCCAATGGCAGCACACCATCTTTCATTCATAGTTTTGACAGGAAGAGCTGTCAAAACTATGAATACAACTTGCCCCCAAAAGAACAGCTAAACCTCAATTAAATTTTTTTAAAAACCATCACATTAATAAAATAACTATAGTTAAATAAATTAACCACTTTAAACAAAAATTTAAATTTTTGAAAAAATTTAAATTCTTTTTAAAAGTTATAAAAATAAACTTACCTTTCTTTAAAGTCTCTAAAAAAGATAAACCTGTTGAAAAAAATTTAAAATAATACTTAATTAACTACTTACCTTGTTAAAAGGGGGTCTTACGCCTCCTTTCTTCATGTGTAAAATCTTCAACACTTACCTTCGCGTTCAAACCTGAAAAAAAAACGAAGTGTGCTGCGTGCGCACAGCCTGTAGTGCGCACACGGTTCACTTAGGAACCGCCCCCTTCGCAATATCGGAAGTGCCGGTTTCCCGCGCATGCGCAGTGCATGCAGGAAACCGGCACTTCGGGACCGAATATGGGTGAGTACACAGTGTGTACTCTCCCGTATTCGGACAAATTTCTGGGCCAATACCTCAGGTGAAATGCCAGCAATGCCTGATTTGACAACAATAGAGCTTCTTTAGATTTCTATCCTATTTTCCTTTTCTACTGCAGCTGAGCTCTACCCTGACAGATTTACATCTACTGTAACGCAAAGATCTCTTGCGATCGGCATGCTGTACCACTCTTTCATTTGGCACATGGTTCATAGAATCATAGAATGGTTACAGCACGGAAGAAGGCCATTCGGCCCGTCGAGCCTGTGCCGACTCTCAGCTCGTCCCACTCCCCCGCACTTTCCCCGTAGCCCTGCAAAATTTTTTTCCTTCAGATGCTTATCCAACTCCCTTTTGAAAGAAAAGATTGAGTCAGCCTCCACCGCCCTTTCAGGCAGTGCATTCCAGATCTTAACCACTCGCTGCGTAAAAAAGTTCCTGGGATGGGGGGATTGTCCCATGAGAAGATATTGAGTAGACTAGGCCTATATTCTCTGGAATTATGAAGAATGAGAGGTGATCTCATTGAAACATGCAAAATTCTTACAGGGCTTGACAGAGTAGATGCAGGGAGGATGTTTCCCCTGGCTGGGGAGTCTAGAACTAGGGGGCATAGTCTCAGAATAAGGGGTCGGCCATTTAGCACTGAGATGAGGAGACATTTCTTCACTCAGAGGGTGGTGAATCTTTGGAATTCTCGACACCAGAGGGCTGTGGAGGCTCAGTCGTTGAGTATATTCAAGACAGAGATCGATAGATTTTTGAATATTAAGGGAATCAAGGGATATGGGGCTAGTGCGGGAAAGTGGAGATGATGTAGAAGATCAGCCATGATCTTATTGAATGACGGAGCAGGCTCGAAGGGCCAAATGGCCTACACCTGCTCCTAATTCTTATGTTCTTTTGAATTCTTGCTTTCATACTAATTATTCAACCTGTAGCTGCATGAAGTTGACTCTGTCTTGGTGTGAGATTTTGGTTGCATTGTTAATTCTTTGCCCTGCATCGTACTTTGGTATCCGCTACAAACTTTGTGATTTTGCTTACTCATCAAGTCATTGAACATTTCAAAAATAGCAAGGGTCCCAAGACTGACCCCTGCTGTAGTTCACCTGGGACCCTTGCCAGAACATTTCCATTTATGGTTAACCTCTTTCCTATTATAAGCCAATTTTCTATGAAGTGTCATGGTGTATTTATTATTCCATGACTCCTTACTTTAACCATTAAGCAATGTGGAATTTTGTCCCTATTGAAAATCCCAACTTATGACGTTAACTGTAGCTTCCTGTACTCCATGATGAAGATAGATGTTAAGTAATTATTAATTCTGTTATTTCTTTGTCCATGAATTCAGTGTTCCTCTATTGTTTGAAGTGGAATGATGCTTTCTTTTATCCTTTGTTTACTCTTCATATGTTTGGGGCCGAATAGACCATTATTTTCCCCTGAGATAGTCTCAGAAATCTTACATTGACTGTTCCTTTTGGTCTTTAACATTTTTAAAACCCATTTTGCATTCTTTTCTTTCAGTCGACTATGTTTGTGTCTCTCTCCTTTTTTGCATACCCACGAAATCATTTCTGTTCAAATGATACTATGATCACTGACTGCCGGAGGCGCGATTTGTTCTCCTTATTCATGTACCCAGATCATTCCAAAGATTGGAACAGACACAGGCCATTGTTCAACAAACTGAAGCAGTCTTGGACCATTTCTAGAAACATGCACCCTCTTTAGTTTTCTATCTGTTGTTTTTCCAGGCTATAGCTAGGTAATTGAAATCCCCCATGACAAGCATTCTGACTTTCACACAGGCTTCCATTACCTGTAAAACATTTCCATGTCTATTCTCTCCTCCCTGTCTCATAGGTCGAAAAAAATAATCAATAAGTTCCACTTTTCCTTTTGCTAGATTGAACTCATTTCATGCTGTTTCATCAATCAAGACACTTCTGTAATTTCTTTCTGTAAACGCAATGTGCTCTCTTACCCATTTTTGTCACTCCTCTACCTGCCGTATAGTTCCTTGTCCTTCTGTACACTCTGTCTTGTATTACATTAATCTCCCAGCCAAGGTGCTGTCAAGATTAGCCTGCAGTGGATGCTTTGGGCTGGAAGGTCAGTGAGAGAGGGCGTATGGCCTCCTGCTCATAAAGAGGCAGCGATGGTGCTTTAATAGGCCCTGCGGAGGATGCAAAGATAGGCACATAGGATGGATATTCAAGGGAGATTCAGATTTGAGATAGTGGCAGGAGAGTAGGAAAGTGCGGGGTAGGGATTATTTGGTCACCTGTCCTAATATGTGGCTCGGTATCAAATTTTATCTAATTACACTCTCGTGAAGTGCCTTGAGACAGTTTAATAGGTTAAAGGCAGTATATAAATGCTAGTTGTTGTTGTTGTAGGGGCGGTGGGTGAAAAGTGCCTGAGTAGGAAGAAAAGAAAGATGGCACGACTGGGTGATAGGAAGGAGGGGGGAATGGGAGAGTAGAGCCCAAGATGAGTTAAGAGAAGAAAAGGAGAAAAAAAAGAGTTGGAAGTAATGGGCACGGGTCCAGAGTGGGAGGCAAAATGTGTACGTGATTGGGCACAGAGGGAATTCACAGGTTACATAGGCGTGGCACAGATTAGGAGAGACTTGTCCTGGTTGTAAACAGAGGGTGGCGAGGAGACAGTATGAGGTGAGTCCAAAGTCAAAGTCAGAGGTCCCGTGGTGAGATGATGTTGATGTGTCGACACGGTGGAGTCAGCCTGGAGCATTGACGATCCAACGTCCAGGTTTGGAGACAGTTGTGGAGGCTGAGTGAGTCTTACGAGCTGTTTGAAGGGCACAGAGATCAGTGGGACTACAGCTGGAGGCTGTCCAGTGGAAAATAGAGAGCCATTTGGGCATGGAGAGTCAACCATGAGACAGCAGAGGTTGATCGAGTGGTCCAGCCGAGGTTGATTGAGCAGTCCAGCAGAGGAGTGGCCTCGGTGGTAGTAATGCACACCCGCAGATCCAGTATAGCAGCCGAGGAGCATGGAGCAATGCAAGCGAAACCCAAGGGCCGAGAGCAGTGAAGCCAGGGGACAGCGAAAGGTAAATCCACGGGATCAGTGCAGTTGAGGGAGCTGGTCTGAGGAACAGCTGTAGGGAAGTGAGGAACACACAAGATTGGGAGCAGCAGTAGGAGCTGGTCCAATCCAGTCCACTGAAGAGTGAAAGAAGAGTTCTGAAGGATGAGTAGAGAGTCAGCGGACTTGGGAAGTAAATAGCAGCAAAGCAGAGATCCTTCAGCAAGGCAGCAGAATCCAGAGCAGGAGCAGATTAGGGCCAGCGCAGCAGCATAGCGGATATCTCAGGAAGCAGGAGCAGGTCAGTTATTAGAATAGAGGCACTGCAGCAGATAGTATAGTCCCTGTAGAAAGGGCAGTGACGGTGGAGGTCACTATAAAGTCCTGAAGGTCTGCGGAGAAATGGACTTTGGCCCAGGAGAAAGTGTATCTCTATCCTGGAGCCACACAGCAGCAGCGTAAAACGGAGAGGCCAGCAGTGAACTCCCAGAGTACAGATCCGAAGCTCAGGCCTAACAGCAGAAGGTAGGGGATGGGTACAGTAGGCTGGAAGAGGTTACCTTAAAGCTTGAGTCACGGCAGACAAATCCGACAGCGCAGTCCAGCAGAACAGTGGAATCCTGATGGGAATGGAATCCAGAAATCCTGAAAGTCGAGTTTGAGCAGAGTTTCAGCCATTGAAAAGAATGCAGTAAAAATACAAAACAAGCAACAGAACAGAACAAGTACGGGGTGTGTGCAATCTGTGTCCATTTAGGCTGAGGGAGCGTTGCACTGTCGGAGGTGTTGTCTTTTGGATGAGACGTTAAACTGAGGCCCCGTCTGCTCTCTCAGGTGGATGTTAAATATTCCATGGCACTATTTTGAAGAAGAGCATCGGGAGTTATCCCCGATGTCCTGGCCAATAGTTATCCCTCAATCAACATAACAAAAACAGATTATCTGGTCATTGTCACATTGCTGTTTGTGGGAGCTTGCTGTGCGCAGATTGGCTGCCACGTTTCCTGCATTACAACAGTGGCTACACATTAAAAAGTACTTCATTGGCCGTAAAGCACTTTGGGACATCTGGTGGTCGTGAAAGGTGCTATATAAATGCGAGTCTTTCTTCATGCATGATGGACAGCAAAATGGGTAAAGAATTGGAGAGCTACTTGCTCCACCTTTAGTGGAGAAAATGTTTTAAAAACCTGCAAAAATTCTCAATTTTTGGTCATTGCCTATTTAAATTTGATCAAGGATTCTTCAATACACCTAAGAATACTCTCACGTGATAATCCAACATTATGGCCACGATCTTGCCAGCCCTGGGGAGGCGGGTATGGAGGCGCGACTGCCGGGAAAATGGCAGAATTTGGGGGCGGGTGCCAAACGCGCCCCCAACCCGCCTCCATGCCATCTTCCCAGGAGGCGGGTAGCTGTCCCGCGCCGGGTCCCGTCTCCTTGGAGGCTCCGAAACCCGCCAGGTCAGCGAGGCGAGTACTGGGTCTGCGGGGGTCGGGGGGGGGGGGCTGCAAAAGTGTGCTGTGACGGTAAGTGATGGGTGCAAGTGTGGAGAAGTCAGTATCTGAGGTAAGTGGAAACTGTTAGAAAAAGTGTACTTATCTTTCTTTCTTCCTGCAGGCTTCAGTCGGTGGGTATGCGGAGAGTCTCGGATCTCCGTGTTGGAGATGACATATGGCCGTTGCATTCTCCAATGCAACAACCATCTCATTTCTGCAAAAGAAAGAGGTTTGATGAGGTCTTGAATTCAAGAACTCATCAAACTGCAGAGAATGTCACTGTTTGACAGCTTCACGGAGCTCTCAAACGACGACAATTCATCTGTCAAAAATTCAGATGAAACGTCATACGTTGATGTTCTCTGCAACCGGCTTTCCCTTAATTGGCCTGCTAAGCCCGCTGGGCGGGCTTACCAAGGTCAATCAAGGGAAAATAGCGTGGGTTGGCCAAAAGATGTTGGAGGTGGGACTAAAACCCAACAAGTGGGAGTCCCGCCTCCAAAAGCTCCCCAGTGGCAAAATCACCCCCTATGTAAAACACACACAAATGGTGTTTAATATGCGCTCTTTGTTTTAACCTGTAGTTACCTGTAGTAATTGAAATGAGCTTGCGACCACATATCGCAGCATAACAAAGACCGCCTACTTCCACCTCCGTAACATCGCCCGTCTCCGCCTTTGCCTCAGCTCATCTGCTGTTGAAACCCTCATCCATGCCTTTGTTACCTCTAGACTTGACTATTCCAATGCAGTCCTGGCTGGCCTCCCACATTCCACCCTACGTAAACTTGAGGTCATCCAAAACTCGGCTGCCCATGTCCTAACTCGCACCAAGACCCGTTCGCCCATCACCCCTGTGCTCGCTGACCTACATTGGCTCCCGGTTAAGCAGCGCCTCGATTTCAAAATTCTTATCCTTGTTTTCAAATCGCTCCATGGCCTCGCTCCTTCCTATCTCTGTAATCTCCTCCAGCCCCACAACCCCCCGAGATATCTGCGCTCCTCTAATTCTGCCCTCTTGAGCATCCCTGATTATAATCGCTCCACCATTGGTGGCCGTGTCTTCTGTTGCCTCGGCCCTATGCTCTGGAATTCCCTCTGGAATGCCCTACCTAAACCTCTCCACCTCGCTACCTCTCTTTCCTCCTTTAAGACGCTCCTTAAAACCTACCTCTTTGGCCAAGCTTTTGGTCATTTGCCCTAATTTATCCTTATGTAGACCGGTGTCAAATTTTTTTGTCTTAAAATACTCCTGTGCAGCGCCTTGGGACGTTTTACTATGTTAAAGGTGCTACATAAATACACGTTGTTGCTGTTGTTGTTGTTATAAAATAGTCATCCTGCCGTCGGCCTCTCAGCATCTGTGGTAATCCAATCAAATCTAAAAGCCTTTGCAAGCAGCCCCGTTCAACACACCGAAGTAACGAGGCTCTCAAATTAATAGCATAATGGGACTGCCTGTTGTGAAGTGAAACCTGCTACTGTTTACCCACCAGTCTGTGCTGTATGTTATCGATAAAATAGTACATTTGCAACGCAGAAGACTTATCTGATAGTATGAAGGAAAAGCAGCAGACTGACTGTAAGGAAAGGAAAGGACTTGCATTTATGTAGCGCCTTTCACGACCTCAGGACGTCCCAAAACACTTTACAGCCAATGAAGTACTTTCGAAGTGTAGTCACTGTTGTAATGTAGGGAAATGCAGCAGCTATTTTGCACACAACAGGGCCCTACAGACAGCAATAAGTTAATGGCCAGATAATCTGTTTCAGTAATGTTGGTTGAGGGATAAATATTGGCCAGGACACCGGGGAGAACTCCCCCTGCTCTTCTTCGAATAGTGCCATGAGATCTTTCACGTCCACCCGAGAGGGCAGACGGGACCTTGGTTTAACGTCTCATCTGAAAGTTGGCACCTCCGACAGTGCAGCGCTCCCTCAGCCTAGATTATGTGCTCTAGTCTCTGGAGTGGGGCTTGTACCCATGACCCTTCTTGCTCAGGGATGAGAGTGCTACCACCGAGTCAAAACTGGCAGCTGATGTATGGTATTGTTGCTCCATTAATCATCCTACCCTCAATTCCTTGGTACAATACAGGTGGCTGCCCATTATTGCTTAATTATTTGTTTGATTTCTAGATTAATCTATACCAGATAATTCAATTGTGTCTGCACTGTATGATACAGGATATTTCTTTAAAGATAGTTACCTCAACAGCTATCCATAAAACAATGATCTGCTGTATGTTACTGAAGAAAATTGGTGCTTCAAAACCTGACAACTGATCGTGCCTTGTGAATGTGTGCAAGTGAGCGAGTCGTCCACAATCCAGGTAGGGAGTATAAGAAGATATGAGCGTAGCAGTGAGTATCAAAGACATTTATCACCTACGCTGAAAATTGTGTCAGTCTGACTGCTTGCCCTCTTTTACTTACTTTTTGGATCACATCACAAACATGAAGGTTGCCTGATTATACCTCAAAGGACCTTCAGCGCAGATGTTGGATGTTATTTTGACCTTTTTGTTAATTTGTATCTGCTAATTGTCATGAATTTCATTTTGACTTCACAAGTCACAAACAGGGAGACAGTTACATATGGCTGCTGGCAGATGTGACGGGCCTTTACGTGTCAGTGTAGAGGCACCATTACTCTCCCACACAAGACAGATGTGACTTGAACGTTTTTGCTTCAAGACGTCAGGCTCAGCAGTTGGTCTCCCTTGTTCACAAGCTTCTCTTTTGAAATCGTGACTTAACGACAAATCAGAAATAGTAAACTATTTTTCCCCTGTAAAGGCAAAGTAACATATCACCATCAACTGCTACATTTGTTTAACACAAAGAAATATTCAGTCCATGAAAGGCTTATCCGAAATGTAGCAATGCTGATTCGCCTCATTTAAGTAATGTTACTCCGAGTTTAGAAAAGAGACACCTTTGCTGATATTTTTCATTTGCATTCAAAGTTTCTCTGCCAACCCTCTTGGTTGCCAAGTCTGCAGGGGATCCCTTTCAAATAAGAAGACGCATGTTGCACTGTGGCCATTGTCACATTCATTCATCAAGACACCCGAGTGTGGAATGGAAACATGCACACCGTGGGGCTAATTTCTACAGCAGCCATGCAGGGATAGTCAGTGAGGTTAGGCAAACAAATACTTTTGAAGAAATGCATTTATCGTAGGTTTAATAATATCTGCAAAAAGGTCTTTTCGCATGTCGTACGTGCAATGAAACCCTTCAAATGATTTACATTTCATCTAATGTAGAATGTCTTGCATGATTCATTTCCAGATGCACTGCCAATTATTGCAGAGAATATTTTGACAATTGCTCCTCACAGCTAAATGCTTCTAACATTGATGGGAAGCGCGCCCATTGCTTGCTATTTTCATGGTGATATTTGGGAAGTTATATTCAATTCCTTTTTGACTTTCTAATCAATGTGAGTCTGTACTGCAAAAAACAGAGAAATTCTATAGGATTATCTCACTTACATCAGGCAAGCACTAAACATAGAATTATGCATGATTCGAATTGAGCGAATTGATGTAATTTACTCTCGAGTTTCAAATGACATCATAGGCTAGTAAAGTGAAACAGAAGTGTTTTACAGATGTTAAAAAGAAAGAAAGACTTGCATTTCTATAGCGCCTTTCACGGCCACCGGACATCTCAAAGCACTTTACAGTCAATGAAGTATTATTTGAAGTGGAGTCACTGATGTAATGTAGGAAACGCAGCAGCCAATTTGCGCTCAGCAAGCTCCCACAAACAGCAATGTGATAATGACCAGATAACCTGTTTTTGTTATGTTGGTTGAGGGATAAATATTGGCCGAGGACACTGGGGATAACTCCCCTACTCTTCTTCAAAATAATGCTAAGGGATCTATTTATGTCCATCTGAGAGGGCAGACGGGACCTCGGTTTAACATCTCATCCGAAAGACGGCACCTCCGACAGTGCAGCACTCCCTCAGCACTACACTGGAGTGTCAGCCTAGCTTTATGTGCTCAAGTCCCTGGAGTGGGACTGTGAACCCGCAACCTTCTGACTCAGTGCTACCCACTGAGCCACAGCTGACACTGACAGCTAGCAGCTGTTGCCTAATCCTAGATTAAATTATAGCTTTAAGCTCAGCTCACAATCTATAAATCATAATAATATTAACGAGTCTCAATAAAATGAAAACAGTGCAAATTCGTCTTGTGTGGTGGTGCAAAATGGGTGGTATCGGATTGGCCACCCATTATACGCAGAGCCTGATATTCAGTTCCAATGCAGTCAATGGAACTGAATATCAGACGCTGCGTATAACAGGCGACCGCTCCGATACCGAATTTCTAGGCCAGTGCCTAAGTTACACTGCAGATTGAAAAAGACTATTGCGGTATAACCTCTAGGGAACAATAATCACACGAGGCATAGGTGGGAACAATGTAGAAATATTGTGCAGGTAGAAATACAAAAGAACAGTATATAATATAACTTGGTTTCACCGTGTTTCCATCAGAGCTCTTTTCCTGAACTTTTAAAAGGGCTTTTTCCCTACCCTCTCTAATGAATCCTTTCATAACAATAAAACCACTTTTAAACTAGCAATTGAGCTGGCAACTGAGCGAAGGTTCCCTTTAAATGAATATTTACGTTGGTATGTACCATGTTGTAAAATTGTCAACATTAAGGTAAGCGCTAAGGTGATTTCCCATTATTAATGTTAGCATGTTTCAGTTGGTAGCTCGGTTGCTGTTGAGTTTGAAGGTCACGGGTTCAAACCCCACCACAGAAAAGAAAGAAAGAAGAAAAAAATAATATATTGGCCAGGACACTGGGGAGAATTCCCCTGCTCTTCTTTGCCTAGTGCGATGGGATCTTTTATGTCCATCAGAGAGAGTAGGCGGGGACTTGGTTTAACGTCTCATCCAAACCATGGCACTTTTGACAGTGCAGCACTTCCTCAGTCCTGCACTGGGAGTATCAGCTTAGATTATGTGCTCAGATCTCTGGAGTGGGGCTTGAACCCACAACCTTCTCTGAGATGTACAAGATTTGCACAAGAGAGAGTGCAGAGGAGATTTACGAGGATGTTGCCAGGATTGGAGAATTTTAGCGATGAGGTAAGATTGGATAAGCTGGGGTTGTTTTCATTGGAACAGGGGAGGCTGAGGGGAGACTTGATTGAGATGTATAAAATTATGAGGAGCCTGGATAGAGTGGATAGGAAGGACCTATTTCCCTTAGCAGAGAGGTCAATAACCAGGGGACATAGATTTAAAGTAATTGGTAGAAGGATTAGAGGAGATTTGAGGAGAACTTTCTTCAGACTTGGGGGTCTGGAACTCACTGCCTGAAAGTGTGGTAGAGGCAGAAACCCTCATCGCATTTAAAAAGTACTTGGATATGCACTTGAAGTGCTGCAACCTACAGGGCTACGGACCAAGAGCTGGAACGTGGGATTAGGCCGGAGAGCTCTTTCGGTTGGCACAGACACAATGGGCCGAATGGCCTCCTTCTGTGCCATAAATTTCTATGATTCTACGTGCACATCATCTCAGTGGATGTTTCAGTGCAGTACTGAGCGCATGCTGCACTGTCAGAGGTGCTGCCTTTCAGAAGTGTCCTTTATGCTAGAAGTGGTCTTTCGTATCACAGCTACTAATTTTGAGACTTCTTTGGCTTCTAAAGGCAGGCTACCCCCTTGATGGGACAGCTATTACAAGTGGCAGCTCTCTCTCTTTCTCTCAGTGGAAAACAGAAGAACGTTACCTGAGAAATTCAAACAATTTTCTCCTGCTAGTGCTTTGTCTGCAAGTAATTAATGAACACAAATTGGACAGCGTTTGGAATGTAGCATCTATGCTTCAGACAGGATCTTTGTGTTTACACACGCACGCACCAACACACACACAGGGATCGTCCCCTGGACCTCTTTTATTCCAGCCCCACAGGCCAACCAAGACACGCGATATTGTGGCAGTCTGGAGCTGGTAAGCTAACCTGGACCCTGCCCCTCCCTCCCGGAACCACGATAGGGTTCCCCTTGTCCTCACCTTTCACCCCACCAGCCTCCACATTCAACGGATCATCCTCCGCCATTTCCGCCACCTCCAGCGTGATCCCACCACCAAACGCATCTTCCCCTCACCTCCCCTTGCAGCATTCCGCAGGGACCGCTCCCTCCGCGACACCCTAGTCCACTCCTCTACCACCCCCAGCACTCCTTCCCCTTCGCCCGGCACCTTCCCATGCACGCGCAGGAGATGCAACACATGCCCTTATACCTCCCCTCTTCCCACTGTCCAGGGCCCCAAACACCCCTTCCAGGTGAAACAGCGATTTACTTGTACTTCCTGCAATTTATTATACTGTATTCGCTGCTCACGATGTTGTCTCCTCTACATTGGGGAGACCAAACGCAGATTGGGTGACCGCTTTGCGGAACACCTCCGTTCAGTCCGTAAGGGGGACCCCGAGCTCCCGGTCGCCTGTCACTTTAATTCACCGCTTCACTCCCACTCTGACCTCACCGTCCTCGGCCTATTACACTGTTCCACGGAAGCGCAGCGTAAGCTCGAGGAACAGCACCTCATCTTTCGTTTAGGCACGCTACAGCCCTTTGGACTCAATATCGAGTTCAACAATTTTAGATCATAACCTCAGCTCCAATCACATTTATATTTTATTTTTTCATCCACCCTTTTATTTGGGCCCCCCCCCCGCCCACTTTTTTTCCCTCCTAGAAGCTGGCAGCTGTCCTTCATTCTGCCAGTGGATTTCACACTTCTTTCAGCCTTAACCTGTCACATTAACACCACCTCTTGCCTTGCATATCTCTTAATGTCTCTTAATGTCTCTTTATCTCCCCTTTTGTTCCTTTATCCCCTCCCCCTTTTCCCAGCTTTATCCTGGCCTTAAATCTATTTGATTTCCGGCTCTTTCCAGTTCTGACGAAAGGTCATCGACCTGGAACGTTAACTCTCTTTCTCTCTCCACGGATGTTGTCTGGCCTGCTGAGTTTTTCCAGCGTTTTCTGTTGTTATTTCAAGCTAACCTGGACGTTTGGTTTCTGCCCTTTAGCCTTGTGTAGTCTGCCATAGAAGGTGATTGCGATGGATTTGGTGGCATGTCAGCACCTGGTTCTTGTTACGTTGTTTTGCTGATGCTCGGTCTGTGATTGCCCTTGTGGGTTTTTTTTTTTAACCAAGAACCATAAAAAGCATGGAATGAGAAAAGTTGCATCGAATCCATTAATCTCAGGCTGTTCGCAATTTGCCAAGTTACAACCTCCTTGATCTTCTGAAGGAGGCAAATGACCAAAGGTAATGGTCCCATGATGCTAATACTCTATGAAACTAATCCCTGAGCCCCTAAAGCAGTGAAAATCAAGGATATCAAACCAATATTACAACTTACATTGTGACAACTTGCATTCGATAGATGGCATTTTCACAGTCCCAGGTGCATAACAGTCATGTTTCATTGAATATTTGATCACGTATGCCTATACTTTCAATCTCAATTCTTAACAGAATATTGATCCAGTTCTTTTTTAAAAGACTTAATCAACCTTGCATTAATTGCTTTTGCTGGAAGTCTAGATACCGACTACTCTCTGGGGGAAAAAAAAACAATTTCTTCAGCTCTCTAGGGACCTGGAAACTTCCGAATGTTGTCATCAGCCTTCTAGTTCAGCAGTCACAATTTAAATGGCTTGCTGCTTACATCCATGTTACAAATGCCTGTCAGCATTTTACGGAACTGGATTGCGATCCCTCTGGATCTTTTATTTCTCTTTAGTGAAAATACGTCCAGCTCTTTGAGCTTCTCCTCAGAGTTTTTAGCCTTAGGATTTGGAATCATCCTTATTATTCTGAGTGATCGCTCCCCAATGCATAAATGCCTTCTTTAAGATGTGGAACCCAAAATTGCTTCGACCATTCAAAGTATGGTCTTACCATTAAATTATGCAAGATTAAAAGACGTAGAGAAATAACTTGTCGTTAAATGCCCTGGAGATGCATTTCTGTACTTGATCAGCATTGTTGACATATTGAGTGAAAATTGCGTGCATAATTTTTATGATTACTGTATTATTTACACATTTACTGTTTCTTAGTCTTCTGCATGGTTTATTGAGATCCATTGAATGCTTCCAACTTGCATTTCGCTACTAATGATCCCTAGGAAATGTTCTAATATTACCAGGATTATCCTCCTGCTTACTGTGAGGAATAGCGTGAGGACGCCACTGGTCCTGGCATGGACTGATAATTTTTCTTATTATTGTCACTTTCTGTTTGCAAACTAATTTCCAAGTTAATTTGCCAACTGCTGATACTAGATTAACGAATCTATGTTTCTTTAATATGCCTCGCACCTTTTTTGCAAAAGTGGGATCACATTAGTTATTCTATAACTCCAACAGACAAAAATTCTATTTCTCAAATAGGCAAATTAGTTAACTCATGGGTGGGTGGAAAGCTGTCGACAATGATTTTCTGATATGCACAGCAAGTGGGAGTGTCTCTCTGGCAGTGGGCGTGTCTCTCTGGCAGTGGGCGTGTCTCTCTGGCAGTGGGCGTGTCTCTCTGGCAGTGGGCGTGTCTCTCTGGCAGTGGGCGTGTCTCTCTGGCAGTGGGCGTGGCTCTCTGGCAGTGGGCGTGGCTCTCTGGCAGTGGGCGTGGCTCTCTGGCAGTGGGCGTGGCTCTCTGGCTCTCTGGCAGTGGGCGTGTCTCTCTGGCAGTGGGCGTGGCTCTCTGGCTCTATGTCATTGGGCGTGTCTCTACTAGTGGGCGCGTCTCTACTAGTGGGCGTGGCTCTCTGGCAGTGGGCGTGGCTCTCTGCTAGTGGGCTTGTCCCTCTGCTTGTTGATTGGGCTCTCTCTGGTAGTGGGCGCTGCTCTCTCTCAGTGGGCGTGGCTGTCCACTAGTGGGTGTGGCTTTGGGTGCAGGTTGAGTACTACGTAGGTGAGCACATTGCAGATGTCCTAACTATCATCTTCCAAAGTCCTCTAGATTCAGGAATCGTTCGTTTAGATTGGAAAATTGCACATGTCACTCTGCTATTTAAGAATGGCGAGAGAGGGAAACCAGGGAATTATAGACCAGTTAGCCTAACATCTGTTGTTGGGAAATTGCCAGGGGGAAAAATTTGGTTGCTTTGCGCCTCCCGTTAGCGTCCCAAGGGTGCTAATGGGGCGCAAAGCCCATAGCGCCCGGGCACAGCACCGCTATTGCCTCCCGCAAAATTCAGCGGGAGGTTAGCGGCGGCGGTAGCCGGTAGTGCCCCACGGTGCTGCGCCTCCGGCGATGA
Source organism: Squalus acanthias (assembly GCA_030390025.1). Lineage (NCBI taxonomy): Eukaryota > Metazoa > Chordata > Chondrichthyes > Squaliformes > Squalidae > Squalus > Squalus acanthias. The sequence continues at coordinate 12,282,619 of CM059428.1, forward strand.
CATCATCGCTATGCACAGCGCCCCGCTTGCGCCCCGGCCGCAAACTTGGCTCGCGGCCCCTGACCGACCGCCGGACGCTATGTCTGACAGGGTCAGGGTGGCGTTTCTGCGGCCGGGGTGGCGCAAATTAAAGGGCAGCTGCTAGGGGGCCATTTTTTTGGAGTCGCCTGCCAGCACCTGCCCCCTCTGGCCTCCTCCTGCGGGGTGCATCCCACTCCCCGGTGGTCCAGCAGGACCCCAGTGCAATCTGTGTGAGAGGAGGTTGGCCTGCAGTACCGCGGCGCTATGTGCCGACGCATGTGGCGCTGCTGCGCGTAGCACCATGATATTCAATGGGAGCGCCCTAAGAGGGAGGGGGACCGCTGCCAATAGCGCCCCGCCTCCTGCTTGGGGCGCTGCCATTCAATTTCAGGCGCAGGGGTGCTGACTTTTTTGGGGTGCTAAAAGTAGCCCCAATTTTTCCCCCCTAGAGTCTATAATTAAGGATAGGGTGACTGAACACCTTGAAAATTTTCCAGTTGAACAGCGAGAGCCAGCATGGATTTGTGAAAGGTAGGTTATGCCTGACAAACCTGATTGAATTTTTTGAAGAGGTGACTAAGGTAGTGGACTGACGAATGTTATTTATATGGACTTCCAGAAAGCATTTGATAAAGTCAAACATAAGAGACTGTTAAATAAAGTAGAAGCCCATGGAATTGAGAGCAAATTATTGACCTGGTATGGAAATTGGCTGAGCGGCAGGAGACAGAGTAGGGATATTCAAATTGGCAGGATGTGACTAGTGGTGTCCCGCAGGGATCTGTGTTGGGGCCTCAACTATTCATAATATTTACTAACGACTTAGATGATGGCATAGAAAGTCATATATCCAAATTTGCCGATGACACAAAGATATGTGGCATTGTAGGCAGTGCAGATGAAAGCATAAAATTACAAAGGGATATTGATAGATTAAGTGAATGGGCAAAACTGTGGCAAATGGAATTCAATGTAAGCAAATGTGAGGTCATCCACTTTAGACCTAAAAAGGATAGAACAGGGTACTTTCTAAATGGTGAAAAGCTAAAAACAGTGGAGGTCCTAAGAGACTGGGAAGTCCAGGTACATAGATCATTAAAATGTCATGAACAGGTACAGAAAATAATCAAAAAGGCTAATGGAATGCTGGCCTTTATATCGAGAGGACTAGAATACAAGGGGGCAGAAGTTATGCTGCAGCTATAAAAAACCCTGGTTAGACCACACCTGGAGCACTATGATCAGTTCTGGGCACCACACCTTAGGAAGGATATATTGGCCTTGGAGGCAGTGCAGCGTAGGTTTACCAGAATGAGACTCTGACTCCAAGGGTTAAGTTACGAGGAGAGATTACACAAATTAGGGTTGTATTCCCTAGAATTTAATAGGTTAAGGGGTGATCTGATCGAAGTTTTCAAGATATTAAGGGGAACAGATAGGGTAGATAGAGAGAAACTATTTCCGCTGGTTGGAGATTCTAAGACTAGGGGGCATAGTCTAAAAATTAGAGCCAGACTTTTCAGGAGTGATATTAGGAAATACTTCTACACACAAAGGGTGGTAGAAGTTTGGAACACTCTTCCACAAATGGCAATTGATGCTAGATCAATTGTTAATTGATAGCTTTTTGTTAACCAAAGGTATTAAGGGATATGGGGCAAAGGCGGGTATATGGAGTTAGGTCACAGATCAGGCATGATCTCACTGAATGGCGGAACAGGTTTGAGGGGCTGAATGGCCAACTCCTGTTCCGATGTTCCTATACATTTCTCCTGACCTGCCTACCTCCCACCGATTTCCTGCTGGGAAATGAAACTCGTCCCCCGAATATGAGACTTAATTCACTCCAGCCTGTCCCTTCCACTGGAGCCAAGCTTTGCTTTCGAAGGGGTGTGGATGACTTGCAGAAATCCTGCTTATCTTCTTGATAGGCTCCATGGTTAATCAGTACTTAGCCTTGCTCTCAATGGGATTAAAAATATGAATATACTAAATATATTTGCCCTAGACCCTGTTTTTTTTTTATAGTTGTCTGTCACAATTCCCTTGCACAAGTCCATGGGGATATTAATTTATTTCTGTTCATAGCCAGAAGGTGTATTCTGGCCCAAGGCACTGAAGATATCCGAGATCCAGAGAGTCCGCGAGATTGGTTACCTGAAGTGAATTGTATATTCACTCTGTCCTAATCAGAAAAATCCCTTTTCTTTCCAGGATCACTGTTCCAGGTTTTCTGTAGATGTAGTTTATTTTTAGACATATCTTAGGAGCTGATCCTACAACAAGATGGTACATGTAGTTAGTGGTGCTGGGAAGGGTTCCCATTCCTTCCATTTCTCTGCTTCATGTTCACTCCCTTCTTTTGCTAAGACGTTGGCAAAGCTGCCATCATATCCAATTACTAATATTGTGTACGGATATTATATAAAGAATTGAGAAGGACCTGGCAGTTTGGTATGGATCACTGGAAGCATTTATTGAGGAAAGAACATGATAGTGTACTTCTTGACACTATTTCTCCTTGCCAATGGGAACATGGTCGTGCACTCTCCATATCTTTGTGATTCCTTCAAACCTGGTTAAAAAATAAAGTTGCAAAGAAATAACCATGTTGGAAGCAAGGTTCCCTGTAGGCTGTGCTTTGTTCTGCGCGGCCTGTTTCTTTCAATGCACCGTCCCTTTAAATTTCTGCGCATGCTCGGTATTTCCAATGTAAAACCTTGTGAGCGGCCAGAGCGTGACCTTGCAGATTACTGTGCGGCCGAGCACGCGCGCAGCTTAGAGGGAGCATTGGTTGGAAGTAAAGTAAACTCTACACTTGTGAAGCAGTCGTCCACAATGTTCATACGGGGGGATTTTCCCAGCCCTGGGGAAGTGGGACTGCCGGGAAAATGGCAGAAACTGGGAGCGGGTACCGAACCCGCTCCCAACCCGCCTCCAAGCCATGTTCCCGGGAGGCGGGTACCCGACTCGCGCAGGGACCCGGTTCCTCGAGGCGGGAAAGGGATTACAGCCAATTAACTGCCTGTTAACAGGTAGTTAACAGGCAGTTAAGAGGCTTATCCCCATTTTACCCACACAAGTGCGGGCTTCCCGATGGCTGCGAACCTCGCCAGGGTCAGCGAGGTGAGCAGTGGGTCTGCGGGGGTGAGAGGGGTCGAAAAGTGCGCTGTGGAGGTGAGTGATGGGTGCAAGTGTGGAAAGGTAAGTATGAGAGGTGAGTGCAAAGTGTTAGAAAAAGTTTCCGTACCTTTGCTTCTTTCTGCAGGCTTCAACCCTTGGGGATCCGGAAGTGCCTCATCTCAACGGCAGAGATGACAGAATGGCTGCTGCATTCTCAGATGCAGCAGCCATCTGATTTCTGCTCAGGAAAGAGGTTTGGTGAGTCTTCAGTACAGGAAACTCTTTGGTATCCGGCACCGACGGGACCGGGGTGATGCCAGTTGAATAAAAATTCTGGATGATGGAGAGGGTTATCTACCAAGGCTATTTTTAACAAACAAAAATTAAAAAATCAAGAAATGTGCAGTATACAGTAATTGGGTACGCACCTATAGAATGTTGTGTTAAATGGATGGTGGAAGATGCTTGATTAAGTACAGTACTGCCAGTTGAGGGTAATCCATAACTCTTTAATTACTTAACAGTAAAACAAAACTTATAAACGACTGTATACAGTACTGTAGTTGACTGTACACTTATTCCAAGTCAACTGGTTCATCAGGAATATCCATGCCAGCTGGGTCATCAGGATCATGCATTTCCACAGATTCCACAGATTCTTCAGGCACTTCCGCTGCTTCGACTCTTTTGGAAGCTTTCTTAAACATGTTGTGGATGTCGGCTTGCTTAGTGGACTCTTGCCTTTTCTGTAGAAACGTGGAATGCAGAATATGGAGTTGCATAACTTCTTGGGCAGAGTCGCAAGGCTGCCTTTCAGCAAATTGGAGGATTGAAGAAAATCCTTCTGCAGCTTTAGCCCAAGAAATCTTCTTCTCTTCAGAAATCTCATCCTCTTCACTTTCCATCTCACTTTCCTTTTCTTTCTTTGGATTCAAAACACTCTCAATTATTTCATCATCACTTAGCATATGCACAACACCAACTTCTCTATCTGCATCAACCCACTGCTCGATATCACTTTCACTGAGGTGACGTAGAGTGTTTGCTGGGCCTACATTTTTCACCATGCCAGCCGTTTCCATTATTGTACTCTTCTTGGGACGAACATTGAACCCATGAAATACCTCCTCTGAAGAAGAACCTTCAGCTAACATTACAGAAGGCCACAATTTGCGCCAGGCTTGCCTCAGAGTGTGACCTTTCACCAAGTTCCAGGAACATGCAACATTGGCCCAGAAATTCGCCTCTCCGGCTTGCCGCAGGGGTAAGGATCGCGTGCGCACTTACCTACCGCGTCTGCCGTTCTGCTTCTGGCCCACGGGGACTTCAGCTCCTGGGCCTGCTCCAAGAGCCGGCGCGCAGTGCTTGCGTGTCCCAGGGGCGTAGTTAGTGCGATGCGTCCCTTGCGATCACGTGGGCCATGGAGAGCCAATGGCAGCAGACCATCTTTCATTCATAAATTTGACAAGAAGACCTGTCAAATCTATGAATTGAAACTGGCCCCAAAAGAACAGCTAAACTTCAATTTTTTTTTTAAAAAATCACATTTTTAAAATAACTATAAGTTAAATAAATTAACTACTTTAAACAAAAATTTAAATTTTTGAAAAAATTTAAATACTTTTTAACAGTGCTAAAAATAAACTTACCTTTCTTTAAAGTATCTAAAAAAGATAAACCTGTTGAAATTTTTTTTAATTATAATTAATTAACCACTTACCTTGTTGAAAACGGGTCCTGCGCCTCCTTTTTAAAAGCGCAGGTTCTTCAATACTTACCCTCACGGAGAAACCTGAAAAAAAACCTAAGTTCGCTGCATGCGCGCAGCCTCTCCCGCGCACGCGGTTCACCTCTGAACCGCTCCCTTCACCAGACCGGAAGTTCCGGTTTCCCGCGCATGCGCAGTGCATGCAGGAAACTGGCACTTCAGGCAGCCTTATGGGTGAGTACACAGCGCGTACTCACCCGGCAAGTGCTGAATTTTTGGCACATTATAGATGGCATCTTTAATACTGTATTCCTTCTGAAATGCGTGAATATTGTCATCTTGGTTTATCAGTTTACATAGGAAGTCTTTCTTTTAATGACACTTCAGATTTTGGATAACGCCCTGGTCCATGGGTTGTATGAGAGAAGTTACATTTGGTGGCAAATAAATGGTGAAAATATTTCCCGAAACCAACTCGGATTCATGCGGATGGGCTCTACAAATATCAAGCAATAAAATGCATTTGCTATCTTCAGGTTTCCCTATTTTACGGAAATGTTCCCTCACAGATGGAACAAAAATATGATGGAACCAATAGGAGAAGATTTCCTTATCCATCCAAGCATTTTTTTGATCTTTGTACTCAACAGGTAAGTGCCTCACATTTTTAAATGCACGGGAATTTTTATACTTCCCAATAACAAGAAGTTTAACCCGGTGTGATCCAGCAGCGTTCGCACATGTTAGCACGGTTACACGATCTTTATTTTTCTTGTAACCTGAAGCATTAGCCTCACTAGCCCCAGCAAGCATTGATTCTGGCAAAAACCTCCAAAACAAGCCAGTTTCATCGGCATTATATATTTGTGCTGGTGACAAATCATGTTGCTGCACAATCCAATTGAAATAATCGCAGTATTCTTCTGCGGCGTCGTGATCAGCTGATTTCTTCTCCCCGGAAATATCAAGTCGTCGTATCCCGTGCCGTAACTTGAAGCACGTTAGCCATCCCTCGGAGAAAGCACACTTGTCAGTGAGCTCCATCCTTTCGTAGAAATCCTTCGCTTTCTCGATTAGCATGGGTTCGGAAAGTAGAACACCCTCTGAACGCTTAAGAGAAAACCACTCATAAAGCACGGTATCCAGCTCTTCAAGCTTAGGCTTACGAAGCGTACACCATTTCTCTACACTCTTAGATGTCTCCAAGCTTGAATAAAACTTGAGCAGCTTATCCTTCTGCGATTTGATGTCGTAGATTGTTGACGAACGATTTTGAATTCATTCATAATGTTGATACGCTTCGCTCCCCTTTCTAGTCGTTGGCATATCTCGATTTTCTGTTTTAAAGTTAACACCACTCTCTTCCTTTTGATTGGACCAGCTTTTGGGAATTCCATAATGCAAGATGGGGGAGATAATTCCCGATAAAGATGGAGAGACACACAGAAAAATGGTGGCTAGGAAGAGACGACCGGCAGCGCGGGAGAATCAGACTCCTGTTATTGCGGTGTTCGGACTTCCGACAGCGCCAGGAAGCCAAGTAGTGGCACTTTGGAGAACTACCCCCACTGACTAACTCGGCGCTCGTGGGAGACTCAGACTCGGCAACATTGCCGGTTGTTGGGGAGGAGTTTTCGGAGTATGAATTTTGCTGGTTAATAGAGAATTCCGGATATTTAGGTGCCGTTTAAACGAGAGTTTCCTGTACAAGGACGCACCAAAGAACAGAGATTGTCAGTGTTTGACAGCTTCTCAAAGCTGTCAAACGCTGACAATACATCTGTCAGAAACATCATATGCTGACGTCCTCTGTCCCCGGCTTTCCCTTAATTGGCCAGCTAAGCCCGCAGGGCGGGCTTAACAAGGTCAATCAAGGGAAAATAGCGTGGGTTGGCCGGACATCGTTGGGGACGGGACTGAAACCCGACAACCAGCAGTCCCGCCCCCAACGCGTCCCCATTGAGAAAATCCAGCCCTAGAATAGAACAGCACAGAAGGAAGCATTTCTGCCCATAGAGTCTGCGCCAGATGTTATCCCATCTGCGAAGTTCGTTATAAGCTATTTGCCATGGAATCGCCTATTGGTTTTCATAGCTGTAATCTATGAAGGTAAACGTTTATAAATTTACACTCCTGATACGGAGCTGTGACTGCTGGGCGTGGATATTGGGAATTCAGCCTGGAGCTCGGCAGGCCTTGTGGGATTTACCATCAAGTTTGAGTAAAAGGTTGAAGCAAGTTTATGGCCATTTAAGTATGTGTCATCGATAAATTAAGACAAAATCAACTACAATCTGTTTTGTGAATTGAACGGCACATCTGTTGAGTAGAAAGTAATCAGATGTCGGGAGACATGCTGCAGTGCAAGGCACCATTGCTCTTGGTAAGCACAGCAAGTGTGGCTTAAAATATCGTGTTGGCATAAGACATGGGGGTAATTTTATGAGTGTGCACTGCTGGAGAATGAAGCTCTCCATTGGCAGCACAAACTTATAAAATCATCTCCACAACCTCCAAGAAACCTACACGTTCATGATTTGTGAGCAAAAGATCTGAGATAGATTGTTTGGTATTCTTGATTATTACAGCTACTATTTGTCTCTCCCACCACAAAGGTGTCGGCTGAGATCTGCTTTCTGTCTCATTCATGTGCATTCAGTAAAAGAGCCGGCACAGGCACGATGGGCCAAACAGCCTCCCTCTATCCTACGCGATTCTATGATTCACCGTCTCCCTTCTTGAGTGTTCCCCCTCAGTTCCAGAAGCAAACATCAACTCGAGTCACCTTGCTGAATTCCTAAAGAAAGGAAAGATAATTGCACCTAAATCTTCGAAAATAAGTACAATTCCCACCATCCCATAGAAACTGGTGTAAACATAATTTTCGGTAAATTCCTAAATGTGTGCTTTATAAAGTAGAATTAGGGAAATATAAAGAATAGCCATTTCTATAATCACTGACTAAACTGAAGCAAACACAGTGGGGTAGAAATTGATATGTGTTGCACCCATGTTTCGGGGATAAAACGGCCTACTCCCAATCTGCACAGGTGTTGGTCCTCCTGCCAAATTCATGGGGGCCTTTATTTAGGCATCTCATACAGATGACTAAAACAGGCATTAGGCCACTTAAATCTGTAAATTGGAGACAAAACACGCATTATAGGACCCCTTTTCAAACTTTGTCAGCAATTAGCAGGGCAGGCGTCAGGCCTACCCTCTCGGATTCTTTAGCTACCTCCGCGGCCGCCAAATAAAGGTAAATGATTTTTTTAAATGTTAAAACTCCCGACTCCGCAGGAGTCATAGAATCATAGAATCGTAGAAAGTTACAGCACGGAAGGAGGCCATTTCGACCCATCGTGTCCGCGCTGGCCAACAAAGAGCTATCCAGCCTAATCTCACTTACCAGCTCTTGGTCCGTAGCCCTGCAGGTTACAGCATCCCAAGTGCACATCCAAGTACTTTTTAAATGTAGTTAGGGTTTCTGCCTCTACCACCCTTTCAGGCAGTGAGTTCCAGACCCCCACAACCCTCTGGGTGAAGAAATTTCCCCTCAAATCCCCTCCAAGCCTTCCGCCAATTACTTTAAATCTGTGCCCCCTGGTTTTTGACCCCTCTGCTAAGGGAAATAGGTCCTTTCCACTTTATCTAGGCCACTCATAATTTTATACACCTCAATAAGGCCTCCCCTCAGCCTCCTCTGTTCCAAGGAAAACAGACCCAGCCTATCCAGTCTTTCCTCATAGCTAAGATTCTCTACTCCCGGCAACACCCTTGTAAATCTCCTCTGTACCCTCTCTAGTGCAATCACATCTTTCCTGTAATGTGGTGACCAGAACTGCACGCAGTACTCTAGCTGCAGCCTAACTAGTGTTTTATACATTTGAAGCATAACCCCCCTGCTCTTGTATTCTATGCCACGGCTAATAAAGGCAAGCATTCCGTATGCCTTGTTAACCACCTTATCTACTTGGCCTGCTACCTTCAGGGATCTGTGGACATGCACTCCAAGGTCCCTTTGTTCCTCTACACTACTCAGTGTCCTACCATTTAATGTGTATTCCCTTTCCTTGTTAGCCCTCCCCAAATGCATTACCTCACACTTCTCCGGATTGAATTCCATTTGCCACTGTTCTGCCCACCTGACCAATTTATTGATATCTTCCTGCAGTCTACGATATCATCCCTAAGAGGGTGCTAACGGGGCGCAAAGCAACTAGCACCAGGGCGCGGCGCCGCCAACGCCTCCCATGAAATTCAACGGGAGGTTAGCGGCGGCGGTAACCATTAGCGCCCCACGGCGCTGCGCCGCCGGTGATGACGTCATCGCCGTGCGCAGCGCCTCGCTCGCGCCCCGGCCGTGATCTTCGGTAGCGCCCCCTGACTTACCGCCGGACGTTATGTCCGACGGGGTCAGGGGGGCCTACTTGCGGCCGAGGCGGTGCAAATTAAAGGGAAGGTGCCGGGCGGCCATTTTTGTTGCTGGCCGCCTGCCAGCACCTGCCCCCGTTGCCGTCCCCGGCCTCCTGAGCAGCCCCACCGTGGAGTGCTGGCTGTGCTCCATGAGCCCGGCACTTCTCTTGAGTGCCGGGCTCTTTTGCCGGCACTCCGATCCCTGGTGGCCCAGCTGGGATATTCACTCGCAGCGCCCCAAAAGTGAGGTGGGGTGCTTCCAGTAGCTCCCCGCCTCCCTCTCGAAGCGCTACCAGTGAATTTCAGCCACATGGGGGCTAAAAGTAGCGACCCGGCAAAGTTAGCGCCCCAAAGGGGGCGCGACCCAATTTTTCCCCCTACGATTCTACGTCAGCTAACTGGGCATGAGAGCCGTCTCCCAAATTCAAATTCTGGATTTCCACAATGGCTTGGGATGATCCCGGTGAAGGTGATTTCTCCTCAGGTTGAATAGATTTTTCATCCGATGGATCACTGAAGACAAGAATGAGCAGCTAGAGAATACTTTGCATTTTAAATGTTTCTCCATATTAGGTTTTCCTACTCCTTTAAACACCGATAAAATATCAAAGACTTTTCTTCCTTGCCTTTCAGTCTTTTAGTGCTTGCTTTCTCATCAATCATCAAGTTATTTAACGTGGCAGTGATGTGATAAGAAATGGTTGTCATTTTATGAAAGTGCGCTCAGTGGGTAGCACACTCGCCTCGGAGTCAGAAGGTTGTGGGTTCACAGTCCCACTCCATGGGACTTGAGCACATAAATCTAGGCTGACACTGCAGTGCAGTGCTGAGGGAGCACTGCACTATCGGAGATGCTGTCTTTCGGATGAGACGCTAAACCGAGGCCCCGTCTGCCCTCTCAGGTGGACGTAAAAGATCCCATGGCCACTATTTCGAAGAAGAGCAGGGGAGTTATCCCCGGTGTCCTGGGCCAATATTTATCCCTCAACCAACATCACTAAAAACAGATTGTCTGGCCATTATCACATTGCTGTTTGTGGGAGCTTGCTGTGCGCAAATTGGCTGCCACGTTTCCCACATTACAACAGTGATTCCACTTCAGAAAGTACTTCATTGGCTGTAAAGCGCTTTGAGACGTCTGGTGGTCGTGAAAGGCGCTATATAAATGCAAGTCAGTCTTTCTTTCTTTCCCACATGGAGCCTTGCCCTCTGGGACTGCAAGTTAGGAATTCAGAGGCACCTTCTCCTCGGTCTTCAATCCATCCAGAAAATCATGGGTACTGCTTGCCGGAGTTCCTGATATATGCTTCCCACTGCAAACAGAGTTTATAAAATTGCCTCTAAGGTCTAATTACTGACTTCCTTTCTTAAATCACCTCTTTGCAAATTGTTACGTTTCCGAACACTTGCTTTGCGCTATGAAATTGCATTTCCCCATGAAAGCAAATTGTATAATCAACAATTAAATGTAAGGGTAAATTTTGTGTGGCTACCCTCCTGTGGCAGAGCCTGGCTCGATGAGATTGTGCTTCGCAGAATCTGCCTTGTGATGGTAAATACACTCTCTGCGACCCAATGCTCCCACCTAGCCTTTGCAACGGTTGAGCCTCTGATATGGATGATATTGTCGGCTGAGATGTTCTGTGACCCATCGATGCTGGTGCTTTCAGATTGCATCCTGTTGTTGCGTGAATGCGCTTTGGTTTATTAACCTCAAAACTACATTGTGTGAATATTAGCGTAGGAATGTTTGATAGTACCAACTTAAAAAATGTTCTTCACCAGCAGGTGAGGCAACCCCCACCCGATGGGCAACATTCATAAAAATTGGCCCAAAATATGCTTGCATCAATGAACTCTGTCAGACGTTTTAACAAGGGCCTTTAATTGTTTCAGATAAACAGGTCAATGGCTCTTCTCAATTGTAGATGGAGAGATTTTCCTGTCAACGCTGCTCATACAGTATAATTTCATTGGGCTGGATTTTGCCAATGGGGAGCTTTTGGAGGCGGGACTCCCACTTGTCAGGTTTCGGTCCCACCTCCATTGACTTCTGGCCAACCCACGCTATTTTCCCTTGATTGACCTTGTTAAGCGTGCCCAGCAGTTCAGCAGGCCAATTAAGGGAAAGCCGGTGACAGAGAACGTCAGTGTATGACGTTTCATCTGTCAAAAATTTTTGACAGATGAATTGTCATCTTTTGACAGCTCTGTGAAACTGTCAAACACTGACATTCTCTGTTGTTTGATGAGTCCTTGTATTCAAGACTCATCAAACCTATCTGCTGAGCAGAAATCAGATGGCTGTTGCATCGGAGTATGCAGCAGCCATTCTGTCATCTCTGCCGGTGAGATGCCGGAGTCTCCAGTTCCCCAACTCTTGAAGCCTGCAGGAAGAAACAAAGGTAAGTAAACATTTTCTATCATTTTACACTCACCTCACATACTTACCTCTCCACACTTGCACCCATCACTCACCTTTACAATGTACTTTTGGACCCCTCCGACCCCCGCAGACCCACTGCTCGCCTCGCTGACCCTGGCGGGGTTTCCCGACGTCGGGAAGCCCGCACTTGCAGGGGTAAAATGGAGATCATCCTCTTAACTGCCTGTTAACAAGGCAGTTAAGTGGCTGTAATCCCCTTCCCGCCTCGGGGAGGCGGCTCCCAGCACGGGTCGGTTACCCGCCTCCCGGGAAGATGGCACGGAGGCGGGTTGGGGGCGGGATGGGCACCCGCCCCCAGGATTCTGCCATTTTCCTGGCAGTCCGTCCTCCAAACCCGCCTCCCCAGGGCTGGCGAAATTCCCCCCATTGTTTCTGTAAGCCTGCTTCCCCGCCACTCGATGGCACAGGTTGTTAGGACCCCAATATAGTGGACCAACACGCTGATCAACTCCACGCTTCTTGGCTTACATGAAAGATGGCATGAACGAGAGTTTATGGACCACAAGATAAAAAGCAGACATACAAATTGTTAGCCGAAACAGAAATATCCCAAGATTTTATAAATATTAATAGCAGCCGTAGCTTAATTTTTGTAAATCTTCACATTAATTTTCCACATTAACCGTCTCTAACTCAAAGGCATTGCATCACTAAATTTCAAAAACAGGAAAGCCATTTTGCGACCTGTCGGAACATTATGATCCCCTCACTGAAAAAAATAATAATGCTGGTGAAATTTTTACATACATGAAGTACAGGTAACATTTGAACAAGCTCTACAATACATCAAAGACATTTAATTCAGGAGCACAATGTGAATTGATATGTCCTTCAGCAGCAAATAAAATGGAATCCTACCCTTCTCATGCACTGTACGGCTGTATGTAATCGTCTCCTTCAGAGCAATCCCTAGTGGACATGTCTTTATAGGCTTTAGCAGCTAATTCCTGTATGTGTTCTTGATTTCCTTTGGAAGTTGACACAATTTTATAGGGAGAGATTATTATGCCTCTGTGGACTGGTTTTCCTAAAACAAGTTTTATAATTTTGCAGTGGTACGCAGAGGTAGCCACCCATTGCTTGTTTAAGACTTCATCCTAACACTAGAGGCATTAGCTGGCCAGTTCTAACGTACAGAAAAAGTAATGGCAGCGCACTGTTAATCTGCGGCTGAGCACATCTAGGTACCATTATAAAACGTTTATAATTGCTGTTGCAATGAGTTTTATTTGAGAAGTTTATGAGGTAGAATTTCCACAGGGCTTTTACACTGAAGTTATGGTGGCAGATCCTTCCCAGGAATATCTCCCCTATTTTCCTTTATTTTTTAATGTGTGAGGGAATGGCCCCACACTTATCTATCCGCCTTGGTACTGAACTATGAAGATGGCAATGCTGATGACCCATCCATGTGTCAGAACATAAGAACATAAGGATTAGGAGCAGGAGTAGGCCATTCGGCTCTTCGAGCCTGCTCCGCCATCCAACAAGATCATGACTGATCTTCTACCTCAACTCCACTTTCCCACCTGATCTCCATATCCCCTGATTCGCTTAGAGTCCAAAAATCTATCGATCTCAGCCTTGAATATAATCAATGACTCAGCATCCACAGCCCCTTGGGGTAGAGAATTCCAAAGATTCACAACCCTCTGAGTGAAGAAATTCCTCCTCATCTCAGTCTTAAATGGCCGACACCTTATCCTGAGGCTACACCCCCTAGTTCTAGACTCTCCAGCCAGGGGAAACAACCTCTCAGAATCTACCCTGTCAATCCCCCTCAGAATCTTATATGTTTCAATGAGATCACCTCTCATGCTTCTAAACTCCAGAGAGTATAGGCCCAATCTACTCAATCTCTCCTCAGCTTTTAAGGTTAATCCTATCTAATTGTTACAGTAAACCAGGAGCTGGTAAAGCACCAGAAAATGTAGAAAACGTAAGTCACCCCTCCCGCTCCCCCCAAGACAATATTATCAATGGGAACCTAAGTCATGGCTGGTTAGGTACCAAGATCCAAATAGCACCCTCTAAAATTCTACATTCCCCATGCGTTGCACCAACCCACTGCCCAATGAGCTCTTTTTCCCCACCTCCTTGTCTGTCATAAACCCTATGAAAGAATCATCTCAGCCAGTCAATGAATAACACTGCCCAAAATATATAAAAAGAAAAGACTTGCATTTATATAGCGCCTTTCACGACCACCAGACGTCCCAAAGCGCTTTACAGCCAATGAAGTACTTTTTGAAGTATAGTCACTGTTGTAATGTAGGAAACGCAGCAGCCAATTTGTGCACAGCAAGCTCCCACAAACAGCAATGTGATAATGACCAGATAATCTGCTTTTGTGATGTTGATTGAGGGATTAATATTGGCCCAGGATACCTGGGATAACCTCCCTGCTCTTCTTCGAAATATAGAACTCTGCAGTTATATAACCCCTTGATTATTTAGTTACCATATAATTTGTACAGTAGAATGCATTTAGTATGGTGTTGTAAATTTTGCATCATGATGTTATAGTGATTGTGCTGATCGATGCAGGTCTGTGGCATATAAAATGGTACATTTGTGCTTGAACATAAACACACACCATCAGCCAGGGCTAAGTTGTGCTGTAGTGCTTCCTGGGATAGCATTACCATCAACAACGAAGGGATTTTCACTAATGGATGCATCTTGCCCAGGGTTATTCTCGATGGAGCCAATGCAGGTTTGTTAGAATGCTTGTACGAATTGCAATTTGCCTGATGTAGAATTTCTCTCAAACTACTGTAATATCTTCTGATGGCAGTCATTCAAAATCTGAATTGTTTCTTTCTCCCCTCTGCAATGATATCCTTGGGTTTTTATTTTTGTACTTCACTATTGCTGGTACACTGTGTGTGTGTGTTGTGTTTGTGGTGCAGCATATTCTGTGCGCTGAGTGAAAAAAAATTATGACCTACAAGTACTGGAAGCATTTGATGGCTCCCCGATAGACATGAATGACTGAAAGATGTTTAATGGGTTGTCATCCATTGCTAAATTATAGATTGCGATGTTGAATCTGATTTAAATTGAAGGCCTGTGCACAAAGGAGGAAGTTCAGTTTTTAGTGCTGAGATGCCCTTTTGTGCACAGAATGCTGAAATTGTCTAGGCTGTGAGGTTATGAATTATGGTAAATATAAAGTACAACTTCTACCCGAGAGAGTATTCCTCACAGAGAATGTGACGTGACCCATTCATTCTTGAACTGAATACAAAGTTATAACAAATTGAAATAAGTAAAAAGTTGAATCTGTAAGTGTTTGCTGTTTTGTATATTTTTTTTCTTAAAGTCAGTGGGGATGAGAATACATATTTCTTTGTTTGGTTAACACTGCGTCATTTTGTTGCGAGCCTAGAAATTGCAGTCACCATAAACCTTTGTGCCAGTGGCAATTGTGTGGTAGTGTCCAGCAATGTTAGGAGTGTGGTGTAGTGCACTCAGTTATTGCCCACTTCCCATCACTAACAAAATTGCCGCAATAGGAATTTGAAATGTCAGCACTAATGTGCTCAATTTTTGTGTTGGGAGATTTAAGGCAGCAAATTAGGCACTCGGCACAGGAGCAACTCAGTGCTGTTGCAACACATTCATCTCGCATTAATGGAGCAGCCAATACTGCATTGAGAAGGCTGGTGTCTCCATTTCACATTACACTTTTTAGGTTTCTGTAAAGACTGCATTCAGTGCTCCACTAGCACTGGACTTCATATTGAGGACCAACAAAAGCAAGGATGTCAGGTGAAACATCTGGCATACCGTCAAGTCTTGCTGCTCTCTACACAATGGGTCTCCCTTAATAGGTATAGCTACCTGGGAACGACAGTAGAGATGTGTCTAAGAATGTTGATGTCTGTCAGGGAGGCTGTTATGGAGCAAAACGATATCTTCAGGAAGACAGAGGCTTATAAACTCAAGATTTTCGCTAAAAGATGAAGGGTAAACTTAGCTGATTTGTTTTTGAAGACTGAAGGATCTTATAACATGGAGAAGAGAACTGGAGAAGTATTTCATAGAATCATAGAATAGTACAGCACAGAAGGAGGGCATTCGGCCCATCGAGTCTGCGCTGGCTCTTTTGAAGAGCAATCCAGTTAGTCCGACTCCCCCGCTCTTTCCCCATATCCCTGCAAATTTTTCTCCTTCAAGTATTTATCCAATTCCCTTTTGAAAGCTACTATTGAATCTGTATCCATCACTCTATCAGGCAGCGCATTCCAAATCCTCACCACTTGTTGCATAAACAATATTTTCCTCATGTCGCCTCTGGTTCTTTTGCCAATCATCTTAAATCAGTGTCCTCTGGTTACTGACCCTTCAGCCATTGGAAACAGTGTCTCTTTATTTACTCTATCTAAATCCTTCATGATTTTAAACACCTCTATCAAATCTCCTCTTAGCCTTCTCTGCTCCAAGGAGAACAACCCCAGTTTCTCCAGCCTATCCACGTAACTGTAATCCCTCATCCCTGGAACCATTCTAGTAAAGCTCTTCTGTACGTCCTTCCGAAAGTGTGGTGCCCAGAATCAATGAAAAGAATGTAAAAGGACACAGGGAAAGGACACAGATGTACCAGGGAGAGCACAGGCACATTACATTGTAATTCCAACTTCACCCCTTTATTTCTAATGATCGTGCATGAAAGAGCAACACAATTGGATAGAACTGCAATAACAACAGAAAATGCTGGAAACACTCAGCAGGTCAGGCAGCATCGAGGAGAGAGAAACCGAGTCAATGTTTCGACTCGGGGACCCTTCGTCAGAACTGTCTCCAGCATTTTCTGTTGTTATTTCAGATTTCTAGCACCCGCAGTATTTTGCTATTGGATAGAACTGCTGTTTGTCCCAGAGACAAAGCAGCCCGCTTGATTGGCACCCCCTCTACCACTTTAAACATTCACTCCCTCCACCACCGGCGTACCGTGGCTGCAGTGTATACCATCTACAAGATGCACTGCAGCAACTCGCCAAAGCTTCTTCGGCAGCACTTCCCAAACCCGAGACCTCTACCACCTAGAAGGACAAGGGCAGCAGGCGCATGGGAACACCACCACCTCCAAGTTCCCCTCCAAGTCACACATCATCCTGACTTAGAAGTATATCGGCTGATCCTTCATCGTCGCTGGGACAAAATCCTGGAACTCCCTCCCTAACAGCACTGTGGGAGCACCTTCATCACACGGACTGCAGCGGTTCAAGAAAGCGGCTCACCACCACCTTCTCAAGGGCAATTAGGGATGGGCAATAAATGCTGGCCTTGCCAGCGGTGACCACATCCCATAAAAACAAATTTAAAAAAAGACTGAAGAATCATCGATTGCCAAACAATGGTAAACATGACCCAAAAAGGATTTTTATTTTTATCCCAGTATGATCGTTCTGTATGATCACCAACACAGCATTATGCAGGCTTTCATCTTAAAGTAATCGTCTGGGATTTTGATGGCCTTCCTTTTTGGTCTGTATATTGTCAGGGCTGGGCAGAGGTGAGTCAGGCACTTGAGTTAGTAAAGTGCAGATGAGGCAGTAATCTGGCTAATGCTGCAGAGGTACCCGAGGCTTATCTGAAAAGAGCTGATGCATAAAGGTTGTGGCCTATGCTGATTTTGACAGGCAGTGCAGAATTGATGTTAGATGTTGCACGGAGATCTTTGCGAAGGCAGTAGCTACCTGATAAAATCTCAGCCTCTTTAGACACATCTCTACTGTCATTACCGGGTAGCTGTGCCTGGTACAGGAAACCCACTGTGTAACGGAGTGGCAGGTTTCACGATACACCATGTGTGGCAGCTGCCATCATGGAGCAACCCTTTGCTGCCAAGTCCAGGGCTAGCGGGGTCCCAACTGTAGTCCTCATTGTGCGGAAAAACCCAGAAAGTGGGAAGAAAATTTGAAGCAAATCAGCTTGAAATGCAGATTCCAGCTTTCTCACTGCAATCTCTTAAATAGCACTTGTCCCATCTGAGAGAGATGAATGCAACACATGAGCAATGTGTTAATGATGCCTTTAGAAGTGTCCAATCTGCTGCATTAATTGTAATTCTGCATGAATTGAATGCATTAGTGCTTAAAGTAAAAATTATTATTACAGCAATTTTGTTAGCGTAGGAAAACGGGCAGTGATTGAACCCTGAACCGCGTCCCTTACATTGTTGCACATTTGGCGGCAGTGTGCAGCATCACGCCAACAGCAACTCCTAGGCTTATGTGGCGCAATGGTTAATTGAAGCTTGTGCTGGCTTATTCTAAAATTGTTAAACTGAGCAGTGAGCACCTACTGTGTTGCTATGGAGTCTTCAAAGGCAATCTGCAGAAATATGATCTTAGAGCAAAAGCCCCAGATGGCCCCAATTCCATTTATTCTCTTCTGTTAGTGCTGTACATGCTAAACATTCAATTGATTCACTTTGAAACAAATCTCAATGCGGGAACACAAAATTAATTGATAGAACTTCATCATGCACATCGTCCAGAAAGATCAATCAGACGTGTTCTTTAATCTTATCACGGGTGATTCTTGTTTAGTATCTATTGCAATTTATTTGGGAAGCCATATTAGACAGGGCTTATTGAGGATGATTGAATGCACTAATTGATTTTGAAGCTGTGAGACTCTGGGATAAGTGATTCTTTCAACCAAAGTACAGGACTGGAATTTCTTTTTTAAGTTGTCACTTTGAAAGAGGCACCTCAGCAAATCTACACTTGACGTGCGAAACATGTCGGCATGTTGAAATTAAGGTTTGTTGTACCATCTCCGACTGTAATGCACTTTTTTCCAACGGCCCCAATGCTGTGGAAGTCCTAAAATAAAAACAGAAAATGCTGGAAATACTCAGCAGGTCAGGCAGCATCTGTGGAGAGAGAAACAGGATTAACGTTTCAGGTCGATGACCCTTCGTCAGAACTGGAAAAAGCTGGAGATGGAACAGGTTTTTAAGCAAGTGTAGGGGCAGGGAAAGGGGGGAGGGGAGGAAAGAACAAAAGGGAAGGTCTGAGATAGGTTGGAAGGCAGGAGAGATTAAGAGACAAAAGGGATGATGGTGCAAGGCAAAAGGAGTAGAAGTCCTTCTCATCCTCACTCTTTGCTTCTTCCTACACTTTGAAGGCTTTTCAAAGCCAACTTCAATGATCCCTACTTCTTGATTTATCTCATCTTCTTCCCCATTGTGGTATGTTGCAATATTGGCCTTGGCCCCTCTACTTAGGTTTCTTAATAAAATGTTAAAAAAAACCCCACCCTGCAAATATTTAAGGGCGGATTTTTCACATTAGCTTTGCTTGTCCGGCGCACATATCGAGAAGGCGCAGGCTCAGTGTATTCTCTGGAATTTAGAAGATTAAGGGGTGATTTGATTGAAGTTTTCAAGATATTAAGCGGAACGATAGGGTAGATAGAGAGAAACTATTTGCGCTGGTTGGGGATTCTAGGACTAGAGGACATAGCCTAAAAATTAGAGGCAGACCTTTCAGGAGTGAAGTTAGGAAACACTTCTACACGCAAAGGGTGGTAGAAGTTTGGAACTCTCTTCTGCAAACGGCAGTTGATGCTGGGTCAATTGTAAATTTTAAATCTGATAGATTTTTGTTAATCAAACGTATTAAGGGATGTGGTGCAAAGGCGGGTATATGGAGTTAGGTCACAGATCAGCCATGATCTCAGTGAATGGCGGAACAGGCTCGAGAGGCTAAATGGCTTCCTCCTCTTCCTATGTTCCTATGTATACTTCCCCACAATTTTCTGCTTATTTTAATTAAGGCTTCTTGCTAGAGGCATGCAATTGTAAAATTGTCCCTCCTGTGTGATGAAGTCAGTGCCCAATGTCTTGATGTTAGCAAAGAGCACCATGTACGTTTCATGTCACAACATTATTTGGGAGGTTTCCAGCGAGATCCTGTACCATTGCTATCCCAATACTGACAGCAACTAAGATATTTCAGAATCAAAACCGTTTTGGTAGCATTCGGCTTTTCTAAGCTTTAAAAATACCATCAGCCGGCAGGGATAAAAGAGATAACGGATCCATCGGTCAAGTTGGTCGCCAGATATAATCTAAAAAAAATAAATTGCCTCATTTGCAAAGGGCCAGAGTGCATTGTGCAGGATACCGGCAATTTTGAGAAGAATGAGAGAGAAAATGGAAAAGTAGTCATCAGCTGACACCACGCTTAGGTTTTTAAAGGAAGAGAAGTCTGGGCCCATAGCTCTGTGGTCCTGGCAAAGAATGAGCCTGCACATTGAGTTCTTGTTCCAACAAAGTGAGGATACAGGAAAGAGAAGAGCTCACAGAGTGACATATTTGGTACTTAGGAGGAACAAGAGAGGAATAATGACTGTCGTGGTATTGATAAAATAAAGCCACAAAAGGCTGGGAATTTGAATGCTAGAGGTGAGAGGATTGCCTATCAGGCAGCAAGCTTTTGATTGCTATGAATTAACTGCTTGGAGATCTGGTCTACTGATTAAGGTCAAAGTGATATGTTTGTAGAGCCAGACATGACTGGTAATGTGATGAGCCTTCCTTTGCTTATAGGTATGATAAACACATTGGCCAAACACTGTATGATGTCACAACTCCTATGAAATAGATGCTTATAAAATAGTTTGTTTTATATACCTAGCTCTCTGCTGGAAAGAATGCTTTGAAGTGCTAATGGCAATACTATATTTGATGTCTATTTTTGCTAAGTAAATCTAGTGAAAAATCCCTTATTAGACTATTTCCCTCACAATCCATTTAGTGTATTAGCACTGGATTTTCGAAACAGCACGGCTTTTCTTATTTATTTCTATTGAAATCTATCTTAGGGGCCATTTAACATCATGAATTTTTCAATGTTAAAGCATTTCTGCAAATCAACAGAGCTGAATTTAATGTGCAAACGCATCAAAACCTCTTCACGCTCAGTCTGTGTGTCAATTATCATTTATCATTAGTGCCATGAACATTGTGAATAGCTCTAGCCTCATTGAATTAATACTTTAATCCCTTCACAATTATTCTGCTGCATTTCTACAACCACTTGCTTGTGCAATTATACCTCCTCCACAGTCCCTAACTCTTTGTTCATTTTTTTCCAATTGAACCATCAACTTCCTTTCTGCATTTTTTATACAATCATATATCATAGATGTAGCCAGTGAATTAGTTGCAGTAATTTAACCCTTGTAATTCTTTAAATAGTGGATTATTTTTTGAATAGTGCATTATTCACTGGATTGGAATTGACAACATTGCTGAGCTGTTACTGAACAAATTTCTACATTCATGGCAATCTTAAAAGCGGAATGATTATATTATGACGATTCTAATTTGTGGAAGTTGATCTGTCTGAAGACGAGGAACAGTTACTAACACTGTAAGTGAGGGATGAATCAAAGCTTAAATTTTGACATCTGTGCATTCACAGGGAGATGATAATACGCACCTGCAATGCAAAAATGCACAAGCAGCATTCAGTCCAGTGCAGATGATGAATTGTGACGAATGGTCGAATTGCATCCAATAGTCTATCTGTCATTGTTAATGAACTAAATGTTAAACTGTGTGAGCATTAATAGGTTATTGACTGAACATGGCTTATAATGGAATAGATAGGTTCATGTAATGCTATATATATTGTGACAACAATAGAGATAGAGAGCCATATATCCAAATTTGCTGATGACACAAAGATAGGTGGCATTGTGGGCAGCGTAGATGGAAGCATAAAATTACAAAGAGATATTAATAAATTAAGTGAATGGGAAAAACTGTGGCAAATGGATTTCAATGTAGGCAAGTGTGAGGTCATGCACTTTGGACCTAAAAAGGATAGAACAGAGTACTTTCTAAATGGTGAAAAGCTAGAAGCAGTGGAGGTCCTAAGAGACTTAGGGGTCCATGTACATAGATCATTAAAATTTCATTGACAGGTACAAAAAATAATCAATAATGGAATGCTGGTCTTTATATCGAGAGGACTAGACTACAAGGGGGTAGAAGTTATGCTACAGCTGTACAAAGTCCTGGTTAGACCACACCTGGAGCACTGTGAGTAGTTCTGGGCCCCACACCTTAGGAAGGATATATTGGCCTTGGAGGGAGTGCAGCGTAGGTTTACTTGAATAATAAATACCTGGACTCCAAGGGTTAAATTACGAGGAGCGATTACACAAACTAGGATTGTATTCCCTGGAATTTAGAAAGTTAAGGGGTGATTTGATCGAAGTTTTCAAGATATTAAGTGGAACAGATAGGATTGATAGAGAGAAGCTATTTCCGCTGGCTGGGAAATCTAGGACTAGGAAACATAGCCTAAAAATGAGAGCCAGGTTTTTCAGGAGCGATGTTAGGAAACACTTTACATGCAAAGGGTGGTAGAACTTTGGAACTCTCTTCTGCAAATGGCAATTGATGCTGGGTCAATTGTTAATTTTAGATCTGTGATTGACAGATTTCTGTTAACCAGGGGTATTAAGGGATATGGGCCAAAGACGGGTATATGGAGTTAGGTCACAGATCAGCCATGATCTCATTGAATGGCAGAACAGGTTTGAGGGGCGAAATGGCCTACTCCTGTTCCTATGTTCCTAATATTAGGATAACATATAGACCTTTTTTGTTTTAAGTTACAATCTGTTTTTTTATAATTAAAATTTAATATGTCATTCAATTGACTCTTCTTTTCACTTAACCACAACGGGAGCAAGAGAAAGGCTCCAGGTGGAATAGACAAGTCAGCAAATCTATATTGCAGAATATAGATTAACCTTTTTGCTCAGGCATTATTAGAGAAGTACTGAGTATTGTGAATGAGTATAACTAAACCAGAACAACTTTAAAATATAAGAACAACCATAGGAGTAGATCGTATTATTTTGCCCACTGTTCTGAAAGTAAGGGCTGGATTTTGCCAGCCTCGAGGAGGCGGGTTTGAAGGCGGGTCAGGTAGGAAAGTTGCAAAAAATGGCGTCGGGCTCCGATCCCGCCTTCAACCCGCATCTGCGCAACTTTCCCAAATGCGGGCTTGCAGACTCCGTTTCGGTCCCGCCTCCAAGCGGCGGGATAGGCCCTTAAGGCACTTAACTACCACTTAACTGC
Organism: Squalus acanthias; assembly: GCA_030390025.1. NCBI lineage: Eukaryota > Metazoa > Chordata > Chondrichthyes > Squaliformes > Squalidae > Squalus > Squalus acanthias. The sequence goes on from CM059428.1 coordinate 12,305,452, forward strand.
CTCTATAATCCCATTTTGAGAGGCCTTTCCGAGTTTACCACATTTCCAGCGTGCTGCACGTCTCCCCTGGAACACGCCAGCTAATCCTGTCGGGTTCACAAGTGGTTGACTTACTAACAGCTGCAGCTCCACCATAAAAACGGAGTTTTCCACAATGATCATTTGCAGCTGGCAGAACTTTCTTTTCTCATGATGTGGAGATGCCGGTGTTGGACTGGGGTGGACAAATGTGTGAAGTCGCACAACACCAGGTTATAGTCCAACAGCTTTATTTGAAATCACAAGCTCATGCAATGTAAATGAGAGAGATGCAAAACTATTCTGTCACCAGCTTGCTCTGATGCGCCCGTCTGTCCGTCCCCCACTTGCACATCCTCCTCGGCTCCCACGATCTCGAGGGCCGCCTCCTCAGCGCTGGTGAGCTGGGCTATTGAGGGTGGCTCTCCTGTCTTCGACCTTTCTCTCTTATTGTGGGCTCTCTTTTCCTGCAATGAGGGACACAAGTGGAGTTTGAGTGAGAATGATAGAGTGAGTGTAGAGAATCCATAGCATAGATGCTTAGAAGGACACAAAGATGGAGTGAGTTCCCAATACCAAGGGCCCTCCCTGTGTGTTGTTAGTTGTTGTCATAGCATAACAGTGATAGGGAGTGTGAGGGCAGCATAGTCGAATAGTTAAGTGAATGTGTACATAGAGAGAGAGGGAATGGTTAAGGGTGCATGGATGAAAGGTTCAAGTGGGATGTGAAGGAGTATGTTGACAATGCAGAGTGCTGGTGATGAGAGGCGATGGGGAGCAGAATGATGGTCGTGGTGATGTCATACTCACTTTTCCTGTGCGGACAGGCTCATTAAACCTCTTGCTGCACTGCAGCCAGGTCCTGCTGCACATTGATCTTGCACTGACCTCCTGTGCCACTTGCAGCCACACAGCTTTGGTCTGCTAGGGAGGTTTCTTCCTCCCAGAGGAAGGAAACAGCACCTCTTCTGAGCTCTGGCTCCCTCCAGCAGAGCATGGAGGGAGTCCTCATCAAAGCGGAGTGTGGCCTTGGACCTTGAAGTTGACATCTCCGCAGCACAAATCCCTTAGCAGAATCGCACATAAAAGTTCTAAGGCAGAAAATTAACCAAGGCTGCTTGCAGCCCTTAAATGCAGCTGCATAAATGACGTCATCAGAGGCGAGTTTCAGGACCAAAAGACTCATTGGGCCAGGGGTTCGCACACACTGCGAATCAAGTGCCCAATTAGGGCAAAATCGCTAAATTATTCCGCCTGACAGCAGAGGCGGGAGCGGGACCCGCCGACCACCTGACCCGCCCCCAACCCGCCCCCCATGGCAAAATCCAGCCCTAAGACTTTAACGAAGCTGGAATTTTGAGTGTTGAAGGTTCATTCATGCAGAACTAAGAGGTTTTATCTATGTTGTGGGCCATATTGACAGTCATTAAATAGGGCCACATCAATTGAGCGCCGTGGACATTCAAGCACAACTCACACCCAGTATCCATTAATACACAAGCGTGTAATAAAATACCCAAAGATACATCCAACCTTGTTAGGAGCAGCAGAGACCTCTGGAAGTTCTTCCACTGTGTCTTCCCATCCTGCTGTTAGACTCCAGCAGCCTCTTCCTGCTCTGCTCACAGGCCCCCCCCCCTCTGCGACGCTACCTTACCACGGTCAGGACCACGTGAAGGCCTCATGGCGCAGGCACGACCACAGTCTGGCAATTAAACCTGACTGGCGCTCGAATTCCAGTCACTGCGTGTCGCACAATTAACGCAACTGGCAGGCAGTGCTGAGCTGTGTTCCTGGGGGGGGGGGGTCCCCTGGCGGGGGGCCCCATATTTGGCCGGGCAACTTGAGCATGGGCCCAATAATCACGTGCATCAATGCAGCCCTGTCGCTGAACGATGTCAAGGAAAATTAAATTGTGCTTGGGGTAGGGGGAAACCAAAGCCAGAGGAAGGAAGAATATGACGCATGGAAGGAAAATCAGGACGGGAGTATGTAGCAGTTAACTGGAATGAGAACTTTGAATGGGGCTGAATTTTCTTGGGGCATCTCCTGCTCCACCGCTGTAACTGTGGCGGAAGTTTACATGCATAAACAAAGTTTCCACCAAAGTTGCAGCAACGGAACAGGAGAAGCCCCTAAGCAACTCACCCTCATTTTTTTAAATTCATTTATGGGATGTGGGCATCGCTGGCAAGGCCAGCATTTATTGCCCATCCCTAATTGAGAAGGTGGTGGTGAGCCGCCTTCTAGAACCGCTGCAGTCCGTGTGGTGAAGGTACTCACACAGTGCTGTTAGGGAGGGAGTTCCAGGATTTTGACCCAGCGATGATGAAGGATCGGCGATATATTTCCAAGTCAGGATGGTGTGTGATTTGGAGGGGATCTTGGAGGTGGTGGTGTTCCCATGCGCCTGCTGCCCTTGTCCTTCTCGGTGAAAGAGGTCATGGGTTTGAGAGGTGCTGTCGAAGAAGCCTTGGCAAGTTGCTGCAGTGCATCTTGTAGATGGTACACACTGCAGCCACAGTGTACCGGGGGTGGAGGGAGTGAATGTTTAAGGTGGTGGATGAGGTGCCAATCCAGCGGGCTGCTTTGTCCTGGATGGTGTTGAGCCTCTTGAATATTGTTGGAGCTGCACTCATCCAGGCAAGTGGAGAGTATTCCATCACACTCCTTACTTGTGCCTTGTAGATGGTGGAAAGGCTTTGGGGAGTCAGGAGGTGAGACACCTGCCACAGAATACCCAGCCTCTGACCTGCTCTTCTTGCCACAGTATTTATGTGGCTGGTCCAGTTAAAGTTTCTGGTTAATGGTGACCCCCAGGATGTTGATGGTGGGGGATTCGGCGATGGTAATGCCGTTGAATGTCAAGGGGATAATGTTCATCTTCTAATCCCAATAGATTAAGGAGTCTACAAAATGCACATGAGGCTGGAGGTTCTGAGGGCTACTAGACTCTCCCAGGAAAATGTCTACTCCAATGCCGAAACTCAGCAATGTCTTTGGGGATCCAGGCAATGTTCCCTGGAAGCTGCGCTTTGTTCTGCACGGCCTGTTTGTTGCAAAGCGCAGGCCCTTGTAATTTCTGCGCATGCGCGGTACTTTCAAGGTAAAAGATGTGAGCGGCCTGCGCAGTACCTTGCAGATTACTGCACGGCCGTGCACATGCACAGCTTAGAGGGAACAGGTTGATACTATTTCCACTGGTCTGCTTCCACTAAGTACAAGATTCGCCCCTTCTTACTTAGCGTATTGGCTTGCCGGCTGGAAGGTCCAGCACTTAGACCAATGAAGCTTCTAGCCGGGGAGTTCATTCCCCCCCCCGGTCACAAACCTTTTAACATGGGGACGACAAAGGCTCTTCCCCAAACAAGGTCTGGTGGAAACCGACAACAGAGGCTGGGACCTGCCATATCTGAGTGCCCGCCTGTTTCTCTTGCTGCACTCCCACCTGATATTGTGGTGGGAATGTGTCAGAAAACCCATGGAAATTCAGGGCGACTGTACACTTCGGTTGTACCTTTAATCTGTAGACTTCTCATCAGTACAGGAGTAGAATCGACCGTTGGCTGCAACAAGCCTGTGTTTTTTTCGATTGTTCTGAACGCCACCGATGCACATTCTCACCATATCCCTCAATCTCTTCTCTCTACAAAAACACATCCGGTTGATTTTGAACCAACTAATACTATCGTATTTATTTATACCATTCGATTCACTTTAAGGGGTTTTCATTCAGGCTTATTCCCTGAAATAACCAGGAACATCCCATTCTAACAAGGACATGCGAAAGTCCAGAGTGAGCCAGCACATATAGCCGATGAAGTCTGCTTAAGGCAGGAACCATGTATGACAATTTTATCATGGATTTCCTCTACTTTAAGGAACATAAAATTTCTTCCTCATGCTCTCCTGAAAAAAATCTCAAGCAGTGCTGTGACTATCTCTCGATCCATCAATCTCTATTCTTGACATGTGTCAATCAAGCTCCCCGTTAAGTGGCAAGAAGAACTAAAAACTTGCAATTGTTTAGTGGCTTATCGTGCTTCACACCCAATGAAGTGCAGTTGTAATGTAGACAAACACAGCAGCCAATTTCAATCAAGTGCTTTTTTTCTGGTTGAGGGAAGAACATTGGCAAGGACACCGGGAGAACTTCATGCTCTTCCTCGAAAGGTGTCAAGGGATCTTTTATGTCGATTTGACCAGGCATATTGATCCCGAGTCAACTACATTCGCTGGGATTCTGTTCCACATATCCTGTATCCTGTCGAGGCAAAACATTCCCTTTAGTCTCTAACCTTGCTTCAGGCTTGCAAATCTTGTACTTGGGTCTTCCAGCCTTTTTCTTGTTGTCATCGACAACCATGTTGAGGATTTGCCATGTTGTAGCATCCAACATCATTAGCAATCCAATAATGTCATTAATCATCTTATTGTCCTCTCCTTTGTGTATAGACATGGGAAAATGTACGCCATTTTATCATACTGATGCCACTTTTTAAAGCTCTGTCTCAAGTGTGACAAAGAGCATATTAATGAACAGTGAAGAGCCTCGCAAAATTGGTGGGCATAGAAACAGCTTGTAATTTAATACCAGATGATGTTTTGGGATAAAAATCACTGCCAAATTTCATCTGTGGAACTTTAAAATGTATATTTTTAGTCTAAGTTTTCTGCAAATTTACAGAACTTTTATTTTCGTGTATCCTTTCATGCCACTTCATTTTAAAATTCCTTGATATTGTTACAAAGGTGTTATCAGATATTATTAATTCACAACTTGTCGCTTCAAAACCACAGCCAGGGTTTAATATTGTCATTTATCTCGAACAGTTCCTTGTGAGTACAGGCCGTTGACGGGGGCACTGCATCAGGCAATGTTCAAGCGCTTGTCTCGGCTCTCCACATTCACATCTAGTGTCGTTTCTTAGCTTCCACTTGGTCATATTGTCATCGATCTTTACCACCCATACTCTCGCTCGATTTAGGGTGCGCCAATATTTACATTCGAGGTCAGTGTCTGGATGAAGTTGTTCTGAAGGAACTGTTCTCTAAGATCATGGGCTTTTCCTGCCATATTGTTACTCTGTGTCTGTCCACATTGGTATTTTGGATTAAGGGATTTTCAGAGGCAAAACCCTCTCTGGACTTCTGCCTCTTGGGTGGTGGAATGTGAGCATGCAGTGTGTCTCTAGATCATAGACCTGTTTTTGTCTCTCCTTTTTTACTGAAGACATCCCACCTCACTGATGGTGGTGCAATCCCCACGAGGCAGTATAGCGACAGTGTAGGAGTCGGCTTCAAAGTCCCCATGATGATCCTACAGTATTAACTGAGTTCAGCACCAATTTTTACGCATGGCCGAGCAAGGCCGCACTGAGGCACAACATTCCGCAACTCAGCAACACATGACCAGACGAGTTGCTCAAAGGGTGTTGGGGTCAACTCCCCATTTTATCTTGGCCAGTTTCTGGGGTACGCAGCTCCTGGAGTTCACTTTCTTTTCCAGCTTTGTGATATGATCTTTGAATGTCAGCGTTCTGTATAATGTGGCCCCAAGGTGCATCAGATGCTCATAGTCCTCAAGGGTACCATCCTATGTTATCTGGATATTTTGCTTGGATGATGGTGTTTCAAGTTGAAGGTACACACTCGTGTCTTGCAAGGTTTGGCATTCAGGGATCATGCGCGATAGTATTCTCCAAGGGGGTCCATTAGGATGCGCTGAATGTCCCCATGTCTTTCCAATTGGGTGGTGACGCAGTGATAATTTACATAGATGAATCTTTGCATGTTGGGGAATTCTAGTTGGTCATCAATGTTCCCGTTAAAGGGGCTGCGCGACCCAAAAAAAACTGTTAGAGGGAACATTGTTGGTCAGTTGTGTAAACAGCAGGGCTGCTAGCATTGAGCCTTGGGGGAATCCATTCCACTGAGTAGGCTACCAACATTTCTGACCATCCAGCTCGACAAAGCAAGGTCGACTCTGGAGCAGGGTGGAGATGCCCTGGACCATTTTGCTGTTTCTCAAAATTCTTGCCGTTTTCAATAGAAGTGCACGATGGTTCACAGTGTCCTAAGCAGGCCAACAGATCAACAGGCATAATAATTTGAAATAAAAACAGAAAATGCTGGAGACACTCAGTCGGTCAGGCAGCATCTGTGGAGAGAGAAACAGAGTTAACGTTTCAGGTCGATGACCTTTCGTCAGAACCTTTTGCAGGTAATTTTGCAGGTATCAAAGCCACCACTTATTATGGGAAATAAAAGGTGACACAGGGTGAATTAGGAGGTGATCTTCTGAGACTTGGGTTAAGGCATCGGTAGAGCAGTTTTACTCAATAGCCGACTGATGTAAGCTCCCAAAGTGCGGACCCAGTGATATACAAGGTCGACGCTACTAGCTTGTTCGAAGAAAGACTGACCAAGTAATTGAAGTCACAACGGTTTATTACAGGCCTGGGGAGAACCTCTCATGTCGCTTACATGAGTACAACTCCACCGAGCTAATGAAAACACACATATTTATATCCAATCAGGTTTAAAAGTTACACACAATGCTAGGTCTAAAAAACACATTACTCGTTTTACAAATATTTCTGTCTTGCCTTTACAGAGATCCAATTAGGTTTAAAAGTTACTTGGTTAGCAAACATTTCTGTCTCGCCTTATGGGGATCTCGTTATCCGAGGGTGGCTGTAAAAGTTACATACAATGCTATCTGTAAATCTCGTTGAAGGAGGTAGACTCCGAAAGCTTGTAAGGTGTTGTGTGACTTGAAACAAATCTCGTTAAAGGCCTGGCTTTCTGCAAATGAGTCATGCCCGAATTGCCCTGGTTATATCCAATTTTTAATATCTTACTTCAATTCCCCCCTTTTGACCTATTGGACAACTGTTCCAATACAGGTCAACATGTATTCCTATTGCCTGGTGTCTGCCTGAGCGTGCACTCTCTGGCCTTCTACCAGTCTAGGTTATACATGGGTATGACATAAACCAATTTATAAGCCGGTTTCACCCCCACGCGGTATATGTGGACTTATTATTTTCTTGTCTTGGTTCTATGTTGCCATCCCCGGGGCCCAAGAGCCCTGCATCAATGGTTTGGGCTTCTGGTTCGAGCTTCTGGTTCGAGCTCGTCCTCCATTCCCTCGGTGGGTGCGTGACGTGTCCTTTCGAGACTGTCATCACTCACCAATCCTGTTTCTGCCACTCCCGTCTTACGGTTGGCCGGCCTGGTTATTAATTACCATGTCCAATTCATCCCTTGTAATTTTAGGGCTATAGATCGGGTCTTACACCATCATGGCTTTACCTAATCTTTGAGCAGCAAGAATACACAGTATATTGTAATAACAATCACGAGGAATATCATTATGCTTTGCACCACTGAGGCGACCAACGTCCCCGACCATCCTGACCCCCAATCACCAAAATATCATTTCCGGTGTTATATAGGCCATATATAAGCAGATACTTGATTATCTTCCTTTTTGTCAGCCGTCCCTTCTTCCGTCGTTCTTCTAATTTGTCCTGTGGAAATACAAGGCTGGTCGTCACCAGCAGTTAGTTATTCCATTCTTACTACTTTGCCAGTCTCCCAGATCTATTGAAACATACAGACCACGAAGAATGTTACTATCATAATGCAACAGGATCATATTAACGCGAATACAAGGATGTCCTGTCCCTTTGGACCCTATGCAAATAATCCTTGCTTTCCTTGTACAATATGATTTCTGGGTTATTCATCAGCTTCTTTGTATAATTTTAATTGTGTCCAGTGTTTCCATCTTCCCTTTCCAGTGCCGTGCAGGTCTATGCATGCACAAGTGTCGCTGGTCATTAATACCAAATAGGGTCCTTCCCACTGGGGCCGTAACCCAGGTTTTATTGGAATTATTCTAGACATTACCTGACTTCCCACCCCAGGTATGACTTTCTTTTGTTCCTCGGTATCCCTCTCCAGATCCTTGATTATCTGCTGGTCTCTAGCCTCCTGTCTCAGCCCGTGCAGTTCCGCACATAATTGCTTTATGAACCTTCTGATTCTGTCCTTTAAAGGTCCCACATCTTCCCCTCCGGTCACTACTCCTTCGGGAAGCGCCATTGCCCGTCCCGTCATTAATTCAAAAGGGGTCAGTCCGGTGGTGCTATTTGGTGTGGCCCTTAGTCTCATTAGGATTGTGGGTAACAGTTCCGCCCATCCCTGCCCCGTCTCCACAATGGCCTTTGTGAGAGATCGTTTTAAGGTCTGATTCATTCGTTCCACCATTCCTGAACTTTCGGGATGGTAAGGTATATGAAATTTCTGCTTTACGCCCAACAGGGCGCAAGCCTCTTTCATTACCTTTCCGGTAAAGTGTGTTCCATTATCTGAATCTATTTGTAATGGGACTCCCCACCGGGGTATTATTTCTTCTGCCAAGATCCGGGCCACTGTACTGGCGGTACAGTTTCGGGTGGCAAAAGCTTCCACCCACCTTGTGAATTGGTCAATTATTACCAGACAGTAGGTTTTTCCTTTGCTTTTGGTTAATGGTCCTGTAAAGTCTATTTGTAGTTTCTCCCAGGGTCCCTTGGGTCTTGGCTGTCTACCCCATTTTACCTTTACTGGTTTTCCGGTGTTACATTGCGCACAAATGTGGCAATCCTTACAATACTTCCTTATACTGCTTGATAGTCCGGGCCACCACCAGCATTGGCCTATGTTATTTATCATTCGGCTGGCCCCTGTATGGGCTTGTCCGTGATACAACCTCATTAGTTCCTGTTGGATACACTCCGGTGCACAGACCCGTCCCTCCTTCCTCCAGACCTTATCTCTGGATAGCATTACTCCCTTCTTTTCCCAAATGTTCAGCTCAGGTTCTGGTATGCCTTGATGTAACTTAACAATATTATACTCAAGGGGTATTAATGGGACTGGGGCTCCCCCTATCGGTGTTACATTGCCACAGGGCGCCTCCGTCATAACCTTGGCGGCCAGGTCTGCCGCTCTGTTACCTTGTTCTTGTGGAGTTTTTCCTTTGGTGTGCGCTTTAACCTTTATTACTGCTAACTCCGTTGGTCCGCGCGCAGCATTCACCAAGGACTTTACTACGTCCAGGTGTTGGATGGGGGCTCCCCCAGAGGTGATGTACCCCCTCCTACTCCATGCGGCCATATAATCATGTACTATTCCGAAGGCGTAGCGGCTGTCGGTATATACATTAACCCTTTTTCCCATAGCCAGTTTCAGGGCTTCCGTTAAGGCTGTTAGTTCTGCGACCTGGGCAGATTTATCCCCTGGGAGAGTTCCGGCTTGTAACACCATCCCTTCCCCATTTACCACCGCCCAGCCTGTCCTCGGCTTTCCCTGTACATATTTTCGGGATCCATCTACATATAACTCCAAGTCCGCTTCGGCCAAGGGTATTTCTTTTATTTTGTCTAGGTCATTTTCTGGCTCTTCCTCATTCATGCATTGGTGGTCCTCTCCTTCCATGATCATCATGGAGGCTGGGTTCTGCCCCATATCCCTGACTATCTGTATTGACTTGTCTTTGGGTAATAGTACCGCCTCCCAGGCTGCTCGTCGAGCATTTGAGACAGACTTCAGTCGTCCCGTATTAAGTAATTCTACCAGGGTGTGCTGGGTGTGTAGTACAATATCTCCGGTCATTATAATCGGTTCACTGACCTGTACTGACCATCTGGCACAGTCTATAGCGGCCACGCAGCGGGGCATACCTGCCACGATGGGGGATCGTCTAGTGGAATAGTAGGCCACCGATCTCATGTTTCCTCCGTGCTCCTGGGCTACTACGGCGCTATAGTGTCCATCATGATTGTGACAGAATATGTGATAGGGTCTCTCTTGATCAGGTAATCCTAACGCGGGGGCGGCGGTCAGGGCTTGTTTAAGTTTGGTAAATGCTTCTTCCTGAGTGGATGTCCACCCGATGGGTTCTCCTGCTGCCCTACCCCCCTTTGTTAATTCATACAGAGGCGCGGCCATGTGTGAGAAGCCTTCTATAAAGTTCCGGCTAAAGTTAAAGAGACCGAGTACCTGTCGTACTCCTCTCACGTTTATGGGCCTTGGCATTTGGCTGATTGCCTCCTTCCTTTCCTCTGGCATAGCCCTTTTTCCCATACTGACCCTATACCCGAGGTATGTGACTTCCAATTTTCCTACCTGGGCTTTGGCTGGGTTTGCTTTAAAACCCGCCTCCCGTAGGGTTGAAAAGACCTTTACCAGGGCCCCCTTATGTCCCACTTTCGTTTCTGACGCTATTAGGAGGTCATCCACGTATTGTAAGAGGGTACTATTTTCACCCTCTAAGTCTAGGTCTTCAAGAGCTCTGGCCATATGGCGGTGAAAAATGGCTGGACTGTTATGGAATCCTTGTGGGACCCGTGTCCATGTATACTGTTTGCCGCCTGTTGTAAAGGCGAACTTTTCCTGTGATTCCTCATGCAGGGGAATGGACCAGAACCCGTTTGCGATGTCTAACACGGTGAATATTTTGTGTTCTGGTTTTAAACCGTTAAAGATAGTAGCTGGGCTTGCTACAATTGGATATTCCTTTGGGGTCACTTTATTTAAGGCTGTGTAATCGATTGTAAGTCGATATGACGCATCAGGTTTCTTTACGGGCCATACTGGAGAGTTAGTGCCGGACACTGTTTCTCGCAGAATTCCCTGTTTCACGAGTTCCAATACTATACTCCGTACGGCTGTCTGGGCCTCCACTTTTAGGGGATATTGTTTATGGGGTCGGTGGGTTGGCCCGGGGACTCTGACTGGGTTCATCTTAACCAGTCCGCAGTCCTGCTTGTGTTTGGCCCATAGTTCGGGGAATCGGTGGCAAATTGCCCCCCACCCTCCCTTTTCGTCCCATTTGGGGTCTATTATTTGGATAGCGCTGATGGCACATGCTGTCTTGGATCCCTTTGAGTTATGTCTCCCTTCCTTGTGGTTATCGGGCCATAGCAACTTATCCTGTTTGGGGTCTATTAAAACTCCCACTTCCCTTAGTATGTCTATACCCAGGATGGTTCCCTCAGTATTCTCACAGATCCAGAAACATGTAGGTATAATGATTTTTCCCAATTCTAGTAATACTGTCTCACTTTTCCATGCTTTAATTTTTACTCCCCCTATCCCAGATATAAAAATATTTTCCTTGGTTCGCGGCAAGGGTACGTTTGTTAGAGATATTGCTGCCCCGGTGTCTATGAGCATTCTGCACTGTCGGCCCCCTACCAGTGCCTCAATAAACATTCTAGGGTCTCCCTTTACCGGGTCTCCGAGGGCCGCTACCTTTCAGGCGTTGCCTTTTTTTATCTGTTTGACCAGTTTTTCCATTTTCCTTGTCAGCTCCACTATGTCTTCCTCGTCGGAGGTGTCTGAGGAATCATCTCTCTTATACTTCCTACTCTTTCTCCTCTTCCTTTCTTCTCTTTCTCTGTCATCCTCCCAGTCTTGCATTCCCTTCCTGATCAGTTTCGCCATGCTTTCCTCGTTATTCTCTGACCTTCCAATACTTGACCCCGGTTTTCCTCCCTGTCTAGGTCCCTGACCTTCCCTTCCTCCTCCTTTATTCCAACATTGTTGTTTCCTATGCCCTGGTTTTCCACAGTTATGACAGGAAGCCTTTTGCTGAGATATCTGATTACCCCCCTTGTTCTGTTGCCTCGGGCAATCCCTTTTCATGTGGCCCTCCTGTCCGCAACCGAAGCATGCCGCCACACTTAATGCATCTTCATTGTCGCTATCCGCAGGCTCCAGGGCTGCCGACTGGTGTCCTGTATATGGGGGAGGACAGCCAGTCGGCCCCCCCTGGGGCAGCTCCGGGTATAACCTTTCCTGGGAGTTACCCGGTTTTGGGTTGGCTGCAGCTGCTGGATATGTTTTAAGGGCTCCGCGCTGGAGCATACGTTCCCGATCGTATCGTGCCGCTACGATAATGCACGCTTTCTCCAATTTATTTTTGGTTTGTTTCCTCCACCAGTCCCTTTGTGTGTCTGGTTTATCGTCCTGGTTCCACCCTGCCTTTCTCATTTTCTCAATTAATTTTTTATTCTTGTCGTAAACATATCGTGTTACAGACTCTGGGTCTCCCCAGGGTTCCTTATCCTCTTTGCTAGCCATAGTCTATTTATTTATTTATTTATTTCTTTTTCGGCCAGAAGGACTTGTCCTTCACCCAGTGTTAAAACAACCTGTTTAACTACTTCTTAAGAGCCGCACCTCGTGGGCCTACCGGGTTTCTAAACCCTTGTTTGTTTATTTTAAAAACTCCCCGTTTTAACTACTACCTAAGTTTACTTTTCGGCCAGAAGGACTCGCCCTCCACCGTGTTAAAACTCCCCGTTTTAACTACTACTTAAGTTTATTTTTCGGCCAGAAGGACTCGTCCTCCACCGTGTTAAAACTCCCCGTTTTAACTCCTACCTAAGAGCCGCACCTCGTGGGCCTATCAGGTTTCTAAACCCTTGTTTTCCGGTACCGCAGTCCGGCAGTGTTAACCGCCTTCAATTAAAGGTGTCTTTCTTTTTATAGTTCTTTTGTACGTCAATCTTACTTAACGTCTCGCCAGCGATTAACCTCTAATTTTACAGGTGGTAATTTAAACGTACTCACCCGTCTTAGGTTATCGCTGTCCGAGAGTTTTGTTCAGATCGCGCATCCCATCCTCGTCGCCAATTGATGTAAGCTCCCAAAGTGCGGACCCAGTGATATACAAGGTCGACGCTACTAGCTTGTTCGAAGAAAGACTGACCAAGTAATTGAAGTCACAACGGTTTATTACAGGCCTGGGGAGAACCTCTCATGTCGCTTACATGAGTACAACTCCACCGAGCTAATGAAAACACACATATTTATATCCAATCAGGTTTAAAAGTTACACACAATGCTAGGTCTAAAAACACATTACTCGTTTTACAAATATTTCTGTCTTGCCTTTACAGAGATCCAATTAGGTTTAAAAGTTACTTGGTTAGCAAACATTTCTGTCTCGCCTTATGGGGATCTCGTTATCCGAGGGTGGCTGTAAAAGTTACATACAATGCTATCTGTAAATCTCGTTGAAGGAGGTAGACTCCGAAAGCTTGTAAGGTGTTGTGTGACTTGAAACAAATCTCGTTAAAGGCCTGGCTTTCTGCAAATGAGTCATGCCCGAATTGCCCTGGTTATATCCAATTTTTAATATCTTACTTCACCGACCTATTTTTATTTATAAGTTAGACAAGGCTGACACTGTGTGCAAACAGTATAACACTTTCCACTCTGCAGCATTAATATTACTCACCTTCATCGGTACAAAATATAAAGTTTACAATGATATACAAATGAACCACATCAAAGTATTTGTCCCTTGGAGAAGTAAGTCATATCGAATGGATTCACACATCCTTGAATGAAACTATCCAAACTCGCACAGAAATTCAGTCAGTGACGCTCTTTAAATTCACTTTCATCCACCTGTTAAGAAACTGGAACCTATTTGCAAAGGGGTGGCAAAAGCCCCAAGTAAATCTGCAGAGAAAAGATAACGCATTCTGCATTTAACTCGGCCCTGGTGATAATAGAAACCGCTATCCGCAGAAAATCACGAGGTCGCAGAATCCATTTCCTTTTGTTGTCATGAAAGGCAAATCATCAAAATGTGCAATAATGGTTTGGAAGCTCGAAATGAGACCGGGAGGAAAAACCTCCAGAAAGGGAATTGTGGTGTTTAAAAATATTGGCACTTTCTCCGCAAGCCGCAGCTCCCGAATGCTGCTTGAAAGCTAGCACGTAAACTTTTTTGACGGCTAGAAGGTGTCACCACGAATTACAAACCTAGGCCCGTCATTTCCGATAGGAGGCTTCTTGCGTGCGGATGCCTCCGGTCGGAAATAAATCTACGCTCTTACCTGAGGGCTCCTGAGGTCCGGACACTTCGAAATGTGCAGGGCCCACGTATCCCAGGGGCGCAGGTGGTTCGCAAGCGTCCCTGGGATCATGTGGGCCAGGCCAGCCAATGAAAGAAGGGAATCTCCCTTCATACTTTTGACAGATAGACCTGTCAAATATATGAATGGAGATCACTGAAAAACACACTAAAACATTAAATAAATTTTTAAAAAACCATCATGTTTTTAAAAAAAGTTAAAATTACATTACATTAAATATTTTAAACAAAAATTTAATTTTTTGAAAAAAGTAATTAATGTATTTTACAGGGCTAAAAATAAACTTATCTTTTTTAAAAGTATATTTAAATTATAAATGAGTGAAAAAAAGTTATTTATTTTTTATTTTTTAAACTCTTATGCTGGTAAAAGCAGGCCTTACGCTTGCTTTTACCAGGCGTAAGGTTTCTAAGGGTTTTCAGCGGGCGGAGGTTCTGCAGAAAGCGGAACTCTCCCCCCACGGAGGTCCTTCTCCAGGGCAGGCGTGCGAAATGTCAAGAGGATTCTTGACAGATCGGAAATGCCGGTTTTCAGCGCATGCGCTTGGCATGCCTGAAACCGGCATTTCCGATGTTCCTACGGGTGTGTACACAGCCCGTACACACCCGTAGGCATCGGAAAAATACAGGTCCTAGCTCTCCACAAGCACGAGCAGGCTCGGTGTGGGGCGGGGGGTGGGGGGGGGCGGTGAACTGCAGGCAGGGAATTCGACTGGATTGTGTAAATAAATGCTTTCTTTCACAAATTCCATTGAAGCATACGAATGCTCAGGGTGTAGCCACGTTTTTAGCAACCCCCCGCTGCTTTATCTCACAGCAGCCTGGGAATTGCCATCTGCAATATTACCATACATATGTTTAATGCATTCATACCAAACTCTTCTTTCCATCCTGTTAACAAAGGGATTAACCCCTATTTAACAGGTGAGCGCTTGCTTTAAAATTGTTGCGAGAGGAACGTGATAGGAATACGCTAAGCCTTCATATCACAACATAGCCACAGTCATTTATAACATAATATTTTTCATTATTAATACTTGCTACCTTTACTGTCTTAGGATAAGCTAAGTTCACATTGGCTCAGTTGAGACAGAACCAGATTCGACACTCCAGGGTCGATTTTTGGATGTGGCCCTTTCCACCCAGTGACATCTGTAATCTATGTGGGTGGAACAAATGAAGGACAGAGTCACGATGAGTCGCTAGTCAAGGTGCTTGTTTACTTGGCCAGAGCGAACTGAGCATGCTCATACTAAACCATGTGACAAACCATGTGATAATACCATTAGACTGCTTTCCCCTTAAAAAAATGTACATATTCCCCTCTCAAATACAACAAAACTATGGTCCCACCTTTCCCAGCATTACATGTACCACATAACAAAAACTCCTGGCTTTTTTTTCTTTTAAATCAACTACAAATCCTACAAATGAACTACACATCCAGTTTAATAACAGGTTTGCGGAACCTTCCTGATCTCCTTACAAAAGGTTTTGGTGTTGAACCAATTTTCGGGCTGTTTTATTCTGGTTCCGAACTCAAAGATGATGCTGTTTCTATCTCAGACTTCTTTGAACCTGGTACTTCAGTTTCTGAAGATTGAATGGAGTCAAACTCATGTATGTGTTCATGATCAAGTGGTTCAAGATCACATCTTGGTTCATCTCTAGCAGAGATCATTTGATCTACACGAACACTTCGGATGTTGTCACCAATTTCAACCAAATATCTCTTGGTTCCACCAACCTCGACTATGGTTCCTATATCCCACTTGTGTGAACTCGACTTGCCAGGGGGACTGAGAACACGAACACACTCATTTTGTCTGAAACTGTGTTCTTTCTGATTGCTGTCATAATAACGTTTCTGACTCAACTGTTTCTGTTCAACTCTTGAGGCCAAATTCGGTTGAACAAGACTCAATCGTGTTCTCAATCTCCTCTTCATCAAGAGTTCTGCTGGGGTATATCCAGTTGTGCAGAGTAGTTCTGTACTTCAGCAAGAAATTTGCCAAACTTTGCTTCATACTGAGTCCTGAACAACCCTGCAACACTTGCTTTTTGAGAGCTTCTCTTACTATTCTGACAGACCTTTTGGCTGCTGCGTTTGAAGCTGAATGATATGGTGGAACGAGAGTGTGTTTGATACCGTTCCGTTTTGTGAACTCTTGGAATAGAGCAGAACGGAACTGAGGGCCATTGTCAGAAACAAGCTCTTCAGGTAAGCCATGACATGTGAAGATAGACCTCAACTCATCTATGGAACGTTCAGTTGTAGTATTTGAACCCATGTGTTTCACTTCAATCCACTTTGAGTGACTATCTACAAGTACCAGGAAATAATCATTTGCTTTCTCACAGAAGTCTACATGTACTCTCTGAAAAGGTCTACTTGGCCATGACCAGGGTTGTAGTGGAGTTTTGGGTGGTTTGTTTCTGCAATTTTGGCAAACGCTGCATTTGCTGACAAGTGATTCAAGATCACTGACCAATCCAGGCCAATAAACAAAGCTTCTTGCAATTGATTTCATTCTGACGATCCCTGGATGTTGAGTATGAAGTTCGGCCAGAATTCTATCTCTCAAAGAGGTAGGTACCACCACTCTGATTCCCCACTTGATACAACCTTGCTCACAAGACAATTCAGTACGACGGTTATGAAATGGTTTCAACTCTGTGTCCAGACACTGATCAGTCCATCCATTCATACACTCGTTTCAATACTGAGTCCTTTAGAGTCCCATCTGCAATCTCAGTTGCATTCACGGGAGAGTCTTTGTCAACTGCACCTAGCATGAACATAGCACCTTCACTCCCAACACACAAGTCCTCATGTGGCAACCTGGACAAGGCATCTGCGATTGCATTTTGCTTTGAAGTGCGATATTCAATCGTGTAGTCATATTGTGACAACAACACTGCCCAACGTTGCATTTTTGATGGGATGGGAGATTTATGCTCCAATATTGCTAGGAGCGGTTTGTGATCGGTTATCAGGGTAAACTTTCTGCCGATCAGGAACCGTTAGAATTTCTTGATTCCAAACACTATGGCGAGTGCTTCCTTTTCAATTTGCATGTAGTTTCTTTCGCTCTTTGTGAGGGTTCGTGATGCGAACGTGATTGGTTTCTCTTGGCCATCATCCATTACGTAGCTTATGATAGCTCCCACACCATAGCTAGAAGCATCACACGCTAACTTAAGCTCACGCTCTGTGTCGTAGTGCACAAGTAGAGCATCGCTAGAGAGGCTTCTCTTACAAGCGTCGTAAGCTTCCTGTTGCGCTTTTGTCCAGTTCCACTGGACATCCTTCTTGAGGAGCTCGTGCAATGGAGCTAACATGGTCGCTAACTCAGCTAAGAAACGTGTGTAGTACTGGACCATTCCAAGGAAAGATCCTAACTTAGACATGTTCTGTGGCTTTGGAGCATTAATGACAGCATCAACCTTTTCCTTAACTAGTTGCAAGCCATTTTCATCAACTTTCAGACCAAGGTACACAACCTTGAGCTGCACAAAAGCACATTTGCTCCTTTTCAATTTGACATTTTGGGAATTCAACCTTTGAAGCACTAAATCTAACACTTCTAGAGTTCTTCCTTGCTGCTTGCTGTGATCAGCACATCGCCTTGATTGCATAAGCAATTTGGAATTCCTTGCAAAATCTTATCCATCGTAGCCTGGAAGATTTTGGGGGAGGAATTTACACCATACGGCAGCTTGGTGTATGAGTACAGTCCCTTGTGTGTGTTGATAGTGAGATACTGTTGACTCTCTTTGTCAACATTCAGCTGAGTGTAAGAGTGCAACAGGTCAAGCTTGGAGAAAACCTTTGACCCAGAGAATGCTGCATTCAAATCTTGGGATGTAGGTAACAGTTACTACTGCTCATCATCAACTGCTTGGTTGATAGTAACTTTGTAGTCACTATACAAGCGTACAGTTTTGTCTGCTTTGGGCACTACCACAATCGGGGTAGTCCATTCACTTTTGTCAGTTTTTACTAGCACTCCGTTCTCTCTCAGCTTCGCTAGCTCTTCCTCCACCTGACTTTTCAGCGCATAGGGGAACGGCCTTGCCTTACAATAGACAGGCTTCATGTTGGACTTGATGCGGATATGCACGTCATACCCAGTGATGCCCTCATAACTCTCTGTGTACATGCTTTTATACTTGTTCAGCATTGTGTCGAGTCGCTTCTTTGAAGCATCTACACTGAAGATGTTTTTCCAGTCTACTTTTAACTTTCTCAACCAGTCTTTGCCCATGAGCGTTGGCCAATTCCCTTTTGAAAGTTATTATTGAATCTGCTTCCACCACCCTTTCAAGCAGTGCATTCCACATTACAACAACTCACTGTGCAGTAAAACAATTCTCCTCATCTCCCCTCTGGTTCTTTTGGCAAGTATCTTAAATCTGTGTCCTCTGGTTACAGACCCTGCTACCAGTGGAAACAATTTCTCCTTATTTGCTCTCTCAAAACCCTTCAAGATTTTGAACACTTCTATAAAAATCTCCTCCTAACCTTCTCAGCTCTAAGGGGAAGAACCCCAGTTTCTCCAGTCTCTCCACTTAAACTGAAGTCATTCATCCCCACCCTCCAGCCCTCAGGACTTATCTGCAGTTCCATTGGCTCCATAGCAGGCCGACATCCCTGTGTACCAAAGCCGATGAGTTGCCTTGGAGATGCCTCTTTGACGTCCACTTCCTGGGCCTGGAAATGGCGGCGCCTTTTTGGCTGCCAGAACCGGTGGCCGCAAAATGGGCTGATCAATGCCCAAAAGTCCAAATCTTCCCCAATAGCGTTAGATGAGGAAGGATGGGAGGCGGCTCGAGTGGAGCTTAAATGCTGGCATGTACTGGTTGGGCTGAATGGCCTGTTTCTGCGCCGTATATCCTATGTAATTCTCTGTAATACCCGTCGTGTTGGACAATGAAATATAGTCACTTGAGCTGTT
This sequence comes from Squalus acanthias, assembly GCA_030390025.1. Lineage (NCBI taxonomy): Eukaryota > Metazoa > Chordata > Chondrichthyes > Squaliformes > Squalidae > Squalus > Squalus acanthias. Next base: position 12,324,373 of record CM059428.1, read on the forward strand.
CTCCATGACATCAGCGAGCCTGCTTTCTATTTTTAAAAGTCCCCAACAAAAACAAGTTATATATAAAATTAAAACTAAGAACTGCTCCCTGAATATGAAAAATGGAAAGTGCACTGCAGGGGTGGAATTTCCGACGTGTCGCACGTACAAAATGATTTATGAAACTCATGTTGAAATAAATGTCAAGATTTCACTCTTAACTGTTCAGTGCCCTGAATATTAATGTTTGGAGGTTTATATTTTACTAAGCCTTTATCTTGTTTTTCATGACTTTGCTGCTTGCTTTATTTCCTTTCATTTCATTACATCATTGATTATTATTTACTCTATTTATTTTCAGACTGTTTTGATCTTCCCCTCTATTTATTTGGCTTTTGAATCATTTATTGTTATTTAGCTGTGGCTCAGTTGGTAGCACTCTCTCGGTGGGAGGGGCTAGGAGTAAGCAGGTGCTGCTGGTTGCCTGATTACTGCAGGGCATTGGAGTGAGCTTGTAAAAAGTGACCGGGCCAAAATTTATCCCTCAATCAACATCACTAAAAAACAGATTTTTTGATTGTTATCACATTGCTGTTGGTGGGAGCTTGCTGTGCGCAAATTGGCTGCTGCGTTTCCTACATTACAACAGTGGCTACACTTCAAAAGTACTTCATAGCTGTAAAACGCTTTGGGACGTCCGGTGGTTGTGAAAGGTGCTATAGAAATGCAAGTCCTTTTTCTTTTAGTTTTCTATACTATCTATTCGTCCAATTACCGATTTTTTGGCTCTGAGAGGGTGAGGTTTCTCTGTGTACCATCTTAGTCAACCGTTTCCCCAGTTTGGGTCGAGTTCTTGTCTGTGCTATTTACATGGAGTCAGAACCATTATTTTAATCATGTCATTCCATCAAGTGCCAGTGATTTTGTTTGAATAGCACACGTGGGCATTCGCCAAAACCGCGTTAGTGCATTAAAAATAGTGCACAAAGGGATATTAGTCCAGGAGCATAATGTCAGTCATTCCGAGCCATATTCCCCTCTGCTTGAGAACATAGTGCCTGTGTCTGCTCAAAATTTATGACCCATTAACGGAATTGCGGCTTAAAAACATGCAATTTCATATAGGAGGCAGAGCAGCCATTCACAACGCACTGTAATAATGAGCCTTTAATGCCTCCCAAGCAGCTAACAAGTCACTCGTGTAAATGTTAAAAGGTCCCTTTATCTAGTTGTGGAGTATGCACTGACTGTGGAAAAATGGAAGCAAAGCAAATTTAAGCAGGCCGGTTTTAGAGACCTTGGCGCGAGAGTGTCGAACGGGAGATAGCGGACCGGCATCCTGTTTTACATCTCTCCCCATTTTCCTTTCCGTTGACGTCAATAGATATAAGAAAATCTAGGCTGACACTCCCAGTGCAGTACTGAGGGAGTGCTGCACTGTCGGAGGGGCCGTCTTTCGGGTGAGATGTTAAACCGAGGCCACGTCTGCTCTCTCAGGTGGATATAAAACATCATGGCACTATATCGAAGAAGAGCAGGGGAGTTATCCCCGGTGTTCTGGCCAATATTTATCCCTCAATCAACATCACTAAAACAAATTAACTGGTCATTATCACATTGTTGTTTGTGGGAGCTTGCTGTATGTAATTGGCTGCCACGTTTCCTACATTATAACAGTAACTACACTTCAAAAGTACTTCATTGGCTGTAAAAGACTTTGGTACGTCCGGTGGTCATGAAAGGCGCTATAGAAATGTAAGTCTTTCTTTCTTTTACAAGCAAGGCAGGGAATCACAGGTAGCGTTTACATGCTGTTGATCATTTTCAGCACCTGATAGGTGGTCCAGAAGAAATTGTACAACTTAAAAAGGAGTACTTAAATAGGCCGTGAATATTAATGTCAAGTAACAGCACAGGTCATGTTTGCACAAGGGAAAGTAATAGTTGCGGAAGATATGTTCAAAAAACATTATACTAATGCAAAGAACTGGTTGCAAGGGTGCAGCAAGTAAAGGAGTAGAACTAAAAATACTTCATTAAAATTACATTAAAAATGCCGTGATCGGAGAAAAAAGGTACCGATGGAAGGAATTTCCAGGGACTTGGTTTTTGTGTCTCAATGCCCTGTTCTAGTTACAGGTTAAATTTACATATAACAGGAGGTCACTGTGGATCCTCTATGAGGAAACTAGTGTAAATCTATTTAGAAGGGAGAGGTAATATGGTGTGACTATACAGAGATTGACGGAGAGTGCAAAACACATAATATGAGACTATTATTTAAGCCTTCTATGATTTGCACATATTGTGCACAATGATTGTGCACCAGCAAATCATAATGAATGTAATAATAAGGTGGTCCAAATGCATATGGTAATTCCTCGCTCATAATGTATACTGCGTTCTCTTTATAGAGTAAAGTAAGTCCCGTCACCCTCAACCATATCTGAGGAATATAAAAGATCCCATGGCACTATTTCGAAGAAGAGTAGGGGAGTTATCCCCGGTGTCCTGGCCAATATTTATCCCACAACCAATATAACAAAAACAGATTATCTGGTCATTATCACATTGCTGTTTGTGGGACTTTGCTGTGCGCAAATTGGCTGCCGTGTTTCCCACATTACAACAGTGACTACACTTCAAAAGTACTTCATTGGTTGTAAAGCACTTTGAGATATCCGGTGGTTGTGAAAGGCGCTATAGAAATGCAAGTCTTTCTTTCGTTCTACCTGAAGCATGCAGCAGCACAGATACATGTGCTGCGGGTGATTATGATACTGATTGTAAAGAGGGAGTCATTGAGCCTTGATAAGGAAATGGTAGTGGTAGTGATGGATGATGAGTGGCCAGGTCATACAGAGGAGGAACGTAGCAAGTTTCCCCAGTTGCATGGGAATAGAGACCTTAGTGAGCATCTATACACACACAGGTCATTACGGTACTAGGGGGTGGCGAAGTTCGATTAGGTCCAAAAACGGACGCGGGGATCGCGATGCGCAATCTGCCCGTGCCCGTTGAAGGGGTTCAGGCAGCATGTATCATTCATGCTGCCTGCTAGTTATAATGATTACAGCGCACATCCCAGCGCTGAACGCGCTGCTGACAGGCTGTGCGCTCAGCAGGGGGCTGAAGTTCGCGCGAGGATAGCTTTACTTAAACCTAGCCTGCACCTCTTAAAGGCAGTCTGCACCTCTTAAAGGTGAGCTGCCTGCTGTTGATGAAAAATGTTAAAACTGCTTCAGCACAAAACAAAATGGCTCAACAGGCCAGGGAAAGGACAGCCAGGGTCTCGGACGCAGCACTCGAGGCCTTTGTGCAGGGGCTGAACACTTGAAGAGAGGTTCTCTACCGCAAGGAGCCAGGAGGCTCTCCAGAAACACTGTAAGAAGGATGTGGGACTGGATCGCCAAGGCAGTCACTGCCAGCAGTGTCACCCCCAGGACGTAGCTCCAGTGCCCAAAGAAGTTTAATGACCTCAGACGAGTGGTCAAGGTCAGTGAATGCATCTTCAATAGCCACCCCCTACCAACTGCACCATTAGCCTCACACACTGCTCAATGCACAAACCCTCCCCCCATCACACACCTACCAACAATCTCTACCAAACACGAGGCACACCTCACATTCCTAACTTCACCTCACCCTCACACACTTACCACTGCTGCAAGCCTCACAGCCACAGCTCACAGCTTGAACACACTATCAGTTATTCAATCATGACAGGCACATCACCCAAACACATTGCACCGCACTCACTGACAAGCTTCCCTTTCTCTTGCAGGAAAAGGTGGCACAGAACCGGCACCAGCAAACCTTAACTGGCGGGGGACAGGCTCGCCTGCATCATCTCACCCCCTTGGAGGAGATGATGCTGGCCAGTCTTGGAAGGGGCATGGCTGAGCCCGTAGCCAGTGGCGGGGATGAAAGAATATAAGCTGCCAGTATCCTCCTACCCTTTCCTCCTTCTCACATCCCACTTCCCCCTCATCCCACAATCTCTTCTGATGTACAAGCTGCACATGGTGTAAACACGCACCACTAGCTTTCCCCCCACCCTCCTCTCACCACAACCCTACCCTTGTGCCTTTCTCATTTCAGACACCGAAGAAATGCAGCCTGCCCAGCCAGTGGGTCAACAAGAATGGGGAGGGGAGAGAAGAAGAACAATAAAAACTGTCACTCGATTCATGCCCCCAGCACTGGCATGCATGGAGTGGCATAGAAGTAACTGTTTAGCGTTCATGACACTGGATTTTGCTGGCAATATGTAGGCCTGCGGAGGTGATACGAAGAACTCCTCTGAAAGCCAAGAGCCTACAGGAACTAGAGCAAAGTTAGTTCCCTGGAACTAATGCATGTGCCTCAAGATAAGTCACAGATACAAGTAGCAGGCCTTCTATATTCCATACAGTTCACCAGTTAGTTATGAGGCCACCCGCCAGTGCTAGCCCTCCCACTGGGAGAGTAGTTAATAGCCATGCACAAATACCATGAAGAATTTCATTACGCACAAAAGGCAATTATTGCAGCAAAACTCATTAAACATGTATATAACTTCCACACAATTTAATAAAATTAATTCATATTTCACTGCTTGCTGCCGTTTGTCATTCTTTTACTGTGTGGAGAAGAATCTGCCCAAACGTAAAGCTAACACAACACATGCAGGTCACGACAAGTAAAACACATTGTCCAATAAAAGAGTATTAGTGCCCAATTGCAGAACTCACTGAAAGAACTGGGCAATGAAACCCCAATGCCCCTGTCTCCCTGTTTGCTTTGACTCATGCACTGCTGCAGACTGTTCGGCACCGTTAGTCTCCTGTCCTTCCGTGGTTTTCAACTGCTCAGTATCCAAGTCCGTGCAGCATGCAGTATGCCATTATCGTTCCGTGATCTTCTATTTGACGCACTGGAAGCTGCTCCCTGACAGTTTGAGGCAATCCAAAGCATTGCCCAGTGCCCCATTTCAAAACCTATGCGACATATCCGGGGGACAGGGGAGGGAGGGGAGGGTGAGGGAGAATTTGACGACTGCCTGAAATGGAAGCAAAGTGAAAAGGTTTTGCGATGCCGCCCAACCAAAGCTGGCGAGAGGAGGCCTGAACCGTTTTCGCGTTTGGGCCTCGTTCCAATGCCACCGGCGAGCTGCCCAGCACCAACCAGATGCCCCGCTGCAGTTCTCCAGTCGTGCCAAGCAGAGTCGACGGGTAGATTGGCCCTGTAAGTGCAGGGGCGGGAGTGGGGTGCAGAGCCAATCCGGAAGTGGGTGGGCACGGCCGGTAAGGGGCCGCAGTATTTTTGTGGAGCTAGGAGGAGCACTCCTGTCCTCATGGCCCCACAAAAAATTCTCCTAAACTGAAAAGTTATGGATCTTTTCTTTAGCGGCCCTTTAAGGACTGGTGGCTAGGCCGCTCACTGCCCGGTAAATATTTTTTTTATTCGCTTATGGGATCTGGGTGTCGCTGGCAAGGCCAGTATTTATTGCCCATCCCTAATTGCCCCTGAGAAGGTGGCAGTGAGCCGCCTTCTTGAACCGCTGCAGTCCGTGTGGTGAAGGTACTCCCACAGTGCTGTTAGGGAGGGAGTTCCAGGATTTTGAACCCAGCGACGATGAATGATCGGCCGATATACTTCCAAGTCAGGATGGTGTGTGACTTGGAGGGGAACTTGGAGGTGGTGGTGTTCCCATGCGCCTGCTGCCCTTGTCCTTCTAAGTGGAAGAGGTCGTGGGTTTGGGAGGTGCTGCCGAAGAAGCCTTGGCTAGTTGCTGCAGTGCATCTTGTAGATGGTACACATTGCAGCCATGGTACGCCGGTGGTGGAGGTGGTGAATGTTTAAGGTGGTGGATGGGGTGCCAATCAAGCAGGCTGCTTTGTCCTGGATGGTGTCGAGCTTCTTGCATCGGGCGGGCCTTGGGCATCAATGGGGCTGCCAAGGTTACCCACATTAACCCCCCCTCCCCCATCCTGCCGGCCGCCCCTTTATTTCAGGTGCGAAACGGGTGACTGGCCTCTGAGAATCGCCCCCATTATTTCATTATCACATGGGTCCAATTCCGGATGTAACACTGTATCAGCGCTAATCTAGCAATATGTGGAGTACATCTGAGATCAAGGGCTGGATTTTGTCTTGGGGTCGGGTTGGGGTCGTGTCATCCGCATTTCGTGTTCCCCCCCGCCCCCCGACTCTAGATTAATGTGGATGAATGATGCAATTTTAACTTAATTGGGCAATTGAGTTCCAGCATGTGGGAACCCATGAACTAATTAGTGGTTTGAGTCTGAAAGTCGCCTCTGATGATGTCATCATTGGTCTGAGAGACTGACTGGATGTTGGTGAGAGAGGACCTGGGGAGAAAGAGAGAGAGAGAGAGAGAATTTTTTGCATCCAAGTCCTCTCACAGCAAAGTCCATACAGTCTCTGAAGACATTCAATGCAGCAGCATCATACCTAATACTACCTTCTTCATCACATCTCCGTTGTAATAGTGGACCTGCATCTGATAGTCAGCTATCCACTTGTGCTCCCGCCTGGTTTCACTGGAGTGTTTCACACCAGGCGTACTTCACGTCGGAAAAGGGTTAAACCAGCTAAAACATTTCAAAATGGCATTACAGACCCAATTTAGGGCTTGTTAAGGGCTTTAATGGCCTCTCCCGCCTCTTGGAGGCGGGACGGAGTCGGGAACCCCGCGACTGATTTTGTCAAAATTGCGTGGAGGCGGGATGGAGTCGGGATGGGGTCGGGACCCCCGACCCCGCAAATTTAACCCCCCACACGCCTCCAAACCCGACTCCACGGGTCATTCAAAATCCAGCCCCAAGACTCAACTGTGGACACCATTTTGCTGGTTAGGTCAGCCACATATCCCTTCCCCATAGTTCAGGAGACTATGGAGTAGAAATCAAGCTGTGCGATATTAGTAATGAATGTGTTAATGGACATGTTTGTAGTGTATTTGTTCACAAAGGCATTTACGATAATTCTTTTCCTTTTCGCTTTGGTTTCTGCTATGTTCACCTCTGTGAGGCAATTTGTGATGTTTTATTATGGTAAAGGCTCTCTATAGCTGTAAGTTGCTGTTTAAAACATTCAGAGCGACTGTCGGACAATGTGATTTTAATCAATATATGTCATTGACCCTCAGTGAAGTTGTGCTTGACCAAAACCTTGACAACCTCCATTTTGTACCAAGGTTTTTGGGCGAATGCTACACCAAAAGACATTCAAATAGATATCTTCCTTTCGATCTTACTTACCTTTTGCGTGTGTGTGTGTGTAATGTGTTGTGTGAGTCTTAAATAGGTCCAAAGCTAGTTCTAAAGAAAAATAGCTGTCCAACTAATCCAAGCTAATCTAACTGACTGTATTGGGATCTGCTTAGCTGGATTTGAAGCACATTGTTCAGGCAATGGTAAAAAGCTTTTTATTGTTTTCAACCAAGGCTGCTATTTAATTTAATTTAAATGGCAATCACAGAACTAGAGGACAGAAGTGCAAAATTAACAAGCCTAAAGCAAGACTAGAGATTAGAAGAATTATTTACTTTTTTCCTTATTCCTCACAGAGCAAGGGATATGTGGAAAGCACCCCAGCAAAAATGGTTATTGCTATGCTAATTAAATCCTTTAACGACAGATCTGGATGATTAACTGATTAAGAGGAGGATTGAATGCCGAGGATAAGTACAGATACAGATAATCAAATAATTTATGGATATTTGCTTCTGGGACCATGGAAATGTTATCTGTGGAATGCAATGGGTCAGGGTTGTATAGTATTAGATTGTTTTAATGGATTTTCAGTTGATTACCTTCTAGGATCAGGGAGAGATTTCACAGAACTTGCTTTTATCTTTGCAAGTGTTTCTTCTCCCTCAGGTTATTTATCTCCCTCAAGAGGTTAATTAAGTGAAGCAGAGTTTATGATAGCACACGTTTGGCCTGGCCTATACAAGGAATGGGTTTGTTGGGACAAGCAGCTTTCTCTCATAAAGGGCCATATTTCCGATCAGAGGCTTCCTGCGTGCGGAGGCCTCCGATCTGGAAAAAATCTACGGATTTACCTGAGGACTCCTGAGGTGCATACACTTCCATTCCTGGGCCTCTCCAAAGTTGAAATACGCAGGGCCCACGTAACCCAGAGGCGCAGGCGGTTCGCAAGCGTCCCTGAGATCACGTGGGCCATGGGGAGTCAATAGGAGGAGGGAATCGCCCTTCATACACTTGACAGACAGACCTGTCAAATATATGAATGGGGATCACCCCAAAAACACAGTAAAACATTAAGGCCCAGAAATTCGCCTCTCCGGCTTGCCGCGGGGGTAAGGATCGCGCGCGCACTTACCTACCGCGCCTCCCGTTGTGTTTTGGGCCCACGGGAACTTCAGCTCCTGGGCCTGCTCCAAGTGCCGGCGCGCAGTGCTTGCGTGTCCCAGGGGCGTAGTTAGTGCGATGCGTCCCCTGGGATCACGTGGGCCATGGAGAGCCAATGGCAGCAAACCATCTTTCATTCATAGATTTGACAGGAGACCTGTCAAATCTGTGAATTGAAATCGGCCCCAAAAGAACAGCTAAACTTAAAATAATTTTTTTGTAAAAACCATCACATTTATAAAATAACTCTAGTTAAATAAATTAACCACTTTAAACAAAAATTTAAATTTTTGAAAACATTTAAATACTTTTTAAAAGTGATAAAAATAAACTTACCTTTCTTTAAAGTATCTACAAAAGATAAACCTGTTGAAAAATGTTTTAAATTATACTTAATTAACCACTTACCTTGTTGAAAACGGGTCTTGCGCCTCCTTTTCATAAGCGTAGGTTCTTCACTACTTACCCTCCCGTAGAAACCTGAAAAAAAACCTAAGTTTGCTGCATGCGCGCAGCCTCTACCGCACACGCGGTTCACCTAGGAACCGCCCCCTTCACCAGACCGGAAGTTCCGGTTTTCCACGCATGCGCAGTGCATGCAGGAAACCGGCACTTCAGGACGCCTTACGGGTGAGTACGCACTGTGTACTCACCCGGGAAGGGCCGAATTTTTGGCCCTAAATAATTTTTTTAAAAGCATCACATTTTAAAAATTAGTTGAAATTACAATAAATTAAATATTTTTAACAAAAATTTAATTTTTGGAAAAAAACAACTAGTTTTTTACGGGGCTAAAAATAAACTTACCTTTTTTAAAGTATTTTTAAATTATAAATGAATGAAAAAAAAATTCTTTTTACTTTTTTCAAATCTTATGCTGGTAAAAGCAGGCCTTACACTTGCTTACCAGGCGTAAGATGTCGAAGGGTTTTCTGCGGGCGGAGGTTCTCCAGAAAGCGGAACTCTCCCCCCGCAGAGGCCCTTCTCTAGGGCAGGCGTCTGATCTGTCAAGAGCATTCTTGACAGATCGGAAATGACGGTTTTCAGCGCATGCGCTTGGCACAGCTCGTACACACCCGTAGGCATCGGAATATACGGCCCTTCATATTTAGTCGTATTGATTGGCTCTCGTGTGATCTTATAATATTATTGCGCGCTAGGTATAAAAATTGTAAATTCTTCTGAATCATCACCCTTTGATGAGAACAGAAAATGCTCAAAACAAAATAATAATTGGAAGAAATAGAAAGAACTGGGAGATCTATTCATTGGCAAGTTATCCAAGCTGATTGTGGAGAAATAGCAGGGCTACTGTTGCATGAATGATTTGTGAATCAGCATGAAATAGGGCCCGTGTCCTAATCTGATGGCTTTTATCCTTGTATTGCTTATCATGTCTGTAAGAAACAGAGGTACTAGAGTGATTGACGGACAGGTGTAACCTTTAATCATTGCTGATGGGCTTTTGAAAACTGAAAGAAACAAATTATCAGAAGCAAGCCTCTTCAATAAATGTCAATCTTATACTTGCTGAGATTCATATTGCCATTCTGTATGTATCTTAATGTTAGTCGGAGCGACACAGAAGGATATGATTTGCTTCTGCTCACAGGCAATACTTCACAATACAGTACCGAATAAGCTGAGGCAATTGAAAGGCTGATGTACGTCAATGTTTAGCTGCCAACACTTCAATGTTTGCTCCAACAGACACTTCAAATAGCAAAGTGTTGAGCATTCCCTCTTAGTTCGTATAGTGACCACATTGTTTGTTACTTGTTTGTCCCATGACTGAGCCGACAGAATATTGTCTTAGGATGTACAGGGAACCAGGTCACATAGTTGGTCTGTGTTTAGGTAAGCCTGATCAGCCAGACTCTGGTAGCAGGTATCCTGGACTCTCAGGGAATCAAGGGATATGGAGATCGTGCAGGAAAGTGGAGTTGAGGTCGAAGATCAGCCATAATAAGAACATAAGAACATAAGAAGTAGGAGCAGGAGTCGGCCATACGACCCTTCGGGCCTGCTCCGCCATTCAATAGGATCATGGCTGATCCGAACCTAGACTCACGTCCACTTCCCTGCCCGCTCCCCATAACCCTTAATTCCCTTATCAGCTAGGAAACTGTCTATCTCCGTTTTAAATTTATTTAATGTCGCAGCTTCCACAGCTCTCTGAGGTAGCAAATTCCATAGATTTACTACCCTCTGAGTGAAGAAGCCATGACCTTATTGAGTAAGGCTCGAGGGGTCGTATGGCCTACTCCTGCTCCTAATTCTATGTTTTTATGCTCTGATGCAGAATTGAGGCTCAGGAAGTAGTAATTATAGTTACGGCTTCGGATGGGAGATGGAAGTCAAATATTAAAAGAAGGCCCAGCAGTTCAAATCGACCACGCCTTGCTCTCTTTTCTTCTGCTGGGTGTCTGCAAGCTTCGCACCCCACACGCACCGATCCTGCCTCAAGTTAAAATCGACCCCATATATGAATTTTACAGCCCCTGATTTTGGCCGTTTCCTTTTGAACTGGCTGTTGTAATATGTAGGTGGAAACAACTTTCATCGCACAGCAGCTGGCGTGAACCGTTTATTACTTTTTTGGTTTCCTCCTCTCCTCTTCTGAAAGCCCAAACTCATTTTCGAGTATGGTTCACAGGTGCTGACAAGCTTCAGTTCCACGTGGGCGCCCCGTCCAACATGTTTTGCCGACCTCGAAAAAGCTGACCAACAGGCTCAGTAAATCTGACACAAACGCCAAACCCCTCCCCCACCCCACCGCAAATCTGACAGCACTGATTATAAGCTTGTGAAAATTAGAGTATCCCCACCAGAAAGAGTAGACTCAATAATTGCCCTCCTTTCCTCCAGCTCCCAGCAATTCCAAAACGTGGTAACATCCAATCAGTGTCAGCCGTGGCTCAGTGGGTAGCACACTCGTTCTGAGTCAGAAGGTTGTGGGTTCAAGTCCCTACTCCAGGGACTTAAGCACAAAAATCTAGACTGACCCTCCAGTGCAGTGCTGAGGGGGTGCTGCACTGTCGGAGGTGCTGTCTTTCGGATGAGACGTTAAACTGAGGCCCCGTCTGCTCTCCCAGGTGGAGGTAAAAGAATCCCATGGCACTATTTTGAAGAAGAGCAGGGGAGTTATCCCTGGTGTCCTGGCCAATATTTATCCCTCAATCAACATCACTAAAACAGATTATCTGGTCATTGTCACATTGCTGTTTGTGGGAGCTTGCTGTGTGCAAATTGGCTGCCGCGTTTCCCACATTACAACAGTGACTCCACTTCAAAAAGTACTTCATTGGCTGTAAAGCGCTTTGAGACGTCCGGTGGTCGTGAAAGGCGCTATATAAATGCAAGTCTTTCTTCTTTTCAATCCTACACTAAATTCTGCTCCCCAATTACCACTGTCACTGGCTCCTTGTCCCCTAGCACATTGAATTTAAAGTCCACGTCCTCATTTCCAAATCACTCCACCACCTCGCATTTCCCTATTTCTGCAACCTTCACCAGCCTTTTATCCCCTCTCATGTGAATAGGTCCTCTGACTCTGTTCTGCTGTGCATCCTCGCACCCTCCCTGAGTACAGCATTGATGGCAGAGCTTTCTGTCGCCTTGGCACTATTCTCTGTAACTCTGTTCCTAAGCTCTTCTATCTCTCCGCCTTTAAACATTTATTGAAAATCCATTTTTTCAAACTTTCAGTCACCCTTATTGATCTCTCCCTCCATGCTTCCTATTTTGTGAAGCACACTCTCTTCCCCATCAATCAATCAATGCTGGCACTCCCCTGCCTCTGCTCATTTGTACACGAAAGTTGCAATCGGAGTCTTACAACTGGTGTACACCCCCGGTTTGCATATTTAAACAGCCTCCCACCGGAAACAGGCGGGTGCGCTGCCTATTTACAGACCTATATGAAAATTGCCTCAGGCATGCTTTGGGCGTCAATGGGACAGCCACCATTCCTCCACCCCATTTTTAAAACTCCCGGCCACCCATCCATCAGGCAAGAAGCAGATGAAAGTCGTCCTCCGTGTGTCATATTTAGATTCATTCTGTAGACATCGAGGGGGTGAATTTTCACAAACTCCCACTTATCCAAATCCTGCCACTCACATCCTATCTTGCACTGTACCACTCTCCCTGACACCCCTGTCTCACCATTTTTTTTTTTATTGGCGACCCATCCCTCAACGTATTGAATTCAAAATCCTCGTTCTCATTTAGGTATCTGCCATGACCTGACCCCAGCCTCACTCTGCAACTTGTACCAGTCTGGTGTCCCACCTAGTGCCATCTGGCACCCCCAACTCTGAGCTTTCTACATCTCCCTCTTTGTGTGCTTCCCCCATTGGTGGCAGAAGGTACAGTTGCTTTTGGCCCTACTTTCTGAAATTCCCTCCCTAAACCTTTGCCACTTTTGTCCCCTCCTTTTCCAGCTTTTTTGAACATATCTCTTCGACCATGCTTTAACAGTGCCCTGGTGAGACCACACCATGAGTACTGCTCCTCACTTTTCTGTTGGGACTTGGCATCTATTTCTGCCTTGTGAGGCACCTTGAGATGCTTACTACATTTAAACTGCTATATAAATGCAGGTTGTTGGTTTTATTGTTTTTGACTAAAATGGTCCATTTGGCAAAAATCATATTTGCACTTGCCCAGCAAATGTATAATATGTCCACTAGTTTATCAACTATAATTTCAGATAATATAGGTTTGTCAAGCATCAACTGATTGTTAGAACCTAATTCAGAAAATTTCCATTTAAAATGTACACATGAAGTATGGAATTTGTAGTAATTAACTTATGAAAAATAATTTAACATGGCATAATTGCAACTTGAAGCTACACACATAAAGATTGCTGAAGGGCATGGTATGGGCATCCAGGCAAGCATGCAGTGGCATCCAGGCAAGCATGCAGTGGCATCCAGGCAAGCATGCAGTGGCATCCAGGCAAGCATGCAGTGGCATTCATGCAAGCATGCACTGGCATCCAGGCAAGCATGCACTGGCACCAGGCAAGCATGCACTGGCACCAGGCAAGCATGCAGTGGCATCCAGGCAAGCAGCACTGACATCCAGGCAAGCATGCACTGGCAACCATGCAAGCATGCACTGGCACCAGGCAAGCATGCAGTGGCAAGCATGCACTGGCATCCATGCAAGCATGCACTGGCGTCCATGCAAGCATGCACCGTCAGGAATCTGTTTGTATAGAAGAGCAGGGATTGGGAGGGAAGAATGACTTACGTTGTCATTACCATAAGTACACACTGCCAATTGAACCTGTCACTTCTATGTTTATTGCTGTCCCTAAAGATTTGAAGACCTGGTTGTAAAATAAGCTTTGCTTTGCTATCCATATGCACGATGTGGGCATTTACACACTAAAATTAATTAAATAGTCGATGATGCAGGATGAATGATGTTACTGAAAGAATCATAGAATCATTACAGCACATTAGGAGGCCATTCGGCCCGTCTAGCCCGTGCCGGCTCTCTGCAAGAACACTTCAGCTAGTCCCACTCCCCCGCCCTTTCTCCGTAGCCCTGCAATTTTTTTTCTTTCAGGTACTTATCTAATTCCCTTTTGAAAGCCACAATTGTGTCTGCCTCCACCACCCTTTCAAGCAGTGCATTCCAGATCCGAACCACTCGCTGCGTAAAAAAGTTTTTCCTCATGTCGCCTTTGAACCTTCTGCCAATCACCTTAAATCTGTGTCCTCTGGTTCTCGACCCGTCCGCCAATGGGAACAGTTTCTCTCTATCTACTCTGTCGGGACCCCTCATGATTTTGAACACCTCTATCAAATCTCCTCTCAACCTTCTCTGCTCTAAGGAGAAGAACCCCATTGGGGTTGCACAAGAGGTGTGCTATAACACTGTAAACTGGATGACTCAGTAAATGTCCAGCAGTCCACCAACAACATTCTGGAAGGATTGTAGTAACCCTTACAGTCCCAGACAGATAAAGAGCAATGATAAAATTAATAAAGATCACTGCAATGTTATCTGTGCTGTCAATAATAGGATGGTGCTAGCATGGAAACCAGTTCCTTCTCTATTGTAAAGATGAGCAAAGCCAATCAACTTTGAATAAATTGTACAGTTGAGTTGATCTCGATATATGAATGCATTTTTGAAAGAAATTTAAATGATCCAGTCAGCAACTCCAATCGTTGAACATTGTGTAGGAATCACGTGGCTTGCGTGATTGTCCACTTCGACCGTCACTGACACTATCGCTGATTTGGATCAGTGATTTTTATTTTAGGATGTGTGTACGTACGAGGTCACAAGAGAGATACAGATGAGGCAATCTCCTTTTCGCTCATCAATATAGATACAAGATCTAGATTCCCCTCCCTGATATCTAACTAACTCGTGAATAAGTCCAAGATTTTTTTGCCTCCATTACCCTACCTGGAAGACCATTGCAAATGTTAATTACTTTTTTGTGTAAAGAAATGTTTCCCAACACCTGTCCTAAACTTTCCTTGCACCAGTTTTAATCTCGACCCGTTGTACTGGTAACCTGGCTTGCAGTGCTCTGGATTAACCTTAGCTGTGTCATGAATATCTTGTAGATTTCTATACAGTTGTTTTACTCCTTTCAAGGCTAAAAACCTTCAATTTCTCTCATCTTTCCTCATAACTTAATCCTTCGATGCCAAGAAGCAGCTTAGCAGCTGTTCTCTGAACACAATGCTCAAGGTGAGGCCTCACCAGGGCAGGCTCTGTACAAGACTATACATCTTCCAATTTATACTGTACTAACTTAGCAATATAATTAAACATTCTGTTCCCTTTGTTTATTACAGTAATTTAACATGTTCAGTGCCAAATCTATTATTCACAAAAAGCATTAATTTGTAATTGTTGTACTTAAGATAGAATCAGTCAATTTTACTGTTACTGTACTGTTATGATGCGGAGATGCCGGTGTTGGACTGGGGTGGCCAAAAATGAGAAGTCGCACAACACCAGGTTATAGTCCAACAGTTTTATTTTAAATTACGAGCTTTCGGAGCGCTGCTCCTTCATCAGATAAAGGTACAATGAGGGAATCTAATGCACAGTATATATACACAGAGAGCAATTTGTCTGCAGAGATACAATCTTTTAGGGAGGCATTACATCAAAGACACATCAAAGTACAGCTAAGACAATGAGGTGGGTCACAGGGGGTCCAACGTGTCAAATGCTGCCGTCTGCAGTTGAGCTTTTAATATTTTTTTTTGGTTATTTTTTTGTTTGTTTTTTTTTGTGTTTTTTTTTAAAAACTGGAAAGACAGACAACGATGTCGAGTCACGTTCTGTAGCATGACATGAACCCGAGGTCCCTATTGAGGCCGTCCTCATGGGTGCGGACCTTGGCTATCAGTTTCTGCTCGATGATTTTGCGTTGTCGTGTGTCTCGAAGGCCGCCTTGGAGAACGCTAACCCGCAGATCCGAGGCTGAATGTCCTTGACTGCTGAAGTGTTCCCCGACTGGGAGGTAACAATCCTGCCTGGCGATTGTTGCGCGGTGTCCGTTCATATGTTGTCTCAGTGTCTGATGGTCTCGCCGATGTACCATGCTCCGGGGCATCCTTTCCTGCAACGTATGAACGGGATATGACACTCGACTCGTCGATCGACAGTTCCGACGGGCCACAGTGAAAAACCGCATAGACCTCCTTAGAAGGCGAACACGGGACACAACCAACAGAGTACCCTACGTCGTCCAGTACTTCCCCGGAGCGGAGAAACTACGCCGTGTTCTTCGCAGCCTTCAACATGTCATCGATGACGACGAACACCTTGCTAAGGCCATCCCCACACCTCCACTACGCGCCTTCAAGCAGCCGCCTAACCTCAAAAGTACCATCGTTCGCAGCAAATTACCCAGCTGTCAGGAGAACAGCGACCACGACACCACACAACCCTGCCACAGCAACCTCTGCAAGACATGCCAGATCATCAACACAGATACCATCATCACACGTGAGGACACTACCCACCAGGTACATGGTACATACTCATGTGACTCGGCCAACGTTGTCTACCTCATACGTTGCAGGAAAGGATGCCCCGGAGCATGGTACATCGGCGAGACCATCAGACACTGAGACAACGTATGAACGGACACCGCGCAACAATCGCCAGGCAGGATTGTTACCTCCCAGTCGGGGAACACTTCAGCAGTCAAGGACATTCAGCCTCGGATCTGCGGGTTAGCGTTCTCCAAGGCGGCCTTCGAGACACACGACAACGCAAAATCATCGAGCAGAAACTGATAGCCAAGTTCCGCACCCATGAGGACGGCCTCAATAGGGATCTCGGGTTCATGTCACGCTACAGAACGTGACTCGACATCATTGTCTGTCTTTCCAGTTTTTAAAAAAAAAAACAACTAAAAAAACCCCCCCCAAAAAAGAAAAAAAAAGTTAAAAGCGCAACTGCAGACGGCAGGATTTGACACGTTGGACCCCCTGTGACCCACATCATTGTCTTAGCTGTACTCTGATGTGTCTTTGATGTAATGCCTCCCTAAAAGATTGTATCTCTGCAGACAAATTGCTCTCTGTGTATATACACTGTGTATTAGATTCCCTCACTGTACCTCTACCTGACGAAGGGGCAGCAGCTCCGAAAGCTCGTAATTTTAAATAAAACTGTTGGACTATAACCTGGTGTTGTGCGACTTCTCATTACTATACTGTTAGAAATTGTTGATATAAAAGTGTTTCAGGAAGATGCAATTATTAAAGATTAGATATTAAAAGGTACAAAAGCAAAATACTGCGGATGCTTGAAATCTTAAATAAAAACAGAAACTGCTGGAAATACTCAGCAGGTCAAGCAGCATCTGTTGAGAGAGAGACAGAGTTAACGGCCCGGATTTTCCGACTGGAGGCTTCCTGCGTGCGGATGCCTCCGATCTGGAAAAAATCTACGCACTTACCTGCTGGCTCCGTAGGTCCCGGCACTTCCGCTCCTGGGCCTCTCCTGGTGTGCGCGCGCACAGAGGCCCAGGTATCCCGGGGCGCAGGCGGTTTGCAAGCGTCCCTGGGATCACGTGGGCCAGGCGAGCCAATGGGAGAAGGGAATCCCCCTTCACATTTTTGACGGGTCTCTACGCATAGACAGGTCAAAAGTATGAATGGGGATCACTCAAAAAACACATCAAAACATTAAATAAATTAAAAAAACATCACGTATTTAAAATTAGTTAAAATTACATTAAATTAAATATTGCCTGAAACCGGCACTTGTGAGGCCCCTACGGGTGTGTACACAGCTCGTACACACCCGTAGGGGTCGGAAAATACGGGCCAACGTTTCAGGTCAATGACCCTTCGTCAGAAGGGTCACCGACCTGAAACGTGAACTCTGTTTCTGTCTCTCCAGATGCTGCCTGTCCTGCTGAGGATTTCCAGATATTAAAAGGTGTTGTCTTTCGGCAGAGTTAGGCAAAATATTAATCATATTGTGCATTAACTTTGTGAATAGGGTATTTAAATTATATCGTGAATTATTTACAATTCTTGCTGAGATGTATTCATGAGATTAAATGGAAAGTGATTTGGTCCATTGGAATTCTATCTGGTCTAAAATGCTGAAACAGAAATTATTGATGAGGCAAAATAACATAATTTAAGTCAAATTGCTCAAATGCTTTTACTTTGTATCAGCAGTCGCCAAGTTCAAGAAACATTTGCTTCTGATTTGCTTTAACTTTTATGCATTGATTGTATTTAATCTATAATAACTTAATGTATGCAATACTGTTCTTTTTTTACTGAGACCTGTTTCATATTCATGGTATTCAGGTAGGTTGTGTGATATTTACCAGCCCAGGGCACACACCGAATAGATAACCCTTAAACTCGCTCCAGGCTCTGTAGAATGGTGTTTGTGCACAAAATAAGCTGTTATTATTCTGTGGACACTGAAGTATTGATTTTCTTTAAAATGTCTTGCAGGAATCATCAGAACAGCCTTACCCAACATGGACAGGGAAGCGAGAGAACAGTATTTTGTTGTCATTCAAGCCAAAGATATGGCCGGACAGATAGGAGGGCTGTCAGGCTCGACAATGATTAATATAACTCTAACGGATGCCAATGACAATCCTCCCAGATTCCCACAAAGTATGTATCAATTTTTAATCAATATGCTACATATTTAAAAATTATACTCTGTCTCGTCAGATCTTCGTGCCATATTAGACAGGCATTGTAGATTGCGCAGATAACTGCTTTATTTCTGCAGCCTTTGATTTCCTAGTGCGTGTGGTCTTGATCGACAGCTACATTAGCAGCTGGGTCTCTTTACTAGGAACACTCATTTTTTAAAAAGTTTTAATCCCTGTCAAAAACAATGTAAAAAAACTCAATTTTCTACCCAGCGCAAACCTTTCCAGCAACACTGGTTTATTCGGCTAAATTGTTGCAAGTGGAGAGTTTACACCAGAAATTGAGGCTGAATTGGTCCCCCTCCATATAGCAACTCAGCATTGTCTGAATATAGGGCAGCGGGAGGAGGATAAGAGTTAAGCCTGGATTAAAGTGGGATATGATCAGGTCTATCAGATCCTGTTGTGTGTGGCAATATTCGGTTCTTTCTAGCTGTAATATTGTGATCCAACATCAACCTGAATTTATATAGCGCCTTTAACGTAGGAATATAGGAACAGAAATTTAGCCCCTCGAGCTTGTTCCGCCATTCAGTGAGATCGAGGCTGATCTGCAACCTAACGCCATATCCCCGGCTTTGCCCCATATCTCTTAATACCCCTGGTTAACAGAAATCTATCAATCTCCGATTTAAAATTAACAATTGATCTAGCATCAATTGCCGTATGTGGAAGAGAGTTCCAAAATTCTACCATCCTTTGTGTGTAGAAGCGTTTCCTAATTTCACTCCTGAAAGGTCTGGCTCTAACTTTTAGACCATGCCCCCTAGTCCTAGATTCCCCAACCAGCGGAAATAGTTTCTCTCTATCTACCCTATCTGTTCCCCTTAATATCTTGAAAAGAGCGACTGGATGCGCAAGAGGCCAGAGCTGGAGGAACGCAAAGCTCTTGGAGGGCTGTAGGGCTGGAGAAGGTTTAGAGATAGGGAAGGGGCTCGGCCATGAAGGGATTTAAACGTGAGGATAAGAATTTTAAAGTTGAGGTATTGGAGGACCAAAAGCCAAAGTAGGTCACCGACCACAGGGGTGATGGGTGAGCGGGTGTGGGATAGGATACGGGCAGCAGGGATTTGGATGAGCTGAATATTAGGGAGGGTGGAGGATTGATGCCGAGCCAGGAGAGCATTGGAATAGTTGAGTCTAGAAGGAGAGACAATGCAACATGATCACAGTCACAGAGGATGTCATTTGTGACTTTGTTTAGGGCTGTGGCAGGGGTTGAAACCAAATTGGAGGGATTCAAACAGGGATTTGCAGGAAAGATGGACATGGACTTTGGAAATTATGCCACGTTCAAGGACTTTGGAGAGGAAAGAAAGGTTGGAGAAGGGGCAGTAGCTTTCACGGACAGAGGAGGGGCTGATGATGATTGTTTAGAAAGGGAGAGGGACAGTACCTGAGGAGAGGGAACCATTCACACTTTCAGCTATCATGGGGGGGGGTCAGGAAGGGTAGCTGAGTGGTCAGCAGTTTAGTGGGAAAGGGTTCAAAGGACCAGGAGGTGTGTCTCATGGACAAGGCGAACTCGGAGAGGGCATGGTAAGAAATAGGAGAGAAATTTTACAAAGTTGTAGGTTCAGGGCGAGGGCAGGGGAGAATTTTGGGTGAAGTTTGGCTCATAGTGCAAAGGGAAGGGGGAATGAGTCAGAGGCAGCTGAATGAATTGTCACAATCTCAGTGACAAAGAAGTCCATGAGCTGCTTGCATGTCTTGTTGGAGGTGAAGGTGGGGTTTTGGGGGGTGCTGGTGTGGGGGGGGGGGCGGTGCAGGGGAAAGGGTTGGTAGTGGAGAATAGAAGCCGGTGGTTATCTCTGTTCTCTAGGTTGATCTAGGAGTAGTGAACAGCGTTAGCAGAGGAGAGGAAGGCCCAATAGTGCTGGATGTGGTCTAGCCTGATCATGCAATGAATGGCTAAACCAGTTAGATGCCAGATACACTTAAGTCAACGTCCCTTGGACTTGAGGGAGCAAAGATCGGTGGCCATATCAGGAGTAATGACCCTGGTGGGAGAGGGCAACAGTTTCACTCGAGACAAGGGCATGAAAAGGTGAAAGTGGAGTGGTTGAGCAGATTGACACAATTAAGATTACCACAGACATGGTGAGCTGATGGTGTCGCAAATGGAAAATACTCTTTTTTTTTTTAATTGGCTTCCTAAGGTAATTATTTAGAGTTATTTTCCAAGAACTGTGCTACCTTTCCTTAAAAATACAAAAGAATTGTTAAAAATGGCTATAGCATTGGCATCCTATCCCCCATTTGTCAAAACTTAAAATCGTGTCTAAAGCAGAGAGAATAATAAAACTGGTGCAAAAGTAATGTAATTCAGGGCGTGGGGACTGGAATTTGGGATATATGATCGATAGAGTAACATCCCTTCTGAAATAAATGCTAGATTCCAATGGAATTGGCTGCTAGCAGAAGGTACACCCACTCTGAAATAGGTGGATCTATCCAAATTATAGAATAGTGATGGCAAAAGCTTTTTTAAATTATTCGTGCCTGGGATGTGGGCGTCGCTGGCAAGGCCAGCATTTATTACCCATCCCTAGTTGCCCTTGAGAAGGTGGTGGTGAGCCGCTTTCTTGAACCACTGCAGTCCATGTGGTGAAGGTACTCCCACAGTGCTGTTAGGGAGGGAGTTCCAGGATTTTGACCCAGCGACGATGAAGGATCGGCGATATACTTCTAAGTCGGGATGGTGTGTGACCTAGAGGTGAACTTGCAGGTGGTGGTGTTCCCATGTGCCTGCTGCCCTTCTCATTCTAGGTGGAAGAGGTCGCGGGTTTGGGAGGTGCTGCCGAAGAAGCCTTGGCGAGTTGCTGCAGTGCATCTTGTAGATGGTCCACGCTGCAGCCACGGTACGCCGGTGGTGGAGGGAGTGAATGTTTAAGGTGGTGGATGGGGTGCCAATCAAGTGGGCTGCTTTGTCCTGGATGGTGTCGAGCTTCTTGAGTGTTGTTGGAGCTGCACTCATCCAGGCAAAGTTGTGAGTATTCCATCACACTACTTACTTGTGCCTTGTAGATGGTGGAAAGACTTTGTGGAGTCAGGAGGCGTGACACTTGCCGCAGAATATCCAGCCTCTGACCTGCTCTTGTAGCCACAGTGTATTATGTGGCTGGTCCAGTTAAGTTCCTGGTCAATGGTAACCCCCAGGATGTTGATGGGGGAGGGGAGATTCGGTGATGGTAATGCCGTTGAATGTCAAGGGGCAGTGGTTAGATTCTCTCTTGTTGGAGGTAGTCATTGCCTGGCACTTGTGTGTGGCGAATGTTACTTGCCACTTATCAGCCCAAGCCTTAATGTCTTCCCACCCTTTTACCATCAAGTCCTTACCGTGGAGTTCACTGTGGGAATTCCCATATATGTCCTTAAAATGGAGGCAGAACAGGAGCAGGAGGAGGAGGAAATGATAAGAGATAAAATTATACCAAAAGAAAAAATGAACTAGGTGATCTCCTTCCACCAGACTCTACACACTATAGTGCCCCCTCGATGATGCCTCGGGAGAGTTCTGCTTAATAGCTCAGTTAGGAGACATAGAAGGAACTCTGTGTTTGATTTTAACTCGCCCGCCTGGTGAAATTCAGGTGGGTGGGGGGGGCAGTTAAAATGGATTGGGAGATTTACCCACCCCTTTCCTGCCCCAATCTGACTGACTGCAATGTTAAATTGCACGCAGCAAGGGCACCTGCCCCAAGCTGGCGGGGTCATCTTTCAATATGCTGCAGGCTCCGAAGATGTCATTGGGGCACGATCTGCTATTTTAACCTAAGACCGAAGCGGGGGAGCAGTGTTGGCAAAACCTGCCGGAAACTGTAGCCAGGGTCAGTAAAGTAAGTTTTTTATTTTTTTTAAATCGTTTCCTTTTGGGCCATGAGGAGAAGGGATGCTCCTCCGGGCACACAAGAAGCCTTGGGCCTCCACTGCCCCGGGCTACCCCCGCTCCCTGCCCCATGATCGGTATTCTCCTCCCAGAACGCATGCCTTGTGCCACAGACCTGGGTCTTGGAGCTGAGGTGGCCTCATCTTGTGCTTCTGAGTCCTGAGAGGACACTTTAGCAGGGTGCACCATCACTGTAGATGCAGAGGCAGCCTCGCCCTGTTTCCTGACACCTTCGTGAGCAGGTATCGGAGGGTATTCTGGCGCACCACTTGTGCTGGGTCCTGGAACTGACCCCCCAATGAACAGCAGAATGGCTGACCTAATCGTATCAATTAGGTCCAGTAAACCATGAGAGATGGTGCCACCCAAACTCTAGCAATGTGCTTTCCATTATTCTTTCCCCCATGGTCCCTCAATGACTGAAGGCCAGTAGTCAAAGCAACCGCTTTGAGTGCACTGGCTGGTCTGCTGGCCCACCTGTCAGGAGAGACAGACACAAATGTTTTTGGTGCCATCAACCGCTGCTGGTAAACCTGCATTGTGCCAAATCTTTCTCGGCACTGAAGATGGCACTGCACTTGCCCATGACATCTGCCATCTGTTAAAAGGTCCTCTGAGATGATCCTCAGTGCCTCCATGTGAGTGCAATGCTCACCTAGCTTCCTTCTTTGTAGAGCAGGACCCGTGAGATCTCGATTCCTAGGCTGGGGAGTCAGGAACTGACCTCTGCAGAGCTTCCACTCCCCAGCGCCAGATTTATTTCCATCTCTGACCACTCTGGCATCATGATGGTAATGAATGAAGGAGTGGCACACATAAAGAGATTGTAAGCAAGGGTTGGGTAGCAAGTAGCTTACCTTGGCTGCTCTGGTGAGGTCATTAAATGTTTCCTTGCACTGGGGTTCAGGGGCAGCTACCACTCTCCACTAAGCCCGTAACACATCCTTGTCAGGTATTCAGACCCTTACTCCGGACACCCCATCCTTTCTGCTCCATATCTCCTTTAGGAGGATATGCAGGATTGACTCCCTGCAGTTTGCTGCTTGCTTCTTTGATGTGGGTGCCATCCTTGTCACCCAGGTTACCTGCTTCATGCAGCACTCCCTTTGTCTCTTTAAGCAGCAGCAGGTTTTATCAGCATGAAAATGGCGCCGAGAGGAATATTGAAGAGTAAATTCACTTGATCCCATGGTCCCAGCAAGGGGCTACACTTGAGGGGAGTATGGATTAGAGGTAGGACTACAACATTGTAATGACAGTCTTGGATCCACCCTGCTTTTCAACACGACTCCCCACTGGGAGTGCGAGATTGAAGAATTTTCCATTAAATGTTTGCACAGCAACAATGCCGATTGTAATTTCTACCCTAATAACAAAACATCTAGCTTGCATAATATACTCATAGCAGCATCCATTTGTACCCACTTTCTCCCACCACCATTGGCATCCTACTTTCTTTCAGTCCTTCTGAGATCTAAGATTAATTGCCTAATCTCTCATATTCCATAGCTAGCTCCCCTTTTCACCTTTAGCCTGTGTTAGTCTTACACCGTCATCACCTGGATTAAGGACACCTCTCTCCATCACAGGTACTTAATTCTCCACTGCTGTTATCTCCACTTCTCCACATCCCTGTCCATAGTCATTCAGATCCCTATCCACATTAAACCTGTTTTACTCATTACTTTTAGACTGCAGATTGCCACAATCACTTAATTTGCTTCTTATCCACACAAACTCTGCACCTTCTGGACGACGTTCAGGCTTGGGCTGATAAGTGGCAGGTAACATTCACGCCACAGAAGTGCCAGGCAATGACTATCTCCAACAAGCGAGAGTCTAACCATTGCCCCTTGACATTCAACGGCATTACCATCGCCGAATCCCCCACCATCAACATCCTGGGGGTCAAAATTGACCAGAAACTTAACTGGACCAGCCACATAAATACTGTGACAACAAGAGCAGGTCAGAGGCTGGGTATTCTGCTGCGAGTGTCTCACCTCCTGACTCCCCAAAGCCTTTCCACCATCTACAAGGCACAAGTAAGGAGTGTGATGGAATACTCTCCACTTGCCTGGATGAGTGCAGCTCCAACAACTCTCAAGAAGCTCAACATAATCCAGGACAAAGCAGCCCGCTTGATTGGCACCCCATCCACCACCTTAAACATTCACTCCCTCCACCGCCAGCGGACCGTGGCTGCAGTGTGTACCATCTACAAGAAGTACTGCAGCAACTCGCCAAGGCTTCTTCAGCAGCACCTCCCAAACACGTGACCTCTCCAACCTAGCAGGACAATGGCAACAGGCGCATGGGAACACCACCACCTCCAAGTTCCCCTCCAAGTCACACACCATCCCGACCTAGAAATATATTGCCAATCCTTCATCGTTGCTGGGTCAAAATCCTGGAGCTCCCTCCCTAACAGCACTGTGGGAGTACCTTCACCACACGGACTGCAGCAGTTCAAGAAGGCGGCTCACCAGCACCTTCTCAAGGGCAACTAGGGATGGGCAATAAATGCTGGCCTTGCCAGCGACGCCCACATCCCATAAACGAATAAAAAAAAAACCTTAACTGGCTTCACTTCCTAACTGCACTCACTGATCCTACCTACGCTAATTTATCTTCTGAGCTAGGCCCATATACTTTAGTTTCACTGTTCCTTATTAAAAGAAAAGAGAAAAAGACTTGCATTTATATAGCACCTTTCACGACTACCGGACGTCCCAAAGCACTTTATAGCCAATACTTTTGAAGTGTAGTCACTGTTGTAATGTAGGAAACGTGGCAGCCAATTTGCGCACAGCAAGCTCCCACAAACAGCAATGTGATAGTGACCAGATCATCTGCTTTTAGTGATGTTGATTGAGGGATCAATATTGATCAGGACACTGGGGATAACTCCCCTGCTCTTCAAAATAGTGAGGTCGCACAACACCAGGTTATAGTCCAACAGTTTTATTTGAAATCACAAGCTTTCGGAGCTATCGATCGCCCCTTCCTCAGGTGAAGTAGAGAAATACAGACTCGACAAAGCATATATAGATAGAGAACAATGCATGTGTACCTTACAATTGCAGACAACTAAATTAAATCATCCTGACTATCTGCCGAGGTGTGATAAAGTTAATCAGGTCAGCCAGGAAGGTACCACATCAAAGACATAGCAAGATACAACTGAGACAATGAGGTGGAGTCGCAGGGAGTCTAACGTGTCAAAAGCTGCCGTCTGTATGTAAAACGATAAGCTGTAAAATTTTTACTTTTTTACTGGGAAAATTTTTACTTTTTTACTGGGAATCACATCTGTGAACAAGCCAACGACGACTCGAGTCCGGATCACGTCATGTATCGTGACATAAACCCAAGATCCCGGTTGAGACATTCTTCAAAATAGTGCCATGGGATCCGCCTGAGAGAGCAGACGGGGCTTCGGTTTAACGTCTCATCCAACAGACAGCACCTCCGACAGTGCAGCGCTCCCTCAGCACTGTACTGGGAGTGTCAGCCTAGATTTTTGTGCTCAAGTCTCTGGAGCGGGACTTGAACCCACAAACCGCTTGCTGACCCAGAAGCGAGGGTACTACCCACTGAGCCATGGCTTACACTTCCTTTAATCTTCTTTTGCTCTTTGGCCACACCCACCTTTATTGGTTTCACTCACATAGTGCATTTACTCGCAGATTGCTGTTTGTTCCCTGTTGTGGCCCTCTTATATAATGGTCGCTCTCCCTTGACAGGAAAGTAGCAGTTTACATTCCTCCTGGAGGAGGATAAGTGATTTCTTGACTGCTATTTGACTCTCATGACATCCCCATCAAACTACGAGCTCTGCCGATAAAGCTATCTGAACCTATATATGTCTGATTGAAACTTGAGACTCCTTCTGACAACCTTCATCCAATATGAAAAGAAGAACAGCTCTTGTGACTTATCACATTGCAAACCTTTTATTTGAAATGCATTTACCAATATTGTCACATTTGCTGACCAGTGTAATTCTTCCCTCTATTTTGCAAGGAGTAGTCTCTCAAAATGGTTTCCTGAAATTTACCTTTCAAAGACAAAAGTGAGTTCTAATTCTGGCCTCTTGAGCATCCCTGATTTTAATCACTCCACCATTGGTGGCCATGCCTTCAGCTGCCTGGGCCCTAAGTTCTGGAATTCCCTCCCTAAACCTCTCCGCCTCTCTTTCTTACTTTAAGATGCTCCTTGAAACCTATCTCTTTGACCAAGCTTTTGGTCATCTGCCCTAATTTATAATGCTCCTGTGAAGTGCCTTGGGACATTTTACTACTTTAAAGGCGCTATATAAATACAATTAGTTGTTTGGCCTCAGACAATAAAGCGATCAAATTCAGATTTGGTTCCTGAACCAGTGTGCACTCTACCCAAATTTTCTTAGATGCTTAGTTTGAAATCCTGTGTGTGTTTAACATTTCACTTTCCTCATTGTATGCGGGAGAGAGTCGAGCAATTCCTTAGCCACATCATTGCAACAGGAAGTGGTGGTAGGACAGTGATCAAACAAACTGAACAAAAAGAGCCTCACTCATCCTGCTCTGACTTTGAGTGCCATATAGTGCCATCAAGTCAAACCGTGTTTGACTTGGATTTTCTTTTACGATTGTGTCCTCGTGCAAGAAACACAGAAAGCTAGCATGTAGGTACAGCAAGCAATAAGGAAGGCAAATGGCATGTTGGCCTTTATTGCAAGGGGGTTGGAGTATGAGAGTAAGGAAGTCTTGCTACAATTGTACAGGGCCTTGGTGAGACCACACCTGGAGTACTGTGCACAGTTCTGTTCTCCTTTTCTAAGGAAGGACATACTTGCCTTGGAGGCGGTGCAATAAAGGTTCACCAGATTGATTCCTGGGATGAGAGGGCTGTCCGGTGATGAGAATGGGCCTATACTCTATGAGTTTCGAAGAATGAGAGGTGATCACATTGAAACATACAAGATTCTGAAGGGGTTTGACAGGGTAGATGCTGAGAGGTTATTTCCCCTGGCTGGAGTGTCTAGAACTAGGGGGCATAGTCTCAGGATAAGGGGTAGGCCACTTAAGACTGAGATGAGGAAGAATTTCTTCATTCAGAGGGTTGTGAATCTTTGGAATTCTCTGCCCCAGAGGGCTGTGAATGCTGAGCCTTTGAGTATATTCAAGGCTAAGAAAGATAGATTTTTGGACTCTCGGGGAATCAAGGGATATGGGGATCGGGCGGGAAAGTGGAGATGAGGTCGATGATCAGCCATGATCTTATTTGAATGGCGGAGCAGGCTTGAGGGGCCGTATGGCCTACTCCTGCTCCTAATTCTTATGTTCTTATATTACATTAACAGATATACCTGAGTGTACATTTAATATGAACAATTAGCGATAAAGCGCGTGAGCCCCGATTTTAACCCTGCCCGCCCAGCGGAATGGAGCAGCGTTCCAGCCCTCGCCACTTTAACTCCCGGGTTTTCAGGGGGGAGTGGAGGCCACCCGTTGCAGGCGGGGGGGGGGGGGGGGGGGTCTGATAAATGCTGAAAAGCCAGCAGCACGCAGCAGTGGCCCAGAAGAGGCTTGGGTAAGCAGTCAATTTTTTCAAATATTTGATAGGTTCCTTGTGGTCCAGGAGGAGCAGTCATATTAAATGTATGTCCAGGTATATTTCTCAATGTAATAATGAAGTACAGGTGAGGGAGAGTAGTATCCTTAATCCAGGTGATGACTGCTCCTCCTGGCCTCCTCTCCCCTGGGCTACCCCCCCTCTCCCCACCCCACCACACACACTCCTCTGGCCGCGATAATCCCAGATTTTCCTTCCGCATGACTTACCTCGACGGAAACTGTACCCACGGGATCCCTGATCAATTCCCGCTGGACGTGACATCAGTCCCCCTGCTTTTGGGTCGGGGGAGGGACAGATCTGAGCTATTCAAATGAGGCCTGGGAGATAACATGACCCGGTGAGTGCCGAGGAGTCCGTGGGGGATTCCTGCCCACCTTGTACCCCGCTCGCCCCGAGTTAAAACAATGCCTTGGAATGTCGCCATTACATAGGATATACGGCACAGAAACAGGCCATTCGGTCCAACTAGTCCATGCCGGCGTTTATGCTCCACTCGCGCCTCCTCCTGTCTTTCCTCATCTAACTCTATCAGCATAACCCTCTATTCCCTTCTCCCTCATATGCTTGACTATCCTCCCCTTAAATGCATCTATACTATTCACTTCAACCAGTCCCTGTGGTAGCGAGTTCCACATTCTCACCACTGTCTGGGTAAAGAAGTTTCTTTTGAATTCCCTATATGATGCTTTAATTTACCAGAGGCTTTTTGTGTCTGATTATGCTTTGTCAGAGATTATGCTCAATATGCAACATTTTAAATATATCTTGAGTTTACTACTATTCCTCCATTTATTCGTAGAACACTACCAGCTGTACGTACCTGAGTCAGCGACAGTGGGCACAGCTGTAGGTAAGATTAAGGCAACTGATCCCGACATTGGAATGAATGCAGACATGAGATACAGCATCACTGATGGAGATGGTTTAGGGGTTTTCACCATTTCCACGGACAAAGACACCAGGGAAGGAGTTATTATTCTAAAGAAGGTAAGGATTTAATTTTTTTAATTTTGGTAAAATTGAAATGCATGATCGCGCGTTGTTTTGTATCCCGCTAAATCTAATGGACTGCTAACAAGTCTGTGATCTCTTCATGCATTCAGCCACTGAACTATGAAAAGAAGAAAATGTACACTGTAAAGATAGAAGGAGAAAACACTCACATTGATCCTCGCTTTTGGAGCCTGGGCCCGTTCAAGGACACTGCGACTCTGAAAATCATCGTTGGAGATGTGGATGAGGCTCCCGTGTTTTCAGTGCCCTTTTACGTGATGGATGTTTCTGAAAATTCAAAACTAGGATCTGTGGTTGGAGCAGTGACCGCACAAGATCCTGACAGTGCCAAAAGTCTCATCAGGTAGGCCCTTACTGCATTCAGTTAAAAACCTAATAATGATAGTGTTCCAAGATGTTAGCTATATTGATCAATAAATTATGCTAAGGTTCAAAACTCCGAGCTGACAGGAATCATAAAGGTCCTGTTTATTGAATTTTCTAATGCTTGACATCTTAAGATATTAAGTCCTAAGTCCTCTTTAGTATAGTGGTAAGTATCCCTGCCTGTCTCGTGGTGAGACCTGGGTTCCAATTCCCTGACCGGGAGAGGTAAAAGAATATGCCAACGCAGACTCAATGAGCTGAATGGCCTCCTTCTGTGCTGTACTATTCTATGATTCTAAGTTGTATCCGTAATTAGTCCACACCTGGAGCACTGGGCTTTCCAAGCATTCAGTCCTTTTAAAATTGTGTTATTTGACGTTTAGGGTCCATATTTTTCAACAAGGACTTTGTAAGTTTCCAGGACAGGCCAACATTGAAGCCCATTTGCTTCATATGGGTGGGTTGGTCACTTTCTGGATGGACTGCGGTATAGTGAGTGTAAGGTTCCACCTTACTGAAAAGATAAAGTGGCATCAGCTGATTTGTACTACATAGGATGATATAGTATATACAGCACAGAAACAGCCTGCTTATTCCAGGTCAGCAAAGTGAACACACTTGAAAACCAGGTTCTAACAAGTAGACGGTGCAATGCATTAATTAATGTGTTCATTAGCAGAACTTCATGCAGTGGGAGATCACAGGCATATTGCCTACTCTAGTATGAAAGTGACAATTATTACACAGGATATACAGCACAGAAACAGACCATTCCGCCCAACCAGTCCATGCCGGCGTTTATGTTCCACTCGAGCCTCCTCCCATCTTTCCCCATCTAACTCTATCAGTGTAACCCTCTATTCCCTTCTCCCTCATATGCTTATCTAGCCTCCCCTTAAATGCATCGATACTATTCGCCTCAACCACTCCCTGTGGTAGCGAGTTCCACATTCTCACCACTCTTTGGGTAAAGAAGTTTCTTCTGAATTCCCTATTTGACTTCTTGGTGACTATCTTATATTGATGGCCTCTAGTTTTGCTCTTCCTCACAAGTGGAAACACTCTCTCTGTATCACTCTATCAAAACCTTTCTTAATTTTAAAGACCTCTATTAGGTCACCCCTTAGCCTTCTCTTTTCACGAGAAAAGAGACCCTGCCTGTTTCCTGATAGGTATAACCTTGCATTTCTGATATCATCTGTGTAAATCTTTTTTGCACTCTCTCCAGTGCCTCTATATCCTTTTTATAATATGTTGACCAGTATTGTACACAGTACTCCAAGTGTGGTCTCACTGTTACTAAGTTCATGGCGCAGAATGTACTGCTCTCAGATGGAGAGGGATGCAGTGAAGTGAAGGGGTGAAAAATGGAAATAGAAACCTGTTTATTTTTATATAGACTGCTGAGTAAAATGAAAGAAGCATCAAGCATTTGTTACACTAGTTCTGACCTGCTGCCAGAATTATATGGAGCAATGATTTCTGCCACAGTATCGCAATGTTACATTCCGTTGAACGCAAAGTGGAACATGTAATGTGAATGAACCACGAA
This sequence comes from Squalus acanthias, assembly GCA_030390025.1. Lineage (NCBI taxonomy): Eukaryota > Metazoa > Chordata > Chondrichthyes > Squaliformes > Squalidae > Squalus > Squalus acanthias. The sequence goes on from CM059428.1 coordinate 12,355,368, forward strand.
ACGAGCAAAGTTTAAAACAAACATTCGATATTAAGTATGTTGTAAAGTTGAATAGAGGAGTTTTAAAGGCTTCACAAGATTATGTAGTACACAATCTTTATCCCAACAGTAGCCCTTGCAAAGTAATGAATAGAGTACACTGGTGCTGCCCTTGCAAAAGTAGAATCATAGAAATTTACGGCACAGAAGGAGGCCATTCGGCCCATCTTGTCTGTGCCGGCCGACAAAGAGCTACCCAGCCTAATCCCACTTTCCAGCTCTTGTTTTTTTAAAATTCGCTTATGGGATCTGGGCGTCGCTGGCAAGGCCAGTATTTATTGCCTATCCTTAGTTGCCCTTGAGAAGGTGGTGGTGAGCCACCTTCTTGAACCGCTGCAGTCCGTGTGGTGAAGGTACTCCCACAGTGCTGTTAGGGAGGGAGTTCCAGGATTTTGACCCAGTGACGATGAAGGATCGGCGATATACTTCTCAGTCAGGATGGTGTGTGACTTGGAGGGGAACTTGGAGGTGGTGGTGTTCCCATGTGCCTGCTGCCCTTGTCCTTCTAGGTGGAAGAGGTCGCGGTTTTGGGAGGTGCTGCCGAAGGAGCCTTGGTGAGTTGCTGCAGTGCATCTTGTAGATGGTACACACTGCAGCCACGGTACGCCGATGGTGGAGGGAGTGAATGTTTAAGGTGGTGGATGGTCCGTAGCCTTGCAGGTTACGGCACTACAAGTTAATATCCAAGTACTGTACTTTTTAAATGTGTTGAGGGTTTCTGCCTCTACCACTCCTTCAGTAGTAGACTTCACAAGAATATGTAAAAATAAAAGTACATTGATGTCTTTTGGCATAATAAAAATCGTGTTCTGTTTGGGACTAACTGGAGGCGATATGCAGGAGGAGTAATATGCTTAGTTTAAACAGAGAGCTTCTAATCATGTGTCCGACACGGTAGATAATGTAAAGAGAATGCTTTTGAACTGTATGAACTAGAATAACTGTATATATAAAAACTGCAATTCATTATTAAATACCTTTGCATTAATGCTTACAGTACTGATGTTGCCTTGACTGATGAATTAATGAATTTAAGGGAAATGGCCATGATTGAGTCGGTTAGCTTTAAATTCAAAGCACGCTTAGAGATTGCAGGAGAGGAGGTCCTCCAGCAACCATGAAATCGATACAATATATGCTATCAAGTGGCTGAAGTAAGGCTTGTAAATCTTTTACTCAGTAAAGACTCTTGGTAGTTTTGATGTTTAAACACACAAGGGATTTTGATAAGCTATAAATAATTTAGCTCCAGCTCTCACCAAAAAATGAATTTTCTTTTTTTTTTACACTCAGTAAAAGGGCAATGTCATCTTTCAAGACATTTTCACAATTTTGAAAAAAAGAAATGGTGCGCGGAAGGATGTTTTATTCGCAATACGAAGATGTCAAATCGCATCCATCATTTTTGTTTTAATCTTTAATTAAAAATAAGTATACAGGACAGGGTGGCGCAGTGAATTAGCATGGGGACTTAAACCCGCAGAGCCGGAGTTTGATCCAGGCCAGATCGACTGAATGAAACTCTTATCTCCGCACCATCTGAAGGCTTCCAGGTAAATTAAGTTTGGTGAAGTACTTCGGCAGCACCTCCCAAACCGGCGACCCCCACCACCTGGAAGGACAAGGGCAGCAGGCGCATGGGAACACCATCACCTCCAAGTTCCCCTCCAAGTCACACGCCACACTGACTTGGAAATATATCGGCCGTTCCTTCATCTTCGCTGGGTCAAAATCCTGGAACTCCCTCCCTAACAGCACTGTGGGAGTACCTTCACCACACCGACTGCAGCGGTTCAAGAAGGCGGCTCACCACCACCTTCTCAAGGGCAATTAGGGATAGGCAATAACTGCTGGCCTTACCAGCGACGCACACATCCCATGAACGAATAAAAAAAAAAGCAACCCAGTGGACACGCTGCAGAGAGAGAACTAGCAGGACAGTCGGCACATGAAATAAAGGAGCCACAATGCTGTGAGTGTTCTTCTGTGGTTACATCAAAGCACATTTCCTTTCCTGCTGCGTAGAAGGAGCATTACTCTACAGCTACACCTGACCTGCGATTACTTATTGCTGAAAATGTGTGCTAAAAGTGGAAAAGTGCTCCGTTCTCCAGCACTGACACATCCATCACCTTTGACAAAGCCACTGGGAAATATAAATTACAAAAAAAAGACAAAGACTGCAAGAGTCAGCACAGTTTTTAACTTTATAATGCCAACAGAACCATTTAATTGTGCTACTTGTCACTTCTCCCAGTCATAACTTAATCTTTTGCTAAATATGTGACGGTTTGAATTTGACCTTTCTCCGGGAGCAGGTCATAATGAAGTAGCTGCTCTGCTCCCATTCTAATCAGGGTTTACAATACAGTTCTGATTCCATTTCTTCAGCTGTGCCGTAGTACATCATTGGGTTATCGTGGCTGCCGCTTACATTTGAGGTTGGAGCGGGGATCTAGAACTTTTTGTGAGCTCTGATTCACGTAGGCATTTATTTGTGATGTATGCTTTTAAGCGACTATTTTTAAATGAGCTGACAAGAATAATTAGCTACTTTCAGCCTGTGAAAGCCGAGTAGTGGTGCAGGAGGTAGTGTAACTTTGAAAAACAACTCTTGTCCTTTTTTTTCACCCACCTCTTCCACAACAAAAGGAAATGAATGCAAGGTCATCTCTCGTTGGAGATCTTTTTTATATTGCAGCAGTTGCGATCGGGGGAGTCCTGGGAGCGCTATACCCAACTCTTAGGCTGAAAAATCTTGGCATGTCAGCAGCCTTGTGTGCAGTATAAAGGGAGCGCCGGGATATCTTTGTGTCTTTAGTAACCAATAGAGACAGGCAAATGCTTAACTGTTGATCATTCTGCCATTGCAATTTTACACTTCATCTAGAGCCATCTTTTGTTTACTTGTCCCATTACCATCTCCTTTTGCCTTGCACCATCATCCCTTTTGTCTCTTAATCTCTCCTGCCTTCCAACCTATCACAGACCTTCCCTTTTGTTCTTTCCTCCCCTCCCCCCTTTCCCTGCCCCTGCACTTGCTTAAAAACCTGTTGCATATCCAACTTTTTCCAGTTCTGACGAAGGGTCATCGACCTGAAACATTGACTCTGATTCTCTCTCTACAGATGCTGCCTGACCTGCTGAGTATTTACAGCATTTTCTGTTTTTACTTCTTAACTGCTTGATTCAGTGATTGGATCACTGACTGGCTGTGAATCCCTGCAGGACTGATTAAACAGATTGCCTTGGACAGTTTACCCTTGAATCGAACTAACAAATGTTGTTAAATAACAACAGAAAACGCTGGAAAAACTCAGCAGGCCAGGCAGCATCCGTGGAGAGAGAAAGAGAGTTAACGTTTCAGGTCGATGACCTTTCGTCAGAACTGTGAAGAGCCGGAAATCAAATAGATTTAAGGCCAGAGTAAAGCTGGGAAAAGGGGGAGGGGATAAAAGAACAAAGGGGGAGATGAAGAGACATTAAGAGACATTAAGAGATATGCAAGGCTAGAGGTGGTGTTAATGTGACAGATTAAGGCTGAAAGAAGTGTGAAATCCACTGGCAGAATGAAGGACAGCTGCCAGCTTCTAGGAGGAAAAAAAAGGTGGGGGGGGGGGGCAAATAAAAGGGTGGAAAAAATAAAATATAAATGTGATTGGAGCTGAGGTTATAATCTAAAATTGTTGAACTCGATATTGAGTCCAGAGGGCTGTAGCGTGCCTAAACGAAAGATGAGGTGCTGTTCCTCGAGCTTACGCTGCGCTTCAGTGGAACAGTGTAATAGGCCGAGGACGGTGAGGTCAGAGTGGGAGTGAAGCGGTGAATTAAAGTGACAGGCCACCGGGAGCTCGGGGTCCCCCTTACGGACTGAACGGAGGTGTTCCGCAAAGCGGTCACCCAATCTGCGTTTGGTCTCCCCAATGTAGAGGAGACCACATCGTGAGCAGCGAATACAGTATACTAAATTGCAGGAAGTACAAGTAAATCGCTGTTTCACCTGGAAGGGGTCTTTGGGGCCCTGGACAGTGGGAAGAGGGGAGGTGTAAGGGCATGTGTTGCATCTCCTGCGCGTGCACGGGAAGGTGCCGGGCGAAGGGGAAGGGGTGCTGGGGGTGGTAGAGGAGTGGACTAGGGTGTCGCGGAGGGAGCGGTCCCTGCGGAATGCTGAAAGGGGAGGTGAGGGGAAGATGTGTTTGGTGGTGGGATCACGCTGGAGGTGGCGGAAATGGCGGAGGATGATCCGTTGAATGTGGAGGCTGGTGGGGTGAAAGGTGAGGACAAGGGGAACCCTATCGTGGTTCCGGGAGGGAGGGGCAGGGGTGAGGGCAGAAGTGCGGGAGATAGAACGGACACGGTCGAGGGCCGTGTCGACCACGGTAGAGGGGAATCCTCGGTTGAGGAAAAAGGAAGACATGTCGGAAGCACTGGTATGGAAGGTGGCATCATCAGAGCAGATGCGGCGGAGACGGAGAAACTGGGAGAATGGAATAGAGTCCTTACAGGAGGCGGGGTGGGAGGAAGTGTAGTCCAGGTAGCTGTGGGAGTCAGTGGGCTTGTAGTGAATGTTAGTCAATAACCTATCCCCAGAGATGGAGATGGAGAAGTCGAGGAAGGGAAGGGAAGAGTCGGAGATGGACCATGTGAAGGTGAGGGAAGGGTGGAAATTGGAAGCATAGTGAATGAAATGTTCTAGTTCAGGGCGAGAGCAGGAGACGGCACCGATACAGTCATCAATGTACCGGAAAAAGAGGTGAGGGAGGGGACCCGAGTAGGACTGGAACAAAGAGTGTTCCACATATCCCACGAAAAGGCAGGCATAGCTAGGACCCATGCGGGTACCCATAGCAACACCTTTAATTTGGAGGAAATGGGTAGAGTCAAAGGAGAAGTTGTTCAATGTGAGAACAAGTTCAGCCAGGCGGTGGAGGGTGGTGGTGGATGGGGACTGGTTGGGCCTCTGTTCAAGGAAGAAGCGGAGCGCCCTCAGGCCATCCTGGTGGGGAATGGAGGTGTAGAGGGATTGTACGTCCATAGTGAAGAGGAGACGGTTGGGGCCGGGAAACTGGAAACTGTTAAAATGGCGGAGGGCATCGGAAGAGTCGCGGATGTAGGTGGGAAGAGACTGGACAAGGGGAGAAAAAATAGAGTCGAGATAGGAAGAGATAAGTTCCGTGGGGCAAGAACAGGCTGAAACGATGGGTCTACCGGGGCAGTCCTGTTTGTGGATCTTGGGAAGGAGGTAGAAGCGGGCTGTGCGCGGTTGGGGAACTATGAGGTTGGCGGCCGTGGGGGGAAGATCTCCAGAGGAGATGAGGTCAGTGACGGTCTTGGACACGGTGGCTTGATGTTCAGTAGTGGGGTCATGGTCCAGGTGGAGGTAGGAGGAGGTGTCAGAGAGTTGGCGTTCAACTTCCGCTAGGTAGAGGTCGGTTCGCCAAACAACAACAGCGCCACCCTTGTCAGCAGGTTTAATGACAATGTCAGGGTTGGATCGGAGAGAATGGAGTGCTGCAAGTTCAGAGGGAGGTAGGTTGGAGTGAGTGAGGGGAGCAGAGAAATTGAGCTGGCCGATGTCACGGCGGCAGTTAGCAATGAAAAGATCTAGAGAGGGTAAGAGGCCAGAGGGAGGGGTCCAGGTGGAACGAGAATTCTGAAAGCGGGAGAAAGGGTCAGCCGTGCGGGGGGAAGACTCCTGGCCAGAGAAGTGGGCACGGAGACGGAGGCGGCGGAAAAAGAGCTCAGCATCGTGCCGAGCTCGAAATTCATTGAGATGGGGGCGTAAGGGGATGAAGGTCAGGCCTTTGCTGAGGACTGATCGTTCGGAGTCAGAGAGGGGAAGGTCAGAGGGGATAGTGAAAACGCGGCAGGGGGTGAGATTGGGAGAAGGGGGGTCAGAGGAAAGTGAAGGGGAAGAAGGTTCCGGAGGGGCGTTAGTGTCCGAGAGTTGTTGAAGCTTGCGATCCTTGACATCGGAAAGGAAGAAGAAAAGTTTTTTGTTGAAGCGTCGGATGAGTCCAAGGATGAAATGGAACTGTGGACCCGGACAGCTTTGAGATAGAGTGCGTCGGTGCTGCTGAAGAGAGAGGTCGAGAGTGTTCATGTGGCGCCGCATGGCGTTGAGCGTGGATGTCAAGATGCGGCGAGAGCAGTAGTTCGAGGAACGATGAATATCTTGGAGATATTTGTAATCCTGGGTTGATCCGAAACACGAAGGGTGGAAGTTTAGTTGGAATCCACGTGGGATAAGTCGGAACCGGAGACAGTTGCTGAGGAAAGTAATGTGGCTGTGAAACCGAGTCTTGGAAGATACCTGATCAAACACGAGAAGGGAAACTGAAATCAATGAAGATGAACAAGGTTGAAGAGCCAAACGGAAATCCCGTCGAAGAGAAGAGCAGAACTTCTTCAAGGTAGGCATTCCTAGAAGAGAGGTGGCAGTGAACCAAACACTAATACGATAGCAAAATACTGCGGATGCTGGAAATCTGAAATAACAACAGAAAACGCTGGAAAAACTCAGCAGGCCAGGCAGCATCCGTGGAGAGAGAAAGAGAGTTAACGTTTCAGGTCGATGACCTTTCGTCAGAACTGTGAAGAGCCGGAAATCAAATAGATTTAAGGCCAGAGTAAAGCTGGGAAAAGGGGGAGGGGATAAAAGAACAAATGTTGTTGTTGGCCAGCATTTTAATGCTTTGGCGGGTTGGGAGCGGGGCGGGGGGAGGTTGGGGGGGCTTGGAAGCAGTCGGGAAACCCGGGAGAATGGGTTTCCCCCCAGGCCGTGCCGAATTTAACGGCTGGGCCTGATTTGCAGTTGAAACCTCTGTTTCCCACCCGCAGCCAACCAGCTCGAGAGGCTGGCTGGCTGGCTGCAGGCGGGTAGGCCTGCGGCACTAGGCCACAGAGAGGATGGAGGGAGGGATCGCGTGGGGGCCGGTAGCTGGTCAGGGGGCTGGAGCAGGACATCGGCGGGGGGGTGGGGGGAGTGGGTGCGGTGGCTGATTGACGGGTGGGGAGGGCGGGGGACAGATGGCATGAAATGCTTGAAATAGTATAAAATAAACTTCCCTCTGTTTACTAATTAACATTGCTACTCACTATAGCAATGAGTCTGGATCCCATGTCTGTTGGCTTAAATGTTGAGTCAAAATGCTACAAGAAATATTATCAATGAACAATATTCAGTGCAGGCAATATGGGTACAATTGTAAAACATTATACCAGTATTCAACTGATAATTGCATCTGGCTGTTGCAGTGAACAAAGGATACAGGATACACTTTTGATTAGAACAACTAACATAAAGGCCGTGATTTTCTCAATTGATGCGGCTTGGGAGCGGGTCAGGTGGCTTCCGGGTTCCAGTCCCGCCCCCAACTACATCCGGCCCACAGACATGATTTTACGTCAATTGGCCTTGTTAAGCCTGCCATGCGGGCTTGCCGGCCAATTAAGATGAAGCTGGTCAGATGATGTCATTTGGTGACGCGTCATCTGCTGGTTTTCTTAAAGGGACCGCGCCCAATTTTTTTTGACAGCTGATTTCTCTGTGATTGACAGCATTGAGGTGCTGCAAACACTGACAATCACTGTACAAAGGTGAGCTCTTGCACCCAGGCTCTCCAGTGACTCCCTCCTTAGGCTAGAACAGATGGCAGCTGCAGGTGAGGTTACAGAAGCGATCTGTCACTGGTGAGAGAGGTTCTCCCAATGAGGTGGGACGAGACATACAATTCAAAACTTGTCACCTACAGAAAAGTCTAAATGTATTAAAAATGAATTTCCCAACATTTTCTTACCTCTGAAATTCACCAGTGTACCATTGGATCCTTCACACCACTTCTGCAGCTGTCATCAATGCAGAAACATTACAGCAGACTCACAACACGCCACACTTACCTAGCGTGGTGTCCGGACGTTGGGAAGCCCGAAGTAGAAGTGTCAAAATTGAAAAAGAGCCTGTCAACAACTGTTAACAACCTTTAACAGGCAGTTAAGTAGCTATAATCCTCTTCCCGCCGCTAGGTGTCGGGTCCATACGCAAATCGGGGACCCGACACTTGGGAAGATTGATTGGAGGCGGGTTGACAGCGGGTTTCCTGCCCGCTGTCAATCTTTGCCGGAGGCCCCGCCTCCAAACCCGCCCCCTGAGCGCCGGCAAAATTTCGTCCATAATGTGCGAGCTTCCTCAGTCATGTGCTCCGATCTAACAGCCTGTCTGAGCATTTCTGGAGTCAATCACTACCTGCATCCACCACAAATTACTGAGGGCCCCAAATCCCTGGGATGAAGGCCAGAGAGGATTGATTACTTCAGAATCCAGGCCGACATTTCCCTGCAGGGAATTATTAACATTTGGTTTTTTTTCCTTCTCTTTGGCCCATTAAGCTATTCGCGTGGCAAGATCTAACATAGATAAGTGTGAGGTGGTTTATTGGTAGGAGGAATAAGGCGGCCACATACTCCTTGAGTGTCCAAATGGGGTAGAGGAGCAGTGTGATCTGGGGGTACAGATTCACAAATCACTAAAAGTAGCGGTTAATAAGGCCCTAAACAAAGGCAAATAAACCACTGGGGTTCATTTCTAGAGGGATAGAATTGAAAAGCAGAGAAGTTATGTTAAACCTGCATCGAACCTTGGTTAGAACACACTTGGAGTACTGTAAACAGTTCTGGTCTTCATATTATATAAAGGATAGAGAGGCACTGGAGAAGATAGAAAAAAAGATTTACTAGGATGATACCAGAACTGAGAGGTTATACCCAGCAGGAAAGATTTTACAGGCTGGGGCTTTCTTGTATTGAAAAGAGAGGATTGAGGGACGGCCTGATGGATGTCTTTAAGGTTATGAAAGGGTTTGATAGGGTAGACATAAAGAAGATACTTCCACTTGCAGGGAGACCAGAACTAGGGGCCATAAATATAAGAAAGTCACTAATAAATCTAATAGGAAATTCAGGAGAAACTTCTTTACCCAGAGAGTGGTTAGAATGTGGAACTCGCTACCACAGGGAGTAGTTGAGGTGAGTAGCATCGATGCATTTAAGGGGAAGCTAGATAAACACATGAGGGAGAAAGGATTAGAAGGATATGTCAATGGGGTTAGTTGAAGAAGGGTGGGAGGAGGCTCGTGTGAACCAGCGTGGAACTGTTGGGCTGAATGGCCTGTTTCTGTGCTGTAAATTCCATGTAATATTATGCAACTCAAGGCAGACACCCTCCCTAAATGAAATGACCCTGTCCCCAGGATGTGGGATGGAGCAAAAGGCCAGAGCAGTCAGTGGGTGGAAGTCCTGTCCTGCCACACTTCCAGTGGTTGAGCAGGATCCCAGAAATTTTAGGCCTCAAGTGTTCTATCATAAACATGGATATGCATGACTATGTGATGGGAGCCTCACTGGACTCCGAATGCTGAATCTGTGAGGGAAGACTTTTTAAGTACTGACTCCCACGCTAATGTTATCCTTAAAGAATGATTGCTTACCAATTTATGTGAAGACTCCACAATAGCTATAGTGAATGGTCTATTGTGTTTAATGTTAGAAGAGGGGGCAGATTAATGTCTCATACATTTATTATAGATGTTGGTCGACAGAATTTAAATTCTGCTGAGGTGTTAAATATGTTCTAAGAAATACCTCAGGCAGTATTGCTTTTGGTTTAAAAATTCAAGCTATTATCCACTCCTGGTGAATACCTTTGAAATGATATTCTCTATGTAACAATATTATATAATGCAGACGAGAGATCATTATACTCTGCAATCATTGTATACAACCTAGCACTTAAACAGGTTATCCATTCATGATGATTTAAGTGCAGCCCATTCTTTACACTCAATGCTTCAGGCTGTGTTTTTATAAGAGTTATCCAGAAAATAAAGAGACTGAAGCAGTGTAGTGTATATAACTGAACTTCATTACACATTGGTTGGTGAGTTAAGCTTTCTTTTTCCACTTGACTATATTAGCTCTTCGCTCAGCCAAATCCTTCACTCGAACTTCGAACAAACTAAGTTAGTCCTTAAGATAATAAAGTTCACCCACGGCATAATCGGGAGCTGATAAATCAGATAGGGAAAAGATGGAAAAGGTCACAAAGCATCAGATGCTCCAAGAAACCAATTAAGGAAACTTTGAAAGACTGCAGAGTAGGAACTAATGGTCCTCACTAGCTGAGGTTGCTCTGATTTTAAGCCAAGCAGATAATTGATGGCTGACCACTCGAATTTTTCAACCCTACATTTAACACTTTTTAATACCCACTACTCTTGTCCAAACAGACCTTTCTTTGTATGAATCCACTGATGTCTCTTAATTGCTTTTTGAGTGATTGGTGATCCCTCTCTTACCTCTGGTCTCCTCTCCACCCCATTTCTTTTCATTGCAATCTTTCTTATCGTTATTTCATTGATACTACTCTGGTCAGAGCCTCTCTGAACTTGCTTCTCTTGTTCCTTTTAGGCTCCAAATGTATGTTGGCCTTCATTGCAAGAGGATTTGAGTACAGGAGCAAGGATGTCTTACTAAAGTTATACAGGGCCTTGGTGAGACCACACCTGGCATACTGTGTGCAGTTTTGGTCTCCTTACCTAAGAAAGGATATACTTGTCATAGAGGGAGTGCAGTGAAGGTTCACCAGACTAATTCCTGGGATGGCAGGACTGTCGTATGAGGAGAGATTGGGTCGACTAGGCTTGTATTCACTAGAGTTTAGAAGAATGAGAGGGGATCTCATTGAAACGTATTAAATTCTGACAGGGCTAGATAGACTGGATGCAGGGAGGATGTTTCCCCTGGCTGGGGGGTCGAGAACCAGGGGTCACAGTCTCAGGATACGGGGTAGGACATTTAGGACTGAGATGAGGTGAAATTTCTTCACTCAGAGGGTGGTGAACCTGTGGAATTCTCTACCACAGAAGGCCGTGGAGGCCAAGTCACTGAATATATTTAAGAAGGAGATAGATAGATTTCTAGACGCAAAAGGCATCAAGGAGTATGGGGAGAGAGCGGGAATATGGTATTGAGATAGAGGATCAGCCATGATCATATTGAATGGCGGAGCAGGCTCGAAGGGCTGAATGGCCTACTCCTGCTCCTATTTTTCTATGTTTCTATATCATCCTACACCCACGTTTATTCTTTCTGCATCTTGAACTGTGTTGAAATCAAGCCTCGTTGCAGTCTTCCACTCATTCTTTCTCTGCACCTCAAAACAGCCTTGCCTTTCTTAGTCTTCCCTTTCTACATGACAATGGACAGACTTTTAATACCCAAGCTTTACATCGAATCATTACCTTCTGATTTATCTCCTCTTTTATTTTTCTCTTGTCAGCCGTGGCTCAGTGGGTAGCACTCTTGCCTTTGAATCAGAAGGTTGTGGGTTCAGGTCCCACTCCAGGGACTTGAGCCCATGATCTAGGCTGACACTCCCAGTGCAGTGCTGAGGGAGTGCTGCACTGTCAGAGGTGCCATCTTTCGGCTGAGCCGTTAAACCGAGGCCCCGTCTGCCCTCTCAGGTGGATGTAAACAATTCCACGACATTAATCAAAGAAAAGCAGGGGAGTTCTCCCCAGTGGCCACTATTTATCCCTCAATCAACATCACTAAAACAGATTATCTGGTCATTATCACATTGCTGTTTGTGGGAGCTTGCTCTGCGCAACTTGGCGGTCGCGTTTTCTACATTACAACAGTGCCTACACTTCAAAAGTACTTCATTGGCTGTAAAGAGCTTTGGGATGTCCTGAGGTTGTGAAAGGTGTTATATAAATGCAAGTCTTTCTTTTTCCTAGTCCACCTTGCTTCATCAATAAAAAAAATCGCTGACTTTTTCATTCTGTGTTCAGATTAGTGGGAGGTTGCTTAGAGTTAAACGCAAGGCTTCTCTTAAAAGTAATAAACTGTTCACTGTAAAACAAAATGATGCTTTAGACGATAGTTGTTTACATAAGAGCAGAATAGCATACTTCAGTGCAATAAATAATTCAGATTCAATCTAAGTCAAACAAGTACATTTATTTCTTGCTCATCGTATATATATTGCTGTTTTGTATCTAGTTGTGCCTTTTTTGTGAATCTTCAAGTAATTTTTAATTATTTTCCATTAATTAGGTACTTCATTGAACATGGTGAAGAAGTAGAGCGTTATTTCAACATAGATGCTAACAGTGGGACTATTAAGACCACAAAGCAACTTGATAGAGAAGACGTACCTTGGCATAACATCACAGTCATTGCATCAGAGATTGGTAAGTAGATGAGAAAATGTTTTACGAACTTAAGTGGTACAAAAGTTATCAAACTTAGAGGCTGACCAGTTTTTCAGACTTGGTTTTAACTACCCTACAGCCAGACACGCTGTCCTCCATCCGAATCTGTTTGTTGCAAATTCTTCCACTTGGGTGTCATTTTGTCGCGATGAGCAGGAAAGTTCATTCAAAATGTGACTTACAAAAAAAAAACCAACTTGTTGGTTTTCTATTTCAAGCTGCATAAAATTCAGGGGTATCCCACCCGGTGGTGGGAAACAGAGGGCTCAGATCGACCGCCCCTTTTACCACCCCACCTAATTTCACTTTTCATTGACTTAAATTCCCCCGGCCGCCCATCCAGTATTATAGTGAATTCCTCGACTAATTGACCACTTGGAGCTTTTCCTTAGTTTATTCATGGCAAAAAAATACTGATCAGTGTTTTACACAGGTGATGAAAGGAGAAAAAAAAATGAACATAGCAAATGAGCTGGACTCACCCCCACACTAAATAGAGCTAATATTAAAACCTTGACACCATATTTAAAATCTTTTTGAGTCCACGCTGGTCGTGGGGAACCTCACCCACTGCAAGTAGATATCGGAGAATTGAGACAACGCTCTTGCAGTTTTTGGTGGTGGAGGAGATTCCTCGTCTCCGGCGCCAGCTGGTAAAATTGACCCCTATAAATTCATCTTTTAAAGTCACGCTAGTTGTAGTGTGTTAGCATGCGTATTTGTGTAGCGGGTAGGAAGGACGAGATAAGCCTATTTCTGTAACGACTTTTATATTTCCTAGACAACCCATCTCAGCTAACTCAAGTTCTAGTTGCCATCCAAGTTCTTGATGTTAATGACAATCCACCAGAGCTCGCCAAGGATTATGACACAATCCTTTGTGAAAGTGCCAAAGCTGGTCAGGTAGGCGAGTAATATTTTTGTTTGCATTAACCGCCATAACCTGCTAACGTTATCTTACAAGATACGGAAACCAACCAACATCAAAAAACACTTGTATATGAAAAATATTATAATTCACATCTCTGTGTTATGGTGCATTCGGAGTAAGAGAGAGAAAAATATGGCACTGACATTTCAATTTTCTTAAAATATATGATATAATAATTTTTGCACGAACATAGGAATAAGAATTGGTCTGGTGCACCAACATTTATATTAGACAGAAGTGAAAATATCATTCAGATTTACATGATTTGTGTAATTTGCTGCACTTGTTTAGGTTATTCAGACAGTGAGTGCTGTGGACAAGGATGACTTTGCCAACGGACCAAGATTTCACTTTTCCCTTGTGGACGCGTTTCCACCAAACCCCAATTTTACACTGCGGGATAACAAAGGTAATCATCCACGCTCAGAATATAATCAGCCACATCAGTTACTTCAAAAAAGATGTTCTGGTAAACTGCTCTACCATACATTTCGGGAACGGTAGCATAGTGGTTATGATTACTGGACTAGTAATCCAGAGGTCTGGGCTAATGATCTGAGGGTTTTGAGTTCAAATCCCACCACGACAGCTGGGGAATTTAAATTCAGTTAATTAAATAAATCTGGAATAAAAAGCTAGTATCAGTAATGGTGACCATGAAACAATTGGATTGTCGTAAAAACCCATCTGGTTCACTAATGCCCTTTAAGGAAGGAAATCTGCCGTCCTTACCTGGTCTGGCCTATATGTGACTCCAGACCCACAGCAATGTGGTTGGCTCTTAACTGCCCTCTGAGATGGCCGAGCGAGCCTCTCAGTTGTACCAAACCGCTATAAAGAAGCATCACCACACGGACTGCAGCGGTTCAAGGTGGCGGCTCACCACCACCTTCTCAAGGGCAAGTAGGTATTGGCGATAAATGCTGGCCTTGTCAGCGACGCCCACATCCCGTAAACAAATAATAAAAAAAAACTGTATTGCTTTTCCTGGGTCATCTGTGCTCTACTCTTTCGACCCTGGAAGCAGGACGGTTTGAGCTGTTGCTGTTAATATTAGTTATAAGCCAGGGGTTTGTGACTTTTCACAGTGACCTGAGTCTGCACACACCGCCCCCCCCCCCCCCCCCAACCACATCATGGGCGCATCATTTTCCAGCTTTATTAAGATTGAGTTAAACTAAACGACTGCAACCAACAACCTATATTTATATAGCGTCTTTAATGTAGCAAAACGTCCCAAGGCGCTTCACAGGAGCGTTATCAAAAACAAAAAATTTGACACCGAGCCATATAAGGAGACATTAGGGCAGATGACCAAAAGCTTGGTCAAAGAGGTAGATTTTAAGGAGCTAACTAGCGTTGAATGTTATTCATGGCTAGATTTTGAACTGAGATTCCCTGCACAGGAGATTGGTGTCCCCCAAAATAATAATACCAATCCTCCTATCTTCTAATGCAGCTATTAGAAATCTTACTAGCAAAAGAACTATATAAATATTTTTCATATGTGCTGATTCATTCCAGCACATCAACAATGTTCTAATATCCAAAAGAGGATCTTGAGATGATCCAAGACATTCAATGCTATTGGAATACGTTAGGAAAGGCCAGGGATGTCTTTCCATTCTGGCTCTCTCACAGAACAGGAACTTATAAGAAAATATGGTGGTAATTTAGACTTTGTGTGATACTGTAAAATGGCAATAGCGAACTTGTTTTGCATTACTCCCAATCTTTATTTCCGTGGACTTCAATGGAAATAAGAATGGGGAGAGATGTAACATGGGCGGCCCATTCACTATCACCCATTTTATACTGTCGCACAAAGTCAAGATCTACCCCTCCAAAGCACAGGAAAAAGAATCTTTTGACCTCTGATTTTCTCATTTTAAACCGGTAAACACCTCCATTAAATTAGTCGACAGAGAAATTTGATCCGAAACCATTAAGCATTCATGCAACAATATTGCATACAGTAATTTCCAGGCTACTATCATTAATATCAAGGAATAAAGGAACATAGGAACAAGAGGAAATAAAAACAGAAAATGCTGGAAATACTCAGCAGATCAGGCAACATCTGTAGAGAGAGAAACAGAGTTAATGGGCCGAAAATTGATCCCGGGACGCGAGAGTACGCACTGCATACTCTCGCGTATTCCCACTCCAATTGCCGGTTTTCTGCATGCCCTGCGCATGCGCTGAAAACCGGCAATTGCTCTTCCGAAAAGGGGGCGGGGCCTGAGTGCATCGCGTGCGCGCTACAGGCTGCGCGCACGCTGTGCACTTCATGCTTTGGACGCGCAGGTAAGTAGGGAAGATTTTGGAAATGTAAAAAGGAGGAGTAAGACCCGCTTTTAAGAAGGTAAGTAGTGAATTAAGTATTTTTTTGAATTTTTTTTTACAGGTATATCTTTTTTATAGACTTTAAAGACAGGTAAGTTTATTTTTATAACTTTTTAAAAGATTTTAAATTTTTTCAAAAATTTAATTTTTTATTTAAAATGGTTAATTTAATTAACTATACTTATTTTATTAATGTGATGGTTTTTTTTAAATTTAATTGAGGTTTAGCTGTTATTTTGGGGGGGTGTAAGATTCATAAGTCTCACAGCCATGCTGTGAGACTTATGAATGGAAGATGGTGTGCTGCCATTGGCTCTAACTGAGTCACGTGATCCCACAGCTCGCACGAATTAACTACGCCGCTGGGATACGCAAGCCCAGCACAGCTGATGTCTGGAACATCAAGTTCGTGCGAGCTGGATCAGAAAAAGCATAAGCGAGGTGAGACATCGCGGGGAAGGCTTATCCCCGCGGGAACAGAGCGAGATCAATTTCTGGGCCAATGTTTCTCTGTTTCTCTCTCTACAGATGCTGCCTGACCGGCTGAGTATTTCCAGCATTTTCTGTTTTTATTTCAGATTTCCAGCATCCGCAGTATTTTGCTTTTGTATTAGGAACAGGAGGAGTCCATTTAGCCTATCGAGCCTGTTCCGCCACTCAATGAGATCATGGCTGATCTGTGATCTAACTCCATATACCCGCCTTTGTCCCATGTCCCTTAATACCTTTGGTTAACAAAAAGCTATCAATCTCAGATTTAAAATTAACAACTGATCTAGCATCAATTGGCATTTGCAGAAGAGAGTTCCAAACATCTACCACCCTTTGTGTGTGGAAATGTTTCCTAACTTCACTCCTGAAAGGATGGGCTCTTATTTTAAGACTATACCCCCTAGTCGTAGAATCCCCAACCAGCAGAAATAGTTTCTCTCTATCTATCCTATCTGCTCCCCTTAATATCTTGAAAACTCCGATTAAATTACACTTAACTTTCTAAATTTCATGGAATACAACCCTAGTTTGTGTTATCTCTCCTTGTAATTTAACCCTTAGAGTCCAGGTATCATTCTGGTAAATCTACACTGTGCTCCCTCCAAGGCCAATATATCCTTCCAAAGGTGTGGTGCCCAGAATTGCTCACAGTACTCCAGGGGGGAAAAATTCGGTTGGTTTGCACCTCCCATTAGCGCCCTAAGAGGGCGCTAGCACCCGGGTGTGGCGATGTTTGCGCCGCTCGCGACATTGAGCAGACAATTTGCGGCGGCACTAAACACTACTGCCACGATCTCCTGTGTCCGCAGATTGTGACGTCAGTCGAGTGCGCAATGCCCCGGTAGCACCCCGGACTGGATATTGAGTGGCGCCTCCTGCCTTACCGCCTGCCGCTAGCAACGACAGGTTGAGGGGAGCATTTTGCAGTCGGGAAGGGACTGGGGGAGTGCTATTTAAAGGCACAACCACTTCCTGCCTTTTTTTGTCAGCAACATTTTTACACCACGCATTCTGAGAGAGAGAGAGAGAGAGAGACTTCTGGAGAGATTCAATGCTGTGGGAAGGAGTTTTGGGTACTGAGCAGCACTTTACAGGTTCAGTTTGATTTGACCTTCCTTGCATCGATTTAGAAGAGACTGTGGGGGCTGCACTCTGAGCTCTTTCCCTGGGCCTCTCCATTGTTCTTTCCAGCAGATTTGATGTACAGGTCTCTCCAGGCCGAGATTCAAGGCTGCAATGAGCAGGGTGTGGATGGAAAGCAAGATCGACCCTCCCCTTTAAGAACTGGCCGCCGCCAGTGTGTCTGTGTTCCATTGCTGACTGACATCACATGAGCTTTGCCCGTGCTCTGAGTTAGCGCCTCCCTCCTCGGCCTTTGCACCTTAAGACAGGCGTGTAGCGCCTGATTTAGCACTCCAAACATCTCCAGGGGCGATAGAAGCCAAGTTTGCAGTCGGAGGCGCTAATTAGCGGCAGGCGCTAAACTTTGCGCCCGGCCGATAATTGCACCCCAAACGGGGCGATACCAAATTTCTCCCCCCCAGGTGTGGTCTAACCAGGGTTTTGTATAGCTGCAGCATAACTTCTACCCCCTTGTATTCTAGTCCTCTAGATATAAAGACCAGCATTCCATTAGCCCTTTTGATTATTTTCTGTACCTGTCCATGACATTTTAATGATCGATGTACATGGACCCCCCAAGTCTCTTTCGTCCTCCACAGTTACTATCATTCCACCATTTGGAAAGTACTCTGTTCTATCATAAAAACAGAAACAGGCAATTTGGCCCATCAAATCTCTGCTAGTGTTTATTTCCACATGAACCACCTCGTGTAATATCAGTCTCTGGCCCTTTCCTCATCCAGCAAAGACCTAGTTCCCTTTTAGAAGAATTTATACCTTTGCTTTAACAGCAGTTTCTGGCAGCGAGTTCAATGTTCCAACTACCTTCTGTGTCAAGATTCTTTCTCTCTCACCTCCCCTTTAATTGACTCTGTAGCTTATGTAACAGGTGGCGGGTAACAGCGAGCACCCCCCCCCCGCCCCCCCCCCCCCTCCACCCCTACAGCTGATGTGGTGTTCGGAGTGGTTGCTAGGTTACTTCACAGAGCAGCGACTTAAAAGCATGACTTAAACTGAAAATTATATTTCAGTATGAAGGTCAAAGAAGCTGAAAATCACAGCTCTGACATTTTAAATGAGTTCATAAGCTAATCTTGAATTTAAAATTACAGTAATATAGTTATGAATTTAGAAATCAATAAATGCACAAATATTTATAATTGAATAAATAAAGCCCAAATGCATTTTCAAATGCACTGATCAATTTGAAAATTAGATTTTTTTGTAGTTAATTTCCTAATTGCTGAAATAGTGATGTTATGGCTTTGAAGGCAAGTTTGTGAATGAATGCCCCAATTAATTTAGTTTGTACATGATTTACTGTTGACGATGAAGATGGTTCAATGATATAATTCTCTGATAACATTTTCTTTTGAAAGTCGTCTGATTGGACTGCCTTCTTTTCACATAGGCGGTCAGATTCGAAACACCCGACAAGATCACACAGCATAAATTTTTGGCTTTTTCCCCATCTCTTCACCGACCCTCATTTTCACATGTCCTTTCAGCTGTGAGAATTCATACCAGCGTGCCAATCAACTTCAAACACAAATCAGGCTCTTGGTGTATTAGCATATGACTGCTTGATTTTAACAGAGGCGTTACACCATTTGTTTTTAAACATATCCACCCCTCCATTGCAATACTGTGTAACGGAATTTCACGTGAATACATTATGAATCTGTATGCTAATATTTGAGGAGGTGAATTTCAAGACATAAATATTTTATTTCAAATTCACCATCACATTTTTGAACGGTTATCTCAGGGGAACATGAATCATCTGAAGAAAAAACCCAAAATAAAAATAGAAAAACAAAACAAATAAAAATGAGATGATAAAGTCTTTGGCCCAGAAATTATTTTTTCTATTGTTTAACTGCAATGGAACCGAATATCGGGCCCTGCATATAAACGGGCGACCGATCTGAATCTGCCAGTTTATGCGCCACTGCCTGGATCCAATTTCTAGCCCGTTGATCCAAACTATGAAACATACAGAAATATACTAAATGGACTAATAATTAAGATATATGTGTGAACGATATCGAAGCCACCCAACAACTTTTCTTAGTATCCATCTCTAAAATTAGCTTCATTTAAGGAGTATTTATTGAATGTGTCAAATTGAAAATGAATGGGTGAGACAGGTAGGGGAGGTGGGCGGGTGGGGGGGGAATTGTCACTTTAGCCACGAGCAGGGACGAGCGGTCTGTTACACATAGAAACATAGAACATAGAAAAATAGGAGCAGGAGCAGGCCATTCGGCCCTTCGAGCCTGCTCCGCCATTCAATATGATCATGGCTGATCCTCTATCTCAATACCATATTCCCGCTCTCTCCCCATACCCCTTGATGCCTTTTGTGCCTATCTATCTCCTTCTTAAATATATTCAGTGACTTGGCCTCCACAGCCTTCTGTGGTAGAGAATTCCACAGGTTCACCACCCTCTGAGTGAAGAAATTTCTCCTCATCTCTGTCCTAAATGTCCTACCCTGTACCTTGAGACTGTGACCCCTTTGTTCTAGACACCCCCCATCCAGGGGAAACATCCTCCCTGCATCCAGTCTGTCCAGCCCTGTCAGAATTTTATACGTTTCAATGAGATCCCCTCTCATTCTTCTAAACTCTAGTGAATACAGGCCTAATCGACCCAATCTCTCCTCATACGACAGTCCTGCCATCCCAGAAATCAGTCTGGTGAGCCTTCGCTGCACTCCCTCTATGGCAAGTATATCCTTTCTTAGGTAAGGAGACCAAAACTGCACACAGTACTCCAGGTGTGGTCTCACCAAGGCCCTGTATAACTGTAGTAAGACATCCTTGCTCCTGTACTCAAATCCTCTTGCAATGAAGGCCAACATACCATTTGCCTCCCTAACTGTTTGCTGCACCTGCATGTTTGCTTTCAGTGACTGGTGTACAAGGACACCCAGGTCCCTTTGTACATCAACATTTCCCAATCTATTACCATTTAAATAATACTCTACCTTTCTGTTTTTCCTACAGAAGTAGATAACTTCACATTTATCCGCATCTGCCATGTATTTGCCCACTCACTCAGCTTCTCTAAATCGCCTTGAAGCCTCTTTGCATCCTCCTCACAACTCACAATCCCACCTAGTTTTGTGTCGTCAGCAAAGTTGGAAATATTACATTTGGTTCCCTCATCCAAATCATTGATATATATTGTGAATAGCTGGGGCACACACCCCGCCTGATCTTCCAAGTGTAAAGCGGGGTTGGGCAGGGAGTATAAAGGGTGGCTTATCTGCCAGCACCAGGTTTCTGTCTGCATTCAAGGTGAAAACTGCACCCCGTGGAGTTCAGATTGTACGGGTATGGAGTGATCATCAGGTGGAAGATATTTCTCCCTGTTACCATATGAAAGCGGAAACTCTCACTGAACAAACACGATTGCTTGGTTTATAATTTCTAATACTTTACCGTGGAAAATTCTGTCATAACAAAGACAAATGTAACTCCCCCTCCCCCCCCCCACCCCCACCCCACTGCCCAATCTTTGCTGTTCAATGCACTTTAATTATTGTTTAAAAATAATAAACATCGATTATACGCCCCAAATCCCATACAGTGAAGTGTACATTAATTTAAGCTAGCATTTAGCTGATTTGGGCACTTTGCCTGGATAG
Source organism: Squalus acanthias (assembly GCA_030390025.1). NCBI lineage: Eukaryota > Metazoa > Chordata > Chondrichthyes > Squaliformes > Squalidae > Squalus > Squalus acanthias. The sequence goes on from CM059428.1 coordinate 12,376,225, forward strand.
TGTGAGGTGTTTCAACGTGATAAGCTGTTATATAAATGTAAGTATTAATATTTGAAATTGGCAATGTGTAATGAATGGCATGCACGCGGATCAGAAACAGCTGACAGTGTATGGGGTCCTCCAGTACCATTCTCACTTGCATTGTCACAATTCAATAACACAATAATCCTTTGTCATGAGGAGTAAAATGTAACCCCCTTCCCCTCACCCCCCCCCCTCCCCCCGCCCCCCGCAATAGACTGACACGGTGAAAGTGTTGGTGATAACTGTTCAGGGCCAGAAGAGGATCCAATTGATCAGTTTCTATCGCAAATCAGTCTCGCAGTTCACAACCCAATCAATACAGCCAACAAAAGACACAAATATTGGCTGGATTGCTGTACAAGATGCAATTGGTTCCCAGCACTGCATAATTCACACAAAAATGTAACTTAAAATCCAGTCCAAGTAATTATAGGGTATAGCACCCCCCCCCCACCCCCACCACCCCCCCCCCCCGCCACCCTGAACTTCTGTGGGGCTCTGCTGCTGTCATTTTGGTGGGCGATTGGGACAATCCCATGGAAATTGATTTATAGATATTGCAGTGAATATCTAATGCAACAGAAGATAGAAAAGCCTTGAAATTATGGGTTAGCATTTCCATTAAAATAGTGGACAAGCTTAATTTCATACGAATGCCTTGCAGAGAATTACATATTATATGGGAGTGAGCCTTTGGCGTAGTGGTAGCATTCCTGCCTTTGAGCCAGAAGGGCGAAGGGTTCGATCCCCACTCCAGCCAGACCCAGTGAGTGGAGACGAGAATTTGGTCTCTAAATACTGGGTTGATATCCAACGGGGAACTCGTATCCGGACGGAGTGACCACTGGTTCAGTGGTCATATCCCCACCTCTGAGTCAGTGGGGTTGGGTTCGGGGCCTGGGTGAGCGGAGACCAGAGCTCTGAATAGTGGTTTGATGACCAGCGGGGGACTTGTGTCCGATGGGTGCGTGTTGCCTCCCCCAGCCACCCCCATTCTAAAGGTCTTTAGCCTTGGTTACAGCCCATCTAGGAAAAGGTACTCCAAAGATAAAAACCATGAGGAAAACAACGGGACACCATATGAGCTACTGTTCCATAGTAAATGGCTTAAGAATCTCATGGGTGAGACTTGAGTTAGGACCTGCCCTAGACCAGAACGTGATGGACGAAAATAGTATATAAAATCTACAGCACAGAAACAGGCCATTCGACTCAACAATTTTATGGCAATATTTCTACTCCACGTGAGCCTTCTTCCACTCTAAGTACCTCTTCCCTCTAAATTTAAAGACCGCTTTCAGGGCTCCTCTTTGTCTTATCTTTCACAGACAAAAGAGCCCCAGCCTGCTCAATCATTCCTATTTGTTGCATTCTCTCAATTCTTTTAATATCCTTGTAAATCTTTTCTGCACTTTCTCCAGTGCTTCAGTTACCTTTTTGTAGTATGGAGACCAGAACCGCACACAGTACTCCAACTGTGGTCTAATCAAGGTTCTATACAAATTTAGCTTTACCTCCCGGCTTATGTATTCTGTTCCTCTAGAAATGAACACCAGTAATTTGGTTGCACTCTATATGGCCTTATCAACCTGTGTTTCTATTTCTACTGATTTATGTATCTGTCGTCCCAGTTCTATTTGCTCCGCTACCCCCATTTAGGTTCTTACAGTCCAAGGCACAATTGGCTCCTTATTCCTCCTACCAATATGAACCATCTCACACTTTGCTCTATTGAATTGCATTTGCAATTTATTCGTCCATTCTGCAAGCCTGTTTATGTCTTCCTGTCCTCCACATTGTTAGCTATACCTCCCGATTTGGTATCATCCGCAAATTTTGCTACCATAACTCTGTCCGTTATGCATTCTTACACTAATGTCATGCCTTGTAATATCTACGCTGATGCTTAGTAAAAGTCCTTTGTGGTGGCTAGTTTTTAATATCTTACCTCTGTTTCACCAAAATGTTATCCATTGTATAATGTTTGTTGTTATAGACAGCACGGCTAGCGTAATGATACGACGAAGAAAATTCAGCCGGCATCTCCAGGAAGTCTACCAGCTCCCAATTGTGGTTTCTGACAGTGGAAGTCCCATTCTGAGCAGCACCAGTACTCTCACTATCAGGGTGTGTGCTTGTGAGAGGAACGGCAAAGTTCGAACGTGCAGCGTGGAAGCCTACCTCTCTGCGGCCGGTTTGAGCACTGGGGCATTGATAGCCATTTTACTGTGCATTGTCATCCTGCTGGGTAAGTCCATTGTAGAAGCGGTAGCAGTAAGACCTTAACGAGGGTGACATTCACCTTGGGCGGTCCGGCAAAAATAGCCGATATCGAATCGGCAGCCCGTTTTAACAGCCCTTCAAAATTGGACAGCGTGTAAAACGAGTGGCCGATTTGCTATTGTCCGTTTTGGGCCACCGTCCAAGGTGAATTTCACCCCAGTATTTCAACGGTGCATGGTAATCCACTGCACTAAGAAATGGAAATGAAGATACATTCTTGTAAAAAAAAAATAATCTTTCTTCTGATCATTTCTATTTGATTCTCCCTGTGCACACATACGTCAACTAGCTCGAAAAGATAAAAACTCAGCAAACTTCCTTAACTTTATTTTTAACCATTAACGCATCATAGATTCACCCTGGTTTCACCTTTGCTATGATCATATCCTTCTGGGCTTTTGATTGGCTGAACGATTGACTATTACATTATTTTTATAGCCAATCAAAACCCATTTTTTGAAGTTACTACCTATAAAATGGCTGATAGGAGCCAAGACGATGAAGAAATTATGAAGAGCTTTCCAAGTCCTTGTCCCTTGCCAGTACGTACCTCAAAAGTGAGAGCAACACACACAATGCACTGGAGGCAGGAGAGGACTTGGTGGATCAGATAGTCTTCTGTACTTTTAATACATTAGTAACTGTGCTTGAAGAACGTATTTTACTAAGTTAGGACTGTTATCACAGTAATTAAGTTATGCACGATGTTTGATAGATTTTTTTAGTGGATAATGTTTGATTGAATGTTGCAGGATTTCCAAAACCATTCTTCTCTGCGAGACAATAATTTCCCTGGAACTGTCAGCAAATTAATGTCTCTTAATAATTTCATATTTGGGACTGGGTAGTGGAGTGGATCAGCATACTATCCTTTTCCCACTGACACTGAACTTAAATCCAGTCCAAGGAGATGAACTGAAAGTTTCTCCTCCTGCGGCTTTGTGTGGAATGAGGTTGGGAAGTCTCAAGCAAGTTCCTAGTTGCCATGGATGCACAGCACAGAGCACAGAGTTAAATTGATCATCTCTCTCAGATTTTCCAAAGGAATGACTGAGTGAGAATGTGAAAATATCATACTGCTGCAGATTGGGCTGCACTTCTGAGACATGGGCTAAAGTACAATTGAACCAGTCTTTCGCCAATTATATTAATGCGCATCTAAAAGTAACTTAAGAGTTTGAAATTCTCTTCTTTGCGTTTCTCCTGCCCAGTAGTTCTGTGAACAGATCCAGTCATAATGAAAGAGGCAGATTCCCGACAGCCTTGGCCATGCACATTTCTTTTTGTTGTTTATCTCTTCCATTCTTCTCAAAAGAAAGCCCGTTCGTAACAGGATTTCCGCCGCACCTCCGGCGGTGGAACGGGAGCAGTTCTGAGGAAATTCTGGGCCCTTATTTGGACGGTAGAAAATCTTCTGTGGGTTTCCAGAACCTCTCCTCTTTTTACAATTGGAGTAACACAATTCAGCTCCGACAGAAAATCAGCTCCAAAACCATCCGACGGGCTTCCACAACGGTATACTTCCCTCGAGCATCTATCCACCATCCCTCGCTCTCAGCCTGGAGACTCCACCTTGCAACCTTTTCTAATACAATGTATCACCTGAAGAGATGTACTGACACTTTGAAGTCATGCCGGCTTTTTTTTTTAATACACAGTAGCAGTGGTTTCAGTTTCCCAATAAGCTCATAGACAAGAAAAAAGAAACTAATAAAACTAGTAATCCATTTGGATGATCTTTGCTGAGAGGCAGAGCAGGCAGAGACATCTGTGATGTGTGAGACAGAAATGGTGCCCTGAGGATTTGCATGGCTTATTTTCTTTTCCGCAATGTTACATGAATGTTACTGCAGTGAAACATCTTTCCTTATATTTAATTTACTTTAAACCAAGTAAGATGGTTCCATTTTACAAATTCAATACATAGCCAATCCAAAGTTTTTGTTAGATCCAAGTTAGGAAAAGTTAGGGGGCTAATTCCTGAATAATTTGTAACTTAGAACACAAGAACCTAAGAAATGGGAGGCAGGAGTAGGCCATTTAGCCCTTCGAGCCTGCTCCGCCATTCAATAAGATCATGGCTGATCTTCTACCTCAACTCCAGTTTCCCGCACTAGCCCCATATCCCTTGATTCCCTTAATACACAAATATCTACCGATCTCTGTCTTGAATATACTCAATGCGTGAGCATTCACAGCCCTCTGGGATAGAGAATTCCAAAGATTCACAAACCTTTGAGTGAAGAAATTTCTCCTCATCTCAGTCCTAAATGGTCGACCCCTTATTCTGAGACTATGCCCCCTGGTTCTAGACTCCCCAGCCAGGGGAAACAACCTCTCAGCATCTACCCTGTCAAACCCTGTAAGAATTGTATATGTTTCAATGAGATCACCTCTCATTCTTCTAAATTCTAGGGAATATAGGCCTGGTCTCCTCAATCACTCCTCATAGGACAATCCCCCCATCACAGGAGTCAATCTGGTGAACCTTTGTTGCACTTCCTCTAAGACAAGTATATCCTTCCTTAGGTAAGGAGACCAAAACTGTACACAGTACTCCAGGTGTGGTCTCACCAGGGCCCTATATAATTGCAGTAAGACTTCTTTACTCTTAGGGCTGGATTTTCATTGACCCGTGGAGGCGGGTTTGGAGGCGTGTGGGGGGTTAAAATTGCGAAAACTGGCGGGCGGGCACAAGTCCGCTTCCATCCCGCCTCCATGCAATTTTCATCAAATCGTGTCTGCTGGTCCCGACTCCGTCCCGCCTTTAAGAAGCGGGATAGGCTGTTAAGGCCCTTTACAAGCACTAAATTGGCTCTATAATGCCATTTTGAAAGGCCTTTGTGATTTTAACCCTTGATCTATGTGAAGCACGCCTGTTCTGAACCACGATTGTGAAACCTGGCAGGAGCACATTTGGATAGCTGACTATCAGCTGCAGGTCCACTATTACAACGGAGATGTGATGAAGGTAGTAGTAGTATAAGGTCTGAAAGTCACCTCTGATGCTGCGGCATTGAATGTCTTCAGAGACTGCCTGGCCTTTGCTGTGAGAGGACCTGGATGCAAAAAAGTCTCTCTCTCTCTCTCTCTCCTGCTCATTTTGCATCCAGGTCCTCTCACAGCAAAGGCCAGGCAGTCTCTGACCTTCAATGCAGCAGCAATGATGACATCATCAGAGGCAACTTTCAGACTGAAAACACTAATTGGTTCATGGGTTCCCACATGCTGGAACTCAATTGCCCAAATAGGTGAAAATCGCATCAATCTCCCACATCCAATTGCAGTCGAGTGGATAACACGAAAAGTGGATGACACGACCCCAACCCACCCCAGTATCAAAATCCAGCCCTTATTCTCCAATCATTTTGTAATAAAGGCTAACATGCCATTTGCTTTCCTAATTGCTTGCTGTACCTGCATGTTAACTTTCTGTGATTCGTGTACAAGGACACCCAAATCCCTCTGAATACCAACATTTCCCAATATCCCACCATTTAAAAAATATTCTGCGTTTCTATTTTTCCCACCAAAGTGGATAACTTCACATTTCTCCACATTATATTCCATCTGCCATGTTCTTGCCCACTCAGTTAACCTGTCTATATCCCCTTGCAGTCTCTTTGCATCCTCCTCACAACTTACTTCCAAACCTAGCTTTGTATCATCAGCAAACTTGGATACATTACACTCGGTCCCCTCATCTAAGTCATTGATATAGATTGTAAATCTCTGTAAATCACTGATCCTTGTGATACCCCACTCGTTACAGCCTGATAACCCGAAATTGACCCGTTTATTCCTACTCTCTGTTTTCTGTCCTTTAGCAAATCCTCAATCCATGCTAATATATTGCCCCCAATCCCATGGGCCCTAATTTTGTGTAATAACCTCCTGTGTGGCACCTTATCAAATGCTTTCTGAAAATCCAAATACCCTACATCCACTGGTACCCCCTTATCTACACTGTTAGTTACAACCTCAAAAAACTCTCATAGATTTGTCGAACATGATTTCCCTTTCACAAACCCGTAAACTTTCATAAACTTTTGCACCAATGCAGCACCATTCAGAAAGTAATGTTTAGGGAGTTTTACAATCAACTTGGTTTCTAATATGGGATTTAACTCAGTGGTAAATGCTGATCACTAAGGAAAGAACGTTCACTTATATAGCACATCGTCACATCTCTCAGTCCTTTGCATTGTTAATTATTTTTGAAGTGTAGTCACTGTTGTTATGTGGTCAAATGTGGCAGCAGTTTTGCATACCGCAAGATCCCACAAACAGCAGTGATCTGTTTTTTCGTAGTGTTGGCCAGGACACTGGGAGATGTCCCTGTTTTTATTTGAATGAGACCATGCAATCTTTTACATCCAAATGAAACACCAGAAAAGGCAGACAGAGCTTTGGTTTAGTATCTCATCCGAAACAGAGCACCTTCTATAATACAGAACCACTTCAATACTACATTGAAATGTCAGCCGAGTGTACTTAAAGCATCATTTGAACCAATTATCAGCGGTGGATCAAAGTAACAGGGGTAATCTTTTCAGTGTTACTGAACCTCAACCACCAAAGAAAGACTCGCATTTATATAGCACCTTTCACGACATCCCAAAGTGCTTCACAGCCAATGAAGTTATTTTGAAGTGTGGTCACTGTTGTAATGTAGGAAACATGGCAGCCAATTTGTGCACAGCAAGCTCCCACAAACAGCAATGCGATAATGACCAGATAATTTGTTTTAGTGATGGTGGTTGAGGGACAAATATTGGTCAGGACTCCAGGGATAACTCCCCTGCTCTTCTTCGAAATAGTGCCATGGGATCTTTTATGTCCACCTGGGAGAGCAGACGGTTTAACGTCTCATCTGAAAGACGGCACCTTCTGACAGTGCGGCGCTCCCTCAGCACTGCACTGGAGTGTCAGCCTAGATTTTTGTGCTCAAGTCTCTGGGGTGGGAATTGAACCCACAACCATTCTGACTCAGAGGCAAGCGTGCTACCAGCTGAGCCACAGCTGACACCGGCTAGCCTATTCTTGTCCATGTCGGGGTCTTTCCATTGTATCAAAGCTGCAGATACTTGCATGAGTAAACAGTTTTTGATGCTGGCACCTTCATTGTCACCGGGAACCATTCTATCACAATGGCATGAGATGCCTGAGAATTATTTCCCTTTTGTTTAATAATTAACATCCAAATGACTATGATAACCCACCTGGATTCAGTCCTGTTGGTTCATTGCTGAGATAAAATTGACACCTAACCAAGAATGGAGATATTAAGAGCAGTGATGAAAAGCTTGGTCAAAGAGCTATGTTTTAAAGGAGCATCTTAAAGGAGGCGAGGGAGGTGGAGAGGGGAAGATGTTTAGGGAGGGAATTCCAGAGCTTAGGGCCTCGACAGCTGAAGGCACAGCCACCGATGGTGGGGTGAAGGGAGTGACGTATGCATACGAGGCCAGAGTTGGAGCAAGGCTGATTTGCCAGAAGGTTGTCGGCTTGGATGAGTCAGAAATAGGGAGGAGTGAGGCCATGAAAGGATTTGAACACAAGGATGAGAATTTTAAACTGGAGATGGTGGGGGGCCTGGGAGCTAATGCGGGTCAGCGAGCACAGGGCTCATGGGTGAACGGGACTTGGGAGCGAGTTAGGAAACAGGCAGCAGGGCTTTAAACAAGCTGAGGTTTACGGCGTGTGGAGAATGACAATCCAGCATTGGAGTCTGCAGGCAACATAAGAATGGATGAGAACTTCAGCGGCAGATGGACTGGGGCTGGGGCGGGGCCGGGGAGACGGGCGATGTTATGGAGGTGGAAGCAGGTGGCCTCTGTGCTGGAGAGGATACGGGGTCGGAAGCTGAGCAAAGGGTGAAACAGGATGCCAACATTGCGAACCGTCCAGTTCGGCCTGTGACAGTGTCTGGTGACGCAGCTGGAATTGGTGGCAATGGTTGTTGGCTGATGGTTTTAGGCAGAGGAGAGATTCTAATTACTACCTGCCAAATGTTTGCATGGCTGAGACAGCATGGAATTTATTAACCTTGACCCCAAGATGTATCATTAACTGTAGAAGCTTTAGTATATGCAATTTAGGTCAGCTAATAACTTATTTAGTGCTGGGGCAATGCATATGCTTATAATGCCACACAGTGGTCTCAATACACTTTGAAGTTCTATTTGCAAGATTGGAATTTTGGAGTGTTAGCATTCTAAGTTTTATTCAATCTGAGTGCTCATTTATGATTTATTCTGTAATCATGCAATGTACTTTTTTGAAGCAGTCAGCCAGATGATTGACAGACAAAAATGTCAAAGATGTTAGCTAGGAGCACATGATGAAGATTGCACAATGAACAGCAAGTATAAAGTATATTTTATTGTTTTAAACAGATGTCCTGTATCCTTTGCTCACTATTTACATAATTGAATGCTGTATCTGCACTGGCAGGTGTTTGGAATAATATGCTGCTCGACCGCTGTTATATCAATAGTTAGCCGATCCATACAGACTTATCATAGAAGCATAGAATGGTTACAACACAGAAGGAGGCCATTCAGCCCGTGCCAGTTCTCTGCAAGAGCACTTCAGCCAGTCCCACTCCCCCGCCCTTTCCCCGTAGCCCTGCAAATTATTTTTTTCCTTCAGGTACTTATCCAATTCCCTTTTGAAAGCCACGACTGAATCTGCCTCCACCACCCTTTCAGGCAGTGCATTCCAGATCCTAACCACTCGCTGCGTAAAAAACGTTTTTCCTCATGTCGCCTTTGGTTCTTCTGCCAATCACCTTAAATCTGTGTCCTCTGGTTCTCGACCCTTCTGCCAATGGGAACAGATTCTCTCTATCTGCTGTCTAGACCCCTCATGATTTTGAACACCTCTATCAAATCTCCTCTCAACCTTCTCTGCTCTAAGGAGAACAACCCCAGCTTCTCCAGCCTATCCACATAGCTGAAGTTTATTTATTTTTGGACTGCCCATAAAGACTAGAATTTCCTCTGCAGAGAATAGTAGTCACCAGCCCTTGCATTCAAATAATAATAATGCATATTCAACCCCAATTGCCTGACTGCTTATGATCAATGGCCTGGTTCCTGGTAGAAAATTACATTTTGAATCATCCGAACATCATAAAAGGATTCACAATAATGTTAGATCCCAGTACTGGAGGGAAACAAAAAACCAATAAATCTCTCAGCTAGCTCTGTAGGGATGAGATTACCATTGTTAAATATGCTCACAGCGCAGGACAGAGGAACTGATCACCAGAAAGAGGTGCTTTGGGAAATCTACAATACAGCCAAATTAATAATTCAAGTTTTTCTATCGTTGAGATATGTATGTGGTTTGAAAATACTTCTTTTCCCTTTTGAAAAGGGAATGAAAATGAAAAGGAAACAAATAATTTAGAAGCCTTCTTTATTTCAACAAATAACTAATTTCAGAAGACAAGGCATCAGAAACTTGCAATTATGGAACTAATTCACGAGCACGCTAATAAGAGGGTGTGTAATGCTTGGAGAGCATATTTGTTTCATGTAATAGAAACTAATGGACACTCGGGAGTAATTGCAAAGCGCAAAGGTGATGGAAGGGTTTATTTGAAATATGACTCATTTGAATCCTAAAATGAGATTATTGGTTGAGTGACTGCAGGCTATCAGTTACATCCTTTAAGATATGTTTACCACAGACTTTATGAGGGGGTTTAGTTCAGTTTTGTACTAATAGCATCTCTGGGAACGAATGCTGATCGCTCGTCCAATTCTGTGCTGTTGATGCTTGGAGACATCCACACGGAATGATTTGTGATTCAATGGTTTGTTGATTAATAATTTGCAGCAGTTTACTGGGAAATAATTTGGCCAATGAATAGCAGCATAGCTCTTCAACAAACCTACTCATTTTTTAAATGATCTCTGGACAGACCATCCAATCGGTTAGTTCCCCCAAGGTTATCCTAATGCTGGCAATAATGGAGCTTTAGTACATTGCTTTTATAATTGCAAATGTTCGTTTATCTTATTCAGTAACAAAATAACAATGGTCTCACACATGTTACCTCATTACTCACATAAATACAAATATTCTCCCCGAACCTGCGATCCTGATGACGGTGAACTGGCAGCGTCATTTCGCCTTTGAAACTGACCGTAACCTACATACGAACATACGAATTAGGAGCAGGAGTAGGCCACCCGGCCCCTCGAGCCTGCTCCGCCATTCAATAAGATCATGGCTGATCTGATTACTCCACATTCCCGCCTACCCCCGATAACCTTTCACCCCCTTGCTTATCAAGAATCTATCTACCTCTGCCTTAAAAATATTCAAAGACTCTGCTTCCACCGCCCTCTGAGGAAGAGAGTTCCAAAGACTCAAGACCCTCTGAGAAAAAATATCTCCTCATCTCTGTCTTAAATGGGCGACCCCTTATTTTTAAACAGTGACCCCTAGTTCTAGATTCTCCCACAAGAGGAAACATCCTCTCCACATCCACCCCTCAGGATCTTATATGTTTCAATCAACTTAAGGATTTAGCCCACGCACAGCCGAACATGAAAATCCTGCAGTAGTGGTCAGTCATTCACTGCTCCGACACTGGCTGCGCTGTTGAACACCCCCCCACCCCCTGTCCGCCCCCCCCCCCCCCGCCGAGCAGAGCCGACAATCGGTGAAATCACTGATCTGACGAAAACGTCCCCTTTTCCGAACAAATATCGCTAGTAGAAACCCCATAAAAAGTTAGACCCATTCAAAGGAGGTGTAACTGGGTTTTTAACGGCAATCTGAGTAATACCTACTGATAAAAAGCCAGTCTGCTACAGAAAAACTAATTTTATATTGGTGGAATATCAAATTTCTCCATTAAGTTAAAAATTATTAGATTTTAAAATTAATAAGAAATATATTTTTTTAAAGTTTGTTCATGATATTTCAGCTTCGACCTTAATCCAATTTGTATGTCCCAATCTTTGACCATGATTTCACCTACCAAGGCAGGTCCGGTGCGGCCGAGGTCGGTGGCGGGTCCCGACCCCGCTGCTGGCTCCAGCCCGCTCTGTAGAATGATTTTACCCTGATTGGGCTTATTAAGCCCGCCCAGTGTGTTTGCCAGGTCTGCATGGAGAATTGTGTAAAGACTTGCAGCTTCCTGAATCTGTAGTGGAAATGCAGTTTAGAGATGCTAGTGCTTAAGGGAAGATATCTGAATCAGCTGGAGCTTTGAGTTGACATTTGAAGCTGTCAACTCATCAGCTGATTTAATGGCCACTGACCTTCCGCCTCAGCTTCACTGACGAGGTCTAGGCACAACGGGAAACCCGTGGGAGACCTGGGAAAATTAAAAAGCTGAGAAAAAAAGCATTGTTAAGTGGCTGTACACAAACCACTAATAATTTGAATTGGGTCCCCCACCGCTGCCTGTCGGGTCTGCTCAGCGCTGGCAGACTCGACATCGGGAAATGCAGGTGTGCGCGCTTTGAATTTCACAGCTGACCCACCACCAATTGGGTCCGCTGGGCGGCGGCAAAATCGCAGCCAATGTCTTGATGCCAGTATCACTAAGACTGACGCAGTGAATTAGTTCCAGATTATTTATAACTTAATCCTATTAATTGTTTAAATCCTTTAATACAAATGAGTTTCACTTGCTTTGATATGACTAAGTTAAAAACAGGCTTGTATAGTTGTTCCTAGTTTAATTGAAGCAGTCAATCTGTGGTCTTATCCTTCACCCACCTTGCCTGTCCAGAAATTACAACCTATTACCTTCTTGTCTGTTACTGTTGCTTAATTTGCTTCTGTAAGATGGTGTATAATAAGATGAATCTACTGTACATAAAGATACTGGTTGTCTATCCACTCACTACAAAGCTGTAAACCAATGGAGACGTTGAGATGACATTCTAAATTGTAACAGTGAACTTCACATGGGATGAATCATATTTATATTTACGACAAGTTGTCCTATGGTGTCAGCCGTGGCTCAGTTGGTAGCACTCTTGCCTCTGAGTCAGAAGGTCGTGGGTTCAAGTCCCACTCCAGAGACAAGAGCACAAAAATCCAGGCTGACACTCCAGTGCAGTGCTGAGGGAGTGCTGCACTGTCGGAGGTGCCGTCTTTCAGATGAGACGTTAAACCGAGGCCCCGTCTGCTCTCTCCGGTGGACATACAAGATCCCGTGGCACTATTTCGAAGAAGAGCAGGGGAGTAAATAAAGAGAAATTGTTTCCAATGGGGAAAGGGACAGCCTTTTCCAATCTGGCAACAGAGACCTCTATGGCTGCATGCGTGGAGAAAGCATAGACTGCCCTTAGAGCCTGTGTCATGCGAGCTTCTACTGCAGATGTTCTGCGAGCTGTTGCACACTCCAAAGTGGACGGCAGTGCGATTACACCATCCATCACGGTGCTGCTGAAGTGGGCAGTGCACAGCTCTACTTACCCACCATCTGTAGCAGAATGACTGACACGGGCGCAGCTCCTGCCAGCTGTTCGGCATCCAGCCTTCTTTTAAAAAGCAGGACTTGTCAGATCTGAATCCACAGGCTGTTCAGCAGAGTGGTAATATATCGACACCCTCCAGCCTGCAAAGCCTCGCTCCTCATGTTCCATCCCTGAGCTGCTCCTGCTCACTCGCTGGTCTTCCGTGCATCATGCCGTGCACTCCCCTTTGACTCACAGTCTGTTTCCCCAGAGCGGATGTCTCTAGGCCGGTGCTTGGGAGGGAAGAGTGAGTGACTTCACTTTGATTTGCCGGCAGTTGCCTGGTTCCCCCTCCACCTGGTGCATCCAGCGGAAGAAATGAGCAAGCGAGATTAGAATGGGTTGCTGAGGTGCAGGGTTCACCTTCGATTTTCAATACAGTGAGTGACATCAGAGCTCCATGCTATAGTTTGCTGATAGTTGAGGTGAGGTTCAGTAGGAAAAGACGAGGGAGGGAAGCAAAATCTTACCACATACCTGCAGGTGGCATCTGCCATCCTATTTCCTTATCTTCCAGCTCCTGGGAATTTTTCAGATGCTGAGAGGTTATTCCCCTGGCTGGAGAGCAGTGTTCCCTGTAAGGTGTGCGGCTGCGCACTGCAGCAAGAAACCCATGTAGCCAGCTTGCCGGCATTTCAATGCAAAAACCAGCAGGCGCAGTATTTTGAATGGCCCATGCAGCCCCTTAAAGGGGGCGCGTAGGCCCAAAAGAAAATTACAGGGAACATAGTTGGAGTGTCCAGAACTAGGGGGCCTAGTCTCAGGATAAGGGGTCAGCCATTTGAGACTGAGATGAGGAGGAATTTCTTCACTCAGAGGGTTGTGAATCTTTGGAATTCTCGGCCCCAAAGGGTTGTAGATGTCGAGTTGTTGAGTATATTCAAGGCTTGAAGGGATTATTACTAGTCCTAGCCCCTTTAGGGCTACCCCGGATCAGGCGTATTCCTCAGACGTTCACTTTCAACTAAAGTTTGAGGTAGCCGAATCCTAAAGACGCTTAATTGGGTCTAAAGGTCTGGACTATCTCTCCCTAAAGGAAAGGAACAACCTGAAAATGTTACCGTCCTCCAGATAGCACTTTTAATAAGTTTAGCTAGACTGTAACGTTCCGGATATTATGAGGGTCCGGAAAACTCCCCCAGAATTCTGCAACTCCTCACCAAAGAGTGTACAGAGATTGAGTTCGCGAGTTTTTGATACAGAAGTCTTATGTGAGACAATTCTAAAAATATATAGATTTATTAAAGAACCGACATGCAATTTACAGTTGGTGAGTCAATCGCAACATTAACAGTTCCAAAAAGAGAAAGCTTACAATCTTATTATCAGAGAACCTTACTCTCAAATCTTAACTTCGCTACAGTTTTACAGTTCTTAAAGTTCTATTCAGGATATCCACCAAAATCAAATACCTTTGATCCCCGAGGTACAAAGAGTTGGAGACTTACAGAGCTGCCTCTGAAGCCGAGAATCACTTTGCCTCTTTAAAGTGAGTCTACTATCCCATTTGAGAATTCAGTATTTATACCCTTTTCCAGTGGTATTTCCTTTAAGGTTTTCTGCTGATGAAAGCTAATTATCTCTAGTCATTTATCTGCTGACCTCTGCAATTCTTACTGCCACATCAGCTGGTAGCATTAAAGAATCATGTCTCCTCTCTAGATGTTCTAAGTTTACCATAAAAAACGGTGTAACAGCAGGTGTGTTTTACTTGATGTCATTTTTACGAAGGCAGATGTTTCTTACTTTTATGTGCTTCTTTACGAAGTGTAAATTGGAACACCTTATCCAGGGTGAACCATTGTTTCATTCTGAAAGGTTCAGCCTGCCGGAGCCTTTAACCTTCTGTTTCAATAAGGTTATTGATTCAGTGTCAACAACTATCTTATCTCAATAGCAAGAATGCTTTCACAGCTTTTTCATAGTTAGGTTTCTAGATTTCCAAACCCAGTTTGTCATGTTTTAATAAGGCCAGAATTCTTTCATAGAATGGTGTATTTTTCTGAATAGGTGATATGGCTTATTCCTTCACAGGCTGTGATAGATAGATTTCACCATAGGGATCAGGCGGGAAAGTGGAGTTGAGGTCTAAGATCAGCCATGATCTTATTGAATGGCGGAGCAGGCTCGAAGAGCCGTATGGCCTACTTCTGCCTCTAATTCTTATGTTCTTATGATCTGCAGAACTTCCTCTTCATAGGGGAAGAGTTGTCTCAGGTTTAGGGCCAGTACCAGTTGCCAATCTCACTTGGCAATACTATTCCTGTCAAAACTTACCACAAAAAAGTTTATGCTTCGAAACTGTTTGGAAAAACAAACGCTTAACTACTGTTACAGCCTGAGGAAAGATATGTTTGATTTGTTCTGCACAATTACACGAGAGAATCAGACTGATGCATGCTTGAACATTTCTCCAGAGTTCACTTGCTGAGATTGCAGCATTCTGGTTATATCTCCTCAGTTTTCATCGTGGAACAGAGGCAGCATTGGAGAATGATGGGGACGGACATTGACCTTTACCCCCTGGACGGTAATCTGCTGGAGTGGATCGTTCGCCCTTTATATAGAAATCAATGGAATGAAAATCGGGCAGGTTCTATAAAGGGCGGGAGACCTGCTCCATCCGATTACCAGCTGTGCGGTGAAGACGACACTCTACCCCAATAGGTTTTGTACTTTGTACCAGGATTACTTTGTATTTTCAGCCTGGAGTCTGGTGAAGCTCAGTAAGAATGCTTGTGTCTCAGTGATGAGCTAGCTGTGGGGCAATCGGTTTGGTCTCTTATCCACTGGGAATGTGATACTGTGAAAACACATCTTAATTTCAACCCTCATCAGTGAAAAATAAACATGGTTCTCTTTCCTTGAGTTGAGTTGGAAAATGAGTCTCTGGAGGTGGAGTATTCATTGAAGTTAATACATTTCTAGAGCTGCACCTCCTACAAAGACTTACCAGCTTGCCAACAATTTCTTCATGTTCCCAGATGACTCAATCTTTGCTTCGAATGTATATTATATTGTCACCATTTGATTGCTCTTCCAAGTGACCATGCTCCATGTTTGAGCCTAATAAATGCGTGCTGGCAGATTCGGTTGCGAGTAGCATCACAGCCTTGCCCAATCCTGTTGTCACCCATGCCTCACACGCACACACACATGCCAAAAGTATACGTGTGTGATAAGGACCACGGGATTGTGACCAGGAGCAGGAACCTTGGTGGACTTTCCCAACTCTATCCCCAAGATCGGGAAGGAAATCTGCCGTCCTTACCCGGTCTGGCCTATATGTGACTCCAGACCCACAGCAATGTGGTTGACTCTTAACCGCCCCTCTGAAATGGCCTAGCGAGCCCCTCAAGAAAGCGGCTCACCACCACCTTCTCGAGGGCAGTTAGGGATGGGCAATAAACACTGGCCTTGCCGGCGACGTCCACATCCCAGGAATGAGTACAAAAAAATGCTGGAGCTGTCAGCCCAGCAGGGATCAGCAAACTCAATGAAGCTTATTGTTCCGTCTCCTCCTTAAATAAAACACAGAGAAATGGTGATTGTACAAAAAAGCCAGGCCTTAAAGTGATGTCCCAGTGGCAAACATCAGCAAATTTATTTTCCTTTTTGCAATACAAGCAATCGAGTTATATCAAAATAAGATATTGGCTTGTTGGAAAATGCATTGTTGGAGTGGCATTAATTTCCTGTTTGAAACCACTGTGATTCACAAACCCCTTCACCGCCAGTCCACCTGGATCAAAACCCATTACTGTTCTTTTTGGAAATAAATTGTTACAGGAAAAATTAAGACGCAAGTGTTTCAGCCACTAAGATGCACTGCAACTTGAAAAGACGATTAAGCAACTGTGAGGGTATACTGCAGACAGCCACTTATTCATATATTGGACGTAAAATCAATCAGGACCAAATGCGTCACCGTAATTCAACTCAGTCTATTTTTTTTATGCTATACTTCAGCGAAACGCCTCATAAATAAATTAAAAATGAATCTGTGTATATCCTGAACGCGGTGGATTGACTGTAGGACTGAGAAGCGCCAACTATTGCAAACCGCTTTGAACATAAGATGGAAAATTGTGGTGTGAGTGCTTGCACCGAATTCCTGCCGACATTATTTTAAATCAAGCATTAGCTTGTTTATTTGAAGTGCTTGCACTGAGAGCTGTCAGTTGGAAATGTTGTCTTACAGTGACAGTCAGGTGACAAAAATCAATTGCTCCCTCATCTGGATCTGAAATAAATTCACCAATTCTTGAAATTCGCGTTCAATATAATTGCTGCTAATCTTCTACTTTGCCTTTGTAGTGTTACTTTGCTACATCCTACTCCAGAAAACAGACGGGGGAACGAGGGGAGAGGAGGGGTGAAATTTCTCTTTCTGTCGATAATTTTAGCAAAAACCTTAGCGCGCGTATCTCAGCCTAACCTTCCGCTAAATCATCGGCGGTAGGAGCGAATCCCCAAATTTGCTTTTCCCCTGAAAACTCATTGCTTCAACCATCTTCTCTCCGCAGCTATCATCGTTCTGTTCATCACCCTGAAGCGGGGTAAGAAAGAGCCCCTCATTATCTCGGAGGAAGACATCAGGGAGAACGTGGTGACCTACGATGACGAGGGAGGAGGGGAAGAGGACACGGAGGCGTTCGACATCACGGCACTGAGAAACCCCGCGGCGGCCGAGGAGGTGCGATATCGGCGAGACGTCAGACCAGATGTACAACCCGTGCCCAGGCACAGACCCCCCTCGGCCCCGAACAGCCCTGACATTCATGAGTTTATTACGCAAAAACTGCAGGAAGCTGACCTGGATCCAAGTGTTCCTCCATATGACTCTCTCCAGACATATGCATATGAAGGTCACGGATCAAACGCAGGATCGATCAGTTCACTGGATTCAGTCACCACACACTCTGAACAGGATTATAATTACCTTGGCGACTGGGGACCTCAGTTCAAAAAACTGTCTGAACTGTACGGAGTAGACGAATCGGAAAGAACCACTTAGTTTTCATTCCCATCGTAAAACACTTGTATGTAAAACAGAAAAAAAAAAATCAGATTTTCATTTCAAAAGCTACAATTGTTACACAATTTTACTGTAGCAACAAAAGTGCCCTTTGAATATTTTGAAACATGGGTTCGACAAACAAATGAAAAGAACACATTTTGAGAATATAAAAAATAAACAAAATATTTTCCCTGGTGTATATTTTTTATTGTTCAATAAAGTTCATTGTTCCGTAATAAAGGTACTGTGCTATAGTTTAAGACTAGGCCGTTTGGTTACACACGTTAAGATAATTTTTTTTTCATTGATCCTGGGATGTGGGCGTCGCTGGCAAGGCCAGCATTTATTGCCCATCCCTAACTGACCTTGAGAAGGTGGTGGTGAGCCGCCTTCTTGAACCGCTGCAGCTCGTGTGGTGAAGGTACTCCCACAGTGCTGTTAGGGAGGGAGTTCCAGATTTTGACCCAGCGACGATGAATGAGCGGCCGATATATTTCCAAGTCAGGATGGTGTGTGACTTGGAGGTGGTGGTGTTCCCATGCGCCTGCTGCCCTTGTCCTTCTAGGTGGAAGAGGTCGTGGGTTTGGGAGGTGCTGACGAAGAAGCCTTGGCGAGTTGCTGCAGTGCATCTTGTAGCTGGTACACACTGCAGCCACGGTACGCCGGTGGTGGAGGGAGTGAATGTTTAAGGTGGTGGATGGGGTGCCAATCAAGCGGGCTGCTTTGTCCTAAATGGTGTCGAGCTTCTTGAGTGTTGTTGGAGCTGCACTCATCCAGGCAAGTGGAGAGTATTCCATCACACTCCAGACTTGTGCACTGTCAATAGTGGAAAGGCTTTGCGGAGTCAGGAGGTGAGACACTTGCCACAGAATACCCAGCCTCTGACCTGCTCTTGTTGCCACAGTATTTATGTGGCTGGTCCAGTTAAGTTTCTGGCCAATGGTGACCCCCGGGATTTGGCAATGGTATTACGGTAAGATGGTAAGATAATATGGCGTAGACTGGTCTGGAATTAAAATTGTGGTGTAGTACAGCATCCTCACCATGTTTTATAAACAACATTGATAGTATTCTTCATATATACAAGGCGCCAAAATAAAGTAGATAGGGCACATGATTTATCATTAGTACAGTTTATATATGGACGATCCATAGCACTAAATGATTTTAGTGCACCAGGCGTGCTCCATAGCATTGATCCTTCTACACAAGCCCTTCTGAATTGGGGAATTAAAAGAATTCTACATTTCAGAGTGAGCTGTGATGAGGACAGTGGTGGTTCCAGCGATAAGTTATGGTAGGTAATATGTATTGTAAGTTGATGAAGATCCCTTCAAGCTTAGCCACAGGTATTCTTACCATGTTCAAACTGAAATTATCTGCCAGATTTTTTTTTTTCTCCCAGAACCATTTTGTGCATGAGTATTTAGCTTTCCATCAACAGTGAGAACCGGCTAGACACCCGATAGCTAATGCTATGTGCTGCTGGGTGTGATTGAAGAAGGACTTGCAGGTAATCTTAATGTTGGCCCAATAAAGGAAGTGTAGGGTGAACATAAGAACATAAGAAACAGGAGCAGGAGTCGGCCAATCGGCCCCTCGAGTCTGCTCTGCCATTCAATAAGATCATGGCTGATCCAATCTTGGTTTCAACACCACTTTCCCACTCTCTCCCCATACCCCTTGACTCCCTTGTAGTTCAAATGTCTGTCAATCTCCGCCTTGAATATATTAAGTGACTCCGCCTCCACAGCTCTCTGGGGTGGAGAATTCCAAAGATTCACGACCCTCAGAGAAGAAATTCCTCCTCATCTCCGTCTTAAATGGGCGACCCCTTATTCTGAAGCTATGCCCCCTAGTTCTAGATTCCCTCACTAGGGGAAACATCCCCTCAGCATCCACCCTGTCAATCCCCCTCAGATTCTTATATGTTTCAATAAGATCACCTCTCATTCTTCTAAACTCCAATGAGTATTGGCCCAACCTGCGAAACCTTTCGTCATACGTCAACCCCTTCATCCCAGGAATCAACCTAGTGGACCTTCTTTGCACTGCCTCCAATACAAGTATATCCTTCCTTAAATATGGAGCCCAAAACTGTACACAGTACTCCAGGTGCGGTCTCACCAGCGCCCTGTAATTTTGCATCAAAACTTCCCTACTTTTATACTCCATACCCCTTGCAATAAAGGCCAACATTCCATTAGCCTTCCTAATTACTTGCTGTACCTGCATACTAACTTTTTGTGTTTCATGTACTAGGACCCCCAGATCCCTTTGTACCGCAGCATTTTGTAGTCTCACTCCATTTAAACTCCGTAAACTAAATGTAGTAACTAAGCCTTAGCTTGCACACGTTGCAGACAGAAACTAGAATTTATCTCCCCATTCTGAGGAACTGTATTCAGGCTCAGATAGCAGCACCCTCGCCTCTCAAGTCAGAAGATTGTGGGTTCGAGTCCCCACTCCAAAGATTTGGGCAAAAAGTCTAGGCTGCTACTCCAGTGCAGTGCTGAGGGAGTGCTGCACTGTTGGAAGTGCTGTCTTTTGGATGAGATGTTAAACCTAGCTTTCTCAGGTGGTCATAAAAGATCCTATGGCACTATTTCAAAGGAGAGCAGGGGAGTTCTGCCCGGTGTCCTGGCCAATAATTATTCCTCAATCAACATCACTAGAGCAGTTTATCTGGTCATTATCATATTGCTGTTTTTTGGGAGCTTGCTGTGCACAAATTAGCTGCTGTGTTTCCTACATTATAACAGTGACTACACTTCAAAAAGTATTTCATTGGCTTCAAAGCACTTTGGGATGTCGTGAAAGATGTTATAAAGTTATTTTTCTGTACATTCTGTTAAGCGTATGTGTTGAAGAGCCATGACAGATTTCCTGTGGATCATTGGAACATTGGAACAGAAGGAGGTCATTCAGCCCCTCGAGCCTGTTCCACCATTCAATGAGATCATGGCTGATCTGCGACCTAACTCCATATACCCGCCTTTGGCCCATATCCCTTAATACAAAAAGCTATCAATCTCAGATTTAAAATTAACCATTGATCTAGCATCAATTGCCATTTGTAGGAGAGAGTTCCAAACTTCTACCACCCTTTGTGTGTAGAAGTGTTTCCTAATTTCACTCCTGAAAGGTCTGGCTCTAATTTTTAGACTATGCCCCCTAGTCTTAGAATCCATAACCAGCGGAAATAGTTTCTCTCTATCTACCCTATCTGTTCCCCTTAATATCTTGAAAGCTTCGATCAGGTCACCCCTTAATCTTCTAAATTCTAGGGAATACAACCCTAATTTATGTAATCGCTCCTCGTAACTTAACCCTTGAAGTCCGGGTATCATTCTGGTAAACCTACGCTGCAGTCCCTCCAAGGCCAATATATCCTTCCTAAGGTGTGGTGCCCAGAACTGCTCACAGTGCTCCAGGTGTGGTCTAACCAGGGTTTTGTATAGCTGCAGCAGCTGCAGCATAACTTCTACCCCCTTGTATTCTAGTCCTCTAGATATAAAGGCCAGCATCCCATTAGCCTTTTTGATAATTTTCTGTACCTGTTCATGACATTTTAATGATCTATGTACCTGAACCCCCAAGTCTCTTTGGACCTTCACTGTTTTGAGCTTTTCACCATTTAGAAAGTACCCTGTTCTATCCTTTTTAGGTCCAAAGTGGATGACCTCACATTTGCTTACATTGAAATCCATTTGCTACAGTTTTGCCTATTTATTTAATCTATCAATATCCCCTTGTAATTTTATGCTTTCATCTACACTGCCTACAATGTCGCGTATTTTTGTGTCATCGGCAAATTTGGATATATGACTTTCTATGCCATCATCGAAGTCGTTAGTAAATATTATGAATAGTTGAGGCCCCAACACAGATCCCTGCGGGACACCAGTCGTCACATCCTGCCAATTAGAGTACCTACCCATTATCCCTACTCTCTGTCTCCTGCCGCTCAGCCAATTTCCTAACCAGGTCAATAATTTGCCCTCAATTCCGTGGGCTTCTACCTTAGTTAGCAATCTCTTATGTGAGACTTTATCAAATGCCTTCTGGAAGTCCATATAAATAACATCCACAGACATTCCCCTGTCCATTACTTTCGTCACCTCTTCAAAAAATTCAATCAGGTTCGTCAGGCATGACCCACCTTTCACAAATCCATGCTGGCTCTCCCTGATCAACTGAAAATTTTCAAGGTGTTCAGTCACCCCATCCTTAATTATAGACTCTAGCAATTTCTTGACAACATTGTACAAATAACTTGTGTTTTTTCAGCTAAAATGTCAATATTAAGATCTGTGGGCCTGGGATTCCTGGAGTCCCAATTTGGCTCTAGCCCCCTCAATAAATGATGCAGAATTTAATCATCAGACGATCATTATTTTTTAAAAATCTAGTTAACTTCATTAGGTGACATTGAAGTAAGTCCTTCAATTCATTCTTCAAAGCATTCTGAAGTAGAGGTTTGATTGGGAGAGATAAAAAGAGAGAAAAGAAAATGGCAAATATAGGAAGACTGAAATAGAAAAGAGAACGTTGGAAATACAGAGGGGAAGAAACTTTCATCAAAGCTGGGAGGTGGAAGATGAGGGAGTGCCTGTATAGGCCTGAACAAAACAAAGAGGTGGACAACAAGGGTAAACGGCAAGGATCAGGTACGCAAACTACTGTTAGAAAAAACAATTAGGCCTAGAAATTCATCTCGGGCAGTAGCGCAAAACGGGCGGTATCGGATTGGCCGCCCGTTAGCAGCACTGCGTATAACCGACGGCTGATCCGATACGAATTTCCAGACCGTAATATTCAGTGAACGCGATTTTTTAAAGCTAAAAGGAGGTGACAACTCTCGGACGATTTGGGAATTTACTGCGATACTCTCAGTCAGGCACTGAGCGAATAGTAAAAAGGACAAAGGTGGCTGAAAATATCTCAGTACGGCAGTGAGAAGTCACGAGAAAAGACAAAAAAAAGGGAGGGGAATGAAACTGGAAGACAGATGGGAAAATCGACTGAGTTTCATTAACAGAGATGGGGTAGAAATTGGATTTTGTTGCACGGACACAGAAAGAGGCCCAAAGCACCAATTTCACAATGTTGTCTCCCACACCCCAAGGGTGCCTGAAATACGTCCAACACCAAGTTGGGTCGGACAATTATTCAGGCATTGCTGGCTGCTGCCTAGAACAGGCGTTCGGTCCCCTCTGAGAAATTGAGCTGCTCTGAGCAGAGCAGGAGTCAGGGCAGCTCCACCCAGGTTTCCAGGGCGTGGATGCGGCCTAGCAAGCGGCCACCATCAAAAAAGGTCGGTACATTTTTTCTTTTGTTGCTCCTAGCTCCACAGCACCCCCAAAGGGCCGCTAACGGCCTGCGATTGGTCGGCCTCCCGTTGTCCACATCCTCCCCCTTCCCTGGATCTTACCTGAGGGCTTCTGCCGGCCGGTTTAAGATTCACTCGCTTCAAACAGTCGAGACGCCTCTGGAGGCCGACGGACACTGGCAGCCTCGGACCTCCCAGTCAGGGCTCGTGCTCCACGTGCAAAATCGGTTACGGAACCAAAAACAAGGCATAACCCATTTCTATCCCAAAGGTAGCGACCTCGGAGTCGAGTTTCCGCTTTGGGCGCAATTTTGAAATTGCAGCAAAACGTGCTCGAAATTGCGCCGGTTAGGTTACAGTTCAAGTTTCCGCTAAAAAAATCATTTACATAATCACAAACGTCAAATCTTCCATGAACCAGTGCAATCGGGCAGCGTTAATAGAACGTAATTGTTTCTTTTTTTTCCATTAAATAGTATTCCTTGATATATTGAAGAGTGGTAACCTGGTGCAGTTTGATTAATGCAGCTGAAAATGGGTTGATCACAAAAAATAAGCATTTTTAAGCAGAGTGCAACCAGATTTAAAATCAGTGAATGACTTTAAATAGTAGTTTAATTGGCGTACACTAGTCAGTTTCTTAACAAATTAAGGGGGAGAAATTCTGCAAGTTAGCGCCTCCTTTTAGCGCCGGGGGGGGGCGCTAATGGGTTTGCGGTGGGGCGCAGCGAATGCAACACCGCACGCGACATTCACCCGGGATTTAGCGCTGCCAGTAACATCTAGCACCTACGCCCTTTGCTGCTGCCAGATCGTGACGTCAACGCGTGTGGAACGCCCCGTTAACGGCCCAGTTGCAAAATTGACTGCTGCCCCCGCTTCAGCGCCTGGCGTGAACAACGGCAGGAAGAAGAGGCGTGATGCAGTCGGACGGCCGCTGTAGGAGCGGCGTTTAAACGGATCAACGTCCGCTTTCATTTTAGTGGCTAATCAATGCTGCCTTCTCAGTTTGGCATAGGGAAACAGCCGTTTTCACTGAGTAAACGTTTATTACTTTCAGGAGTGTTCTGGCTGCTAAAAATGTGTCAGTTTCATTGTGTTGAGATTTCGAACTCCTACACTTTTCTATGTTAATGGGGGCTGTACTGGCGCTCGACCTCGCCCTCCAGCATCAACGTCGGAGGCAGCGGAGGCAGAGACAAAGATTGGAAAATGTGGCCAGAGGGAGGAGGGCCAACAGGGCTGTCAACAGGGGGCCTTACCCTCCCAGGGTATTCCGGGAGCACTTCTATATAAATTTAACTGAGGAGCAGTGTCTTAGAAGGCTCCGCTTCAACAAGGAGGTGGTCACAGAGCTCTGCCACCTCCTGCAGCCAGACCTCCAGCCTCAGATCAGGAGCACCACGGCTCTCTCAGTGGCAGTCAAGGTCACCGTCGCCCTCAATTTCTATGCCAGCGGATCCTTCCAGTGTGCAACAGGAGACATATCTAACATTTCGCAGTTCGCTGTCCATTGCTGCAGCCGGGAGGTCACAGAGGCTCTTGACAGAAGGAGAACAGATTACATTTCCTTTCCCATGACCAGAGAGAAGCAGGATGAGCGTGCATGTGGTTTTGCCAGGATAGCGGGCTTCCCCATGGTGCAGGGCGCCATTGACTGCACCCACGTGGCTTTGCAGGCACCCCATAACAATCCTGAGATCTTCCGTAACCACAAAGGCTACCACTCACTTAATGTGCAGTTGGTGTGCGACCACAGACAGCGAATCCTCACCGTTAATGCACGCTATCCTGGCAGTAGCCATGATGCCTTCATCCTGCGCCAGACCGGTGTGCCAGCACTCTTCCAGCCACCACATCAAGCTCGCGACTGGCTGGTCGGAGACAAGGGCTTTTCGCTCTCCACCTGGCTCATGACTCCCCTCCGCAACCCCAGCGCTGCTGCTCAGCACTCATATAATGAGAACCATGCCGCCACTAGGAACATCATCGAGCAGACCATCGGCTTGCTCAAGCAGCGGTTCTGCTGCCTTGACCACTTGGGAGGAGCCCTCTAGTACTCGGTTGAGCGGGTGTCCCATTTCGTCATGGTCTGCTGCATGCTGCACAACTTGGCCATCATGAGGGCCCAGCCATTGCCAGCAGGCATAGCGGGACCACCTCAGGAGGAGGAAGAGGTACAGGAGGAGGAGGAGGAGGAGGAGGAGGAACAGCAGCAAGGGAGTAGGCAGCCACTCAATCGGCATTCCTCATCAGACTGCGGTTCCAATAAATTCTACCCCACATCCCGGTTCCTGACCACATCCCCATCATTCCATCCATTTCGCTTGCTGTATCCCAGTGCAAAGCTGAAATGAGAGACACCACAAAATCAGCAACATTCCATTAATAAATTTATCAACATTCAGTAAACATATACATACAACAACAGTATTAACTAATCACCCTTGTGCAAACCCTTACTTGCCCTCTTTACAGTGCCTTTTCCTAACCTACTGCTCCTACGTAGTGTCTCCCCAGTGGCTGCAGCAGGGCTGGTGGAAGGCTGCTGAGTGTTGGTGCCAGAGACTACAGATGGCCTTGCAGAATGCCCTCAACCAGCTCTGAGCCTGGAAGGCCCGGCTATAGACTGTGCCACCTCAGGCTGGGCAGCAGCAGTCTGGGTTGACTGGATGACAGGTCAATGGCAGAGTGGCTGTGATGGGAGAAGGAATGCTGTCATCCTGAGAGAGGACAGTAGGTCCCTGCTCCACTGACACACTGCCACTCCCCCGGTGCAGCACCTCAGCATCCCTACCAATCTGCTGGAGCACAGATTGCTGGCCTGCTGCAACACCGTGAGATCCCCGGTGGACTGTGGTGGACCCAGCAATGATGGCAGCAGTTCAGAGTTGCGTGGCATCAAGCTGAGACTGCATGAGAGCAGTCTGACACTTGATGGCAGCAACCATTGACTGCATTACAGCACTAAGACATTGCGTGCTGCAATGGATGCTGCTACATCACCCATGACATGCGGCATGAGGTCTGAGTCCCCATGGTCTCTCAGGGAGTCCACCATCCTTTGTAGACTGCCAAAGATGGGCTTCATGGTATGCGCAGAGCTCTGTGCAATGTTGGAGGCGGACTCCTCCACGCTCCGTACCATTGCCGACAGGCTCTCGGGCACCCTTGCCATTGCTCCTATGATCTCCGTGTGCATGCCCATCTTGTGAACACCTCCCCATCGAGGTCCTCATCTATGTCCTGTGCAGCAGAACTCTCGCACGAACTCGCCCTCTGGGGAGCTGGCTCCCGAGTTACCCTTTCCTCCTGGCCGTGCTGCAGCCCGCTTGTCCCCGGTGCATCACCCAGTGCAGACCCCTCTACTAAACTTGCCTCTAAAGATCGCGTAGTGCCACGTGAGTGAGATATGCAGTGACGTGGTGCTTTCTTCCTCCTCCTCTTCTCCCACCTCACTCTCACTGGGAGGCTCAGGGACAGGCTGGTCAGCTGGTTGCTGATTACCTGAAAGCATAAAGGCACAAGACTCGCGTTAAGGTGAGGGCAGGGGGGCAGGAAGGGAGCAAGGAATGCAGACAGTATAATGAGCTGGAAAGTGGGAAAGGCTTGTACTGTGAGGGGGAAGTGGGATGAGAGAAGGAGAGGGGATGAACATGCTGTTGTTACCCCCAAGGGGGTCGACATCGCCGATGGCCACAGTGCCACCATCTGGCGCCCAATGACTCTCAGCACCCGCTCCTCCAGGTCTGTAAGCTGTTGGATGCCCGCTTCACCCCCGCCTGTTCGTTCCTGCTCCCTCCTATTGTGGGCCAGCTTGGCCTGCAAGAGAAAGGAAAGTGTGTGAGTGAGTGTGCAGCTATGTGTTTGGGAGATGTGCCTGCCATAGTTGAATAGCTATGATTGTAGGCTATGTGTGATATGTGGATGTGAGTTTTAGTAGGTGGAGATGCTTGGTGGGTGAGTGGTGGGGGTGTGGTGGTTTGTGCAGTGTGTACAGACTGAGGTTCAGATGCTGGTATGACGGACTTGTTGAAGCATGTACTCACCCTGACCACCCGAGTGAAGTTGTTGAATTTTTACGGCACTGTGTGAGGGTCCTGAGGACCACACTGCTGGCCGAGACGTCCTGGGCCACTTCCCTCCGCATTGCCCTGAAGACCTGGGGCGATGGACTCCTGCCAGTGGCTGGGAACAGCACTGCCCTCCTTTTTTCGACTGCCGCGACCAATGCCTCCAATGCCTGGTCGCTGAAATGGCGAGCTCTCTCCCTGGGACTGGGATCAGCCATGAGGATAAGAGGTGTAGCTGTTGAGTTGCTTGGAGGTCACCTTCAGAGCCAGCAATGTTGAGAATGAGGTTGTGCTGAATGATTGAACCTCCCCTTTAAGAACTGGAAGGAGCCAGTGTGAATGATGAGTCCCGATTGGACTGTACCTGAAATTGGTTAATTTGATGAGTATGCATTCCTAGCAAGACGCTTCACCCTATGGGAGCACTTATTGGGAATTTGGGCGTGCGCCCCCTGCAAGTTTCTGTACATTAAATGACCGGTTCCTGGATCCACTCCCTCTCAACAATAACTTACTCTGAACCTGGACATTGGTTCTTGGACACTCCAAGCTAACACTACACTGTCTACAAGTCAGCTTCATCCCACCACAAGGCTTCAGACTGTAAGTGTGGACTATTTCGTATTGTCTCCCCTCCCTATGTTTACGACCATTGCATATCTTGCCTTTAGATGTCAGCTTGGGATGTCAGTGGCTAGCGCTCTTACCTTGGAGTTAGAAGGCTGGGGGTTCAAGCCCCACACCAGGGACTTGAGCACATAATCTAGGCTGACACGTCAGTGCAGTGTTGAGGGAGTGCTGCATTGTTGGAGGTGCTGGCCTAGATCTGTGATCACGCCGCGCCTGTTTTTCAACGTCCAATATGTCGGACAGCGCGCACCCGTGCTATGCTGGTAGTGCGCCTCCCGCCACATTGGATCGGACTCCTCCGCAGGCATCCAGAGCATGCACCAGAATTATTCAGCAAGCTCATTATAATATTAGATTGCCCCAGCAACTCATGGCGATAACAGTCAGGAAGACATACCACAGAAGCGCATCCCCTCCACACAGGTTAATTTTTGGTTTGTCCTCTGCTGATTAACTTCTGCACCTTTATTTTGGGCTACTTTCTACATTCCACAAGTGAATTTCGAGTTCTGGTAACAACATTGTGGTGGTGCTGGACTAGTTTTGTCTGCTTTGCAAACAGTTTGTTCCAGTCACGGGTGGTCTGGTAAGTCTGCCTTTGGGGCTGAAGGATTTGGAGGAGCAGAGAAGAAGGCAGGAGTGAGCAGGAGCAGCTGGGAGAAGAGGGAGGAGGAGGCACTGCCCAGGAGGCCAGACCCACAGCGGGTCGTCAGAGAGCACTTCTCACACCTCAACTTAACTGAGGACCAATGTCTGAGGCGTCTGTGTTTCACCAAGGTGGCTGTCACTGAGCGACGTCACTTGCTACAACCAGAACTGGAGCCTCAAACCAGGGCATGGACAGCACTGCCCGTGGCTGTCAAGGTCCCCGTGGTCCTTAACTTTTACGCCATGGGACTGTTCCAGGCTGCAGCAGGCGACATCAGCGACGTCGCGCAGTTTGCTGGGCATCGCTGTATCAGGGAGATAAACAAGGCTCCCCACACCAGGAGGAACACATAAATCACATTCCCCATGGACAGAACGATGCAGCGTGTGAATCCCCAGGATTTGCTTTGCCTTTTACTCCTGCAGTCCCATCTCTTGTAGGAATTGTGCACAATCTTTTCCTGCATGAGAAAAGAATGCTTGGCATTGTCAGTCAGACTGTTGAATTTGACAACTACTTGAGAATTCTTATCACTTCTCATGGAATTCCCATCAAAGGAAAGTCCCACAAACAGACATCAATGGGCATGCATGCATTGCACGATGCTGTATCCACTTAATGGAGGTCTTCCATGTGTAAATGACACGATGGATTGTTTAGTGCACAGGAAGTTACACTTCAATTTGTGAATGCACTTTTAAGGTCAGTATAGGTCTACTGTCTGAAATATACAAAATATACATTAATGGCAACTTGTAGCCATCAAACTTACCTTTGCTGTCCTTGTGAGGTCACTAAATGATATGGGGTTTGGAATTTCAGGGCTTTTGTCTGAATGATGTTCTTGATAACTAGATTCCCAGCTCTGCTATGGACAGGGATATAGACAGAAGTTCATTTAAAAGGCACAGTAATGCAAATGTATTTTTAGGCCACTTTTGGCTCATTTTTCTTATTTTATTACCTGCTGGCACTTAGGGTCTCATGAGCTTTTGTGGGCTGCCCAGTGGGAATCCCCTCCCTCAGGCTGCATGAGCGATGTTCTGCCGCACACGCACAGCTGCTGATCGAGGTGAACTTTGGCAACTGATTAGCAAAAGGAAGCTGGGAGAGTGGATCCGATGGAATCAGTAAGATATGTGAATGCCTGGCCAACTGTAATGTTGGTTCACTCCTCAGAAAGCACTGGAATCACAGTATATCATGTTTTCACTGGCATTGCATGAAAGAAGGCATGCCAGGAATGCTCAACACCCGGAAAACCCTGATTGGCCACATCTGCCACGATGTCACCAATAACATCTTGGCACACTAACCTGGCAATGAGAGTGGGAAGGTGTTTTCTTCTGGTTTGGGTTTTCAGAGAGTCAGATGCTAGAGATGTATATCTGCCACGATCATACGGCAGACTGCTGGTACAGCTAGTGAAAGTTCCGATGAGCTGCAGCCTCAGGTTTCCCTCCACATCCTTCCAAGGATGCTGCAATGTTGACCAATCGGGATGGTGCCATGCACTGGTAAGAAAGGCCAGCCCCCAATCAACCACTTCATACATTAAAAAGTACTTGGATATGCACTTGAAGTGCCATAACCTACAAGTGCTGGAAAGTGGGATTAGGGTGGATAGCTCTTTGTCGGCCGGCATGGACAAGATGGGCCGAATGGCCTCCTTCTGTGCTGTAAATTTCTATGAGTCTATGCAGCATCGTCTGAGAGTCAGAGAGAGTCGAATCCTGGGCTGCGCCAATATGTGTCTGCACTGCCTACACATTAGCTAGGACTTTAACCACTCTCGCCCAGCACGAATGGTGCTGGGAGGGGGTAAATTTGAAAAGTCTAGCTCCCAGCACTAACCTGCTTGGTGTTGTGATTTTTATGACTGTGAATCATAACACCGACGCAGCTCCCACTAAAGGCAGGCGGGGGCCTACATAACATTTAAAAATCGTGGCTCGATGATGTCATTGGCACTACGACGCAATATTAACTTGAAGCCGGTGGGGGGGGGGTGGAGTCCCGCCGTGTCAGTAGCCTGGCAGCAGAGACATGACGGGAGCAGACGATTGGCCAGGGTTAAGTCTTTAAAAATTACTTCTGTCAAAATTCTTGTGGGTCAGGAGGAGCAGGAGTGCTCCCCCCACCCCTAACCCCGGCCCTGGCAACACAAAGGGCTGGATTTTGATACTGGGGCGGGTTGGGGTCGTGTCATCCACTTTTCGTGTTATCCACCCGACTGCAATTGGATGTGGGAGATTGATGTGATTTTCACCTAATTGGGCAATTGAGTTCCAGCATGTGGGAACCCATGAACCAATTAGTGTTTTCAGTCTGAAAGTCGCCTCTGATGATGTCATCATTGCTGCTGCATTGAAGGTCTGCAAAGAATGCCTGGCCTTTGCTGTGAGAGGACCTGGATGCAGAGAGAGAGAGAGAGAGAGAGAGAGATATCCAAATATGCTGCCGCCAGGTTTCACAATCGTGCTTCAGAACAGGCGTGCTTCACGTAGAACAAGGGTTAAAATCACAAAGGCCTTTCAAAATGGCATTATAGAGGCAATTTAGTGCTTGTTAAGGGCCTTAACAACCTATCCCGTCTCTTACAGGCGGGACGGAGTCGGGACCAGCAGACACGATTTCATGAAAATTGCGTGGAGGCGGGATGGAGGCGGACTTGTGCCCGCCCGCCAGTTTTCGCAATTTTAACCCCCCACACGCCTCCAAACCCGACTCCACGGGTCAATGAAAATCCAGCCCAAAGAGTCCTTGGGCCTGCACTCCCCCAATCATGCTGGTACCCACACCTCTCCCCATCGCCATCAGACACCATCCCCCCACTGACTGCCGGGGAACATTCTCATGGCCTCCTGCCGACAGATGCCCGCTCCCGCCCGTTAGCCAGGTAGCGATATATTTTTATTTATAAATGAGGCCCTGGTGTTAAGATTGGCCAAGCCTCCTCGTCCCATCTCTCCGGGTGCCCCGCCTGCTTTGAGGCACAATTCCCAACTCCCCCCCCCCACCCCCCCCGCAACCCACTGTTTAAAATCGGGGCCATTGGGTTTCCCTCACTATGTTTTCTGTATGGCCTTGGTTAACTTGCCCTTCCGGCCTTCATCCTTGTGAATGGCTACAATGGATTGAAATTTCTTCTGACGCTATTCTAATCCGGGATGTGCTATTTTAACACCGCCCCTTTAATTGTCCCCATCCCTTTAAATTTCACCAACATGCAAATTTTCCAGATGCACAACTGAGGGAAATTTTTTGTCTCCCTTCTGCCCAGTTTTTTTAAGACTTTAAAAGAAACACCGACTGAGGCCGACTCGATACAATTTTCAAGTGGACCTTGACTTAGATGGCCGTACTCTTGCTGGAACCAGGCAGAAGCCTATTCAATATATTTTAAAAAGGGTTCGATGGAGTCTTTGGGACGGCAACGCCATTTTTGAGTGAGTCAGCGCTGCTTTTTTAAATCCGCCCACAAATCACGGGTGGTGCAGTGAGGGATTCGGCCAGTTCGAGTGCTATTTAAAGGGACATGCACTTGCTCTCATTTGAATCACTGGAATTGCTTGGGGGATATCTTGATTGCGACTGACTGTCGATTTTGGCTACAAAGTTGCTGTATTTTTGATTTTAGTGGCTGCATAACCTTCAGAAAGCTCAAGGATGTTCTGGCTACGCCAGCAGCTGGGAATCCCCCACCATCAACATCCTGGGGGTCACCATTGACCAGAAACTTAACTGGACCAGCCACATAAATACTGTGGCAACAAGAGCAGGTCAGAGGCTGGGTATTCTGCGGCGAGTGTCTCACCTCCTGACTCCCCAAAGCCTTTCCACCATCTACAAGGCACAAGTCAGGAGTGTGATGGAATACTCTCCACTTGCCTGGATGAGTGCAGCTCCAACAACACTCAAGAAGCTCGACACCATCCAGGAAAAAGCAGCCCGCTTGATTGGCCCCCCATTCACCACCTTAAACATTCACTCCCTCCACCACCGGCGTACCGTGGCTGCAGTGTGTACCATCTACAAGATGCACTGCAGCTACTCGCCAAGGCTCCTTTGGCAGCACCTCCCAAACCCACGACCTCTTCCGCCTAGAAGGACAAGGGCAGCAGGCGCATGGGAACACCACCACCTCCAAGTTCCCCTCCAAGTCACACACCATCCTGACTTAGAAGTATATCGCCGATCCTTCATCGTCGCTGGGTCAAAATCCTGGAACTCCCTCCCTAACAGCACTGTGGGAGCACCTTCACATGGACTGCAGCGGTTCAAGAAGGCGGCTCACCACCACCTTCTCAAGGGCATTTAGGGATGGGCAATAAATGCTGGCCTTGCCAGCGACACCCACATCCATAAATGAATTTAAAAAACAATCCATTAGGCCATTCCATTCTGGCTAGAGGAGGAGAGGGAGGAAGAGAAGCTGCAGGAACAGGTGGAAAGAGCTGCAGTTGTAAGGAGTTCACAGAGGAGGAGGAGAACTCACAGTAATCCTTACCCTGCCAATAACACACTGTCTAGAGTGCCCGGAGTGCCCGTCTCTGTGCTGGTGCTGGGAATGGTCTGCGTGAGTGACGGTGCACCTTCGAGAGGGTGGTGCTCCCCACTCAGCCTACACAGGGCCTGCGTCATCGGAGGGACAAAGGACACGGGTCAGCAATAGCAGATGAGTGGCAGCGCAATGCACCACCAGGTTCTCACGCTGTGTGTACGTGCGAGTTGAGGAAAAGGACAGAGCCAAACACTCGAGTGCATGTGAGCCTCACCCTCGTCAACTCCAGTGCTGCATATACTCCCTCTGCCAGTGAAGTAAATGGCAACAACCTCCATTGGAACATGACAGTGCCTCAACCAACTCCCCCCACATCCCCCACCGCACCCCCACCCGCCACACACACACACACACACACACACACACACACATACACAATTGTCAGAGTCTTCCTTCATTTATTTACCAGCTGGTTCTGCAACGGGTGTGGGAGTTGGTTAGCCCCTATCTCTGTAACCTCCTCCTGCCCTACAAACCTCCGAGATCTCCGCGCTCCTCCAATTCTGCCCTCTTTTGCATCCCCAATTTTCATTGCTCCACCATTGGCGGCCATGCCTTCAGCTGCAGAGGCCCTAAGCTCTGGAATTCCCTTCCTGAACACCTCTGCCTCGCCACCTCTCTTCCTTTAAAACGCTCCTTAAAACCTACCTCTTTGGCCAAGTTTTTGGGCACCTAATATCTCCTTATGTGGCTCGGTGTCAAATTTTGTTTGATAATCGCTCCTGTGAAGCGCCTTGGGACGTTTTACTGCGTTAAAGGCGCTATATAAATACAAGTTGTTGCTGTTTGTAGCCTTTGAAATGATCGTGACGCAGCTTACGATAATGCACTTGCTGGAAGGGAGAAGCAGCAAGTGTTTGGCAGAGGAGAAGGTGGCTGTATAAAAAAGGTGAATACGGCGTGAAGTGTGAAGGAAGTTACCAGAAAAGTGATGTTTATTTCAGTGCTAACGAGATAAAAGTAGAATGTTGCTCGTGCCAGTTTCGAGGGCAACAGCAGGTGTTGAGTGTGTGAGTGTGAGCAGGAAAAGGTGTGGCGCAGTGTTGTGTTATGCTTGTGTGTCAGCTGTGGCTCAGTGGGTAGCACCCTCGCCTCTGAGTCAGAAGGTTGTGGGTTGAAGTCCCACTCCAGGGACTTGAGCACAAAATCTAGGCTGACACTCTAGTGCCAGTGCTGACGGAGTGCTGCACTGTCGGAGGTGCCGTCTTTCAGATGAGACGTTAAACTGAGGTCCCGTCTGCTCTCTCAAGTGGACGTAAAAGATCCCATGGCACTATTTGGAAGAAGAGTTAGGAGAGTTATCCCCGATGTCCTGGCCAATATTTATCCCTCAATCAACAGCAAAAGCAGATTATCTGGTCGTTATCACATTGCTGTTTGTGGGAGCTTGCTGTGCGCAAATTGGCTGCCGCGTTTCTCACATTACAACAGTGACTACACTTCATTGGCTGTAAAGCGCTTTGAGACATCCGGTGGTCATGAAAGGCGCTATATAAATGCAAGTATTTCAAGTATTTCTTTTTGATGTGTAGCCGAGGAGGGAAGGACTAGTGGTGCTGGGAGGGGGTTGTGGGGAGTGTGATTTTCCAGGGCTGCATTCAAAGTAAGAGAGACGTGGAGATAGAATTCTTGCCTTGGCAATCCTGATGGGATCGTTGAACTTTTATTTCCTGCACTGCCTGGAAATGATGTTGCAGGATGATTGCGAATGCGAGATTTTCTCCAGAAAAATGAGTGCTCCACCACATTACTATTCTGGTGAGGTGTGCACTAGTTCTTAACCTTTTTAGAACTGACGCACTGGTTGATGAAAATTGGCCCCACTGTAAATGTCCATTGACACATTAATTCAGTCCATCAGCTTCTGAACTATTTCTTTCCCCTCCACTCACTCTATTGATTGAATTTGCTTGGGTGAGTTTCTGAAATGGTGAGATTTCAAAGCCTCAAAGGCTTAAAGCTTCAAACTCTACTCCCGAAAAAGTCTTGGGGCAGCACTTCCTCTTTTAGTGCTCCCACTTGTCACGGAAAAGAAATCTAGCCTCAAGAGTTTTTTTTGCTGATATTTCAGTGGAATGCAAGATTCTTACTGGCATGGACAGGTTGCCCTCTATGCTGGATGTCTTTGGTTGTGTTTGAACCCTGCAAACTTGCACCACAGGCAGCTCGAACTCTTTCCTGCCAGGAGAGCAGGAATATTCGAGTCCGGAGGGAACAAAGGAATGGATCGTTATAATGGCCCAAAAATTCGGCCGTTCTCGGGTGAGTACTCAGTCCGTACTCACCCGTATTCATTCCCGAAGTGCCGGTTTCCTGCATGCACTGCGCATGCGCGGGAAACCAGCACTTCCGGTATGGTGAAGGGGGCGGTTCCTAGGTGAACCGCGTGCGCACTACAGGCTGCGCGCACGCAGCACACTTAGGTTCTTTTTCAGGTTTCAACGCGAGGGTAAGTATGGAAGATTCTACGCTAGTAAAAAGGAGGCGTAAGACCCCTTTTGAATAAGGTAAGTAGTTAATTAAGTATAGTTTAAAAAATTTTTCAACAGGTTTATCTTTTTCAGAGACTTTAAAGAAAGGTAAGTTTATTTTTATAACTTTTAAAAAGTATTTTAATTTTTTCAAAAATTTAAATTTTTGTTTAAAGTGGTTAATTTATTTAACTATAATTATTTTATTAATGTGATGGTTTTTTTTTAAATTTATTTGAGGTTTAGCTGTT
This sequence comes from Squalus acanthias, assembly GCA_030390025.1. Taxonomy (NCBI): domain Eukaryota; kingdom Metazoa; phylum Chordata; class Chondrichthyes; order Squaliformes; family Squalidae; genus Squalus; species Squalus acanthias. The sequence continues at coordinate 12,412,012 of CM059428.1, forward strand.
CTTTTGGGGCCGATTTCAATTCACAGATTTGACAGGTCTCCTGTCAAATCTATGAATGAAAGATGGTCTGCTGCCATTGGCTCTCCATGGCCCACGTGATCCCAGGGGTCGCATCGCACTAACTGCGCCCCTGGAACAAGCAAGCACTGCGCGCCAGCTCTTGGGAGAGGCCCAGGGACCCGAAGTTCCTGTGGGCCCGAAACACAACGGCAGGCGCGGTGGGTAAGAGCGCGCGCGATCCTTACCCCCGCGGCAAGCCGGCCACCCGAATTTCTAGGCCATTATTCAGCAAAGCAGCAGATTCTAATCTTTCCCACCCCCTTTAAAATAAGGCATGATGTGGAGATGCCGGTGTTGGACTGGGGTGGACAAATGTGAGAAGTCGCACAACACCAGGTTATAGTCCAACAGTTTTATTTGAAATCACAAGCTTTCGGAGCTGCTGCTCCTTCGTCAGGTGAAGTCACTTTTTTTTTCGGAGCGCTGCTCCTTCGTCAGGTGAAGTGAAGAGATACATATAGGCACAGCATATATAGTCAGAGAACACAGCCAGATGATTACAGTTAATCTTTCCAACTGCCCTTTATAACACCTCGGCAGAGAGATAATCACGGCAATCAAAGGTGTGGATGGTGTTCAAACAGGTCAGTCAGCAAAACATTACATCAAAGACAATGTGGCAGATGCTGGGGTCTGCACGGAAAACAAAAAACTTTTTTTGCTGGAAATCACCTGACGAAGGAGCAGCGCTCCGAAAGCTTGTGATTTCAGATAAACCTGTTGGACTATAACCTGGTGTTGTGCGACTTCTCACATTTAAAATAAGGAACTACAATTTATGATTAAAGTGGCGGGAACCTATTTTACATGTATTTTGATGTTTTTAATCATGTGCTGAGTCACACACATTTACATCCACCAATAATAACTTGCATTTATGTGGCGCCTATAATGTAGTAAAAACGTCCCAAGGTGCTTCACAGGAGCAACTATCAAACAAAATATGACACAGAGCCATATAAGGAGATATTAGGACAGGTGACCAAAAGCTTGGTCAAAGAGGTGGGTTTTAAGGAGCGACTTAAAGGAGGAGAGAGAGGTAGAGAGGCAGAGAGGTTTAGGGAGGGAATCCAGAGCTTAGGGCCGAGGCAGCTGAAGGTACGGCCGCCAATGGTGGAGCGATTAAAATCAGGGATGCGCGAGAGGCCAGAATTGGTGGAGCGCAGAGATCTCGGAGTGTGGTAGGGCTGGAGGAGGTTACAGAGATAGGGAGGGGCAATTCTCACATTACAACAGTGACTACACTCCAAAAGTACTTCATTGGCTGTAAAGCGCTTTGAGACGTCCGGTGGTCGTGATAGGCGCTATATAAATGCAAGTCTTTCTTTCTTTCAATTCCAGGGAGGGATTTGAATACAAGGATGAGAATTTTAAAATTGAGGTTTTGCCGGACCGGGAGCCAATGTAGGTCAGCGAGCACAGGGGCGATGGATGAACGGGACTTGGTGCGAGTTAGGACACGGGTGTCAGAGTTTTGGATGAGCTCAAGTTTACGGAGGGTAGAACATGGGAGGCTGCCCAGGAGAGCAGGAATAGTCGAGTCTGAAGAGAACAAAGGTATGGATGATTATATTATACAGCAAAGCAGCAGATTCAGCATCCGTGTCTCTGTAGTTTGTCATAACTCTACAACACGCAGGTCTCTACTTCCGCAAAAGCATTAAAACGGTCCTTGAACTTTCAACTATTCGAATATTTGCTTTCAGAAACCAAACTGAGGTGAAGTATAAAGGTAGCATAACAATCTTTTAATGCTATATGTGGTCATGGTGCAACTGTCGGCTTATCTCAGTTGGTTGCAATCTTGCCCCCTGAATCATAAGGTTGTGGTTTCAAGCCTCACTCCAGGACATGAGATCACAATCTAGGCTGGTATTTCACTGAGTTACTGAGGGAGTGCTGCATTATCGGAGGCACTTACTTTTCCATAAGATGTTATACCAAGGCTCCATCTATCTCTTCAAGCGGATGGAAAAGATCCAAGAACATATTTCAAAGAAGAGCAGGAGCTCCCCTGCTGCCCTGACCAACATTGCTCCCTCAACCAACACCAGCCAAAATAATTGGCAAATGAATTTCAACATAGATAAGTGTGAGTTATTACGTTTTGGTAAGAAAAATAAGGAGGTCACATATTACATGGAAAATAAGAATCTCAGTGGGGTAGAGGACCAACGGGATCTGGGAGTACTGATACACAAATCATTAAAAGTAGTGACGCAAGTTAATAAGGTCATTAAAAAAAAAGCTAACCAAGCACTAGGGTTTATTTCTGGAGGGATAGAATTGAAAAGTAGTGAAGTTATCTCAAACATGTATCGAACCTTGGTTAGACCACACTTGGGAGGACTGTGTACAATTCTGGTCGCCAAATTATAAAATGGATGTAGAGGCACTGGAGAGGGTGCAGAAAAGATTTACAAGGATGATACCAGAAATGTGAGGTTATACCTATCAGGAAAGGATGAACAGGCTGCGTCTCTTTTCTCTAGAAAAGACAAGGTTGAGGGGTGACCTAATAGAGGTCTTTAAAATTATGAAAGGTTTTGATAGAGTGGATACAGAGAGAGTGTTTCCACTTGTGGGGAAGAGCAAAACTAGAGGCCGTCAATATAAGATAGTCACCAAGAAATCAAATAGGGAATTTCAGAAGAAACTTCGAGACCCAGAGAGTGGTGAGAATGTGGAACTCGCTACCACAGGGAGTGGTTGAGGTGAATAAGGGGAGGCTAGATAAGCGAGAAGGGAATAGAGGGTTATGCTGATAGAGTTAGATGAGGAAGGATTGGAGGAGGCTCGAGTGGAGCGTAAATGTCGGCATGGACTGGTTGGGCCGAATGGCCTGTTTCTGTGCCGTATAGACCATGTAATTCTATGTAAGTTAAAAATTGGTCATTTATCTCACGTCACTTGCTGTTTGTGGGACCTTGCTGTGTGCAAATTAACTTCCACATTTGCGTACGTAACAATAGCAATCACATTTCAAAAGTAATTCTTGATATATCCTGAGAACATGGTAGCTTTATCAATGCAAGTTCTTTCTTCGTTTATTTATTTTGTTCTTTCTTTTAACATCAATTGGAGATGGTAAATACATACAAGGTAAATGGCGCCACATGTATAGAGAGGTAGTTGGAGAGAGGTGGTTGGAGGACTGAAAGCAAAGAGTAAGTTTTCTTGGACTTAAAAGATATGGGTCTGGAGCGAGGCTGCTGTTATTTACTATGGCCTAGAAATTGGAGGCGTTGGCGCTGGAAAATAAAATGGCGGCTCCCTCACTTCCACCACTGCCGAGAGCAGCACTCTAATCAAGTAAATTTTGCGTGCTGCCTGCACCACTTCGAACGGGCGCAGCCAAATAGCACGGGGCCATTGCACTGCCCGTTTATGGGCCATATCCAATTTCTAGTCCTGAAGATATATATATATAAATAATCTGGGAGTTAGGAATTGAGGTAGCAATATTGAAATTTGCTGTTGAGGCCAAATTTAGGTGTTGCCAATTTCTAACATATATTGTGAAAGACTATAAAGTATTACAAAGCATTTACAGCTCAGAAACAGGCCATTCGGCCCAACTGGTCCATACCGGTGTTTATGCTCTGAAGGGATAATTACTAGTCCTAGCCCCTTTAGGGCTACCCCGGATCAGGCGTATTCCTCAGACGTTCACTTTCAACTAAAGTTTGAGGTAGCCGAATCCTAAAGATGCTTAATTGGGTCTAAAGGTCCAGACTATCTCTCCCTAAAGGAAAGGAACAACCTGAAAATGTTACCGTCCTCCAGATAGCACTTTTAATAAGTTTAGCTAGACTGTAACGTTCCGGATATTATGAGGGTCCGGAAAACTCCCCCAGAATTCTGCAACTCCTCACCAAAGAGTGTACAGAGATTGAGTTTGTGAGTTTGATACAGAAGTCTTATGTCAGACAATTCTAAAAATATATAGATTTATTAAAGAACCGATTCAATCGCAACATTAACAGTTCCAAAAAGAGAAAGCTTTGCAATCTTATTATCAGAGATCCTTACTCTCAAATCTTAACTTCGCTACAGTTTTACAGTTCTTAGTTTTATTCAGGATATCCACCAAAATCAAATACAGTACCTTTGATCCCCAAGATACAAAGAGTTGTAGACTTACAGAGCTGTCTCTGAAGCCGAGAATCGCTTTGCCCCTTTACAGCGAGTCTATTATCCTATTTGAGAGTTCAATATGTGTACCCTTTTCCAGTGGTATTCCCTTTAAGGTTTTCTGCTGATGTAAGCTAATTATCTCTATTCATTTTTCTGCTGACTTCTGCAATTCTTACAGTCACCTCAGATGGTAGCAATACAGAATCGTGTCTCTCCTCTAGGTATTCTAAGCTTACTATAAAAAACGGTGTAACAGCAGGTGCATTTTATTTGATGTCATTTTTACTAAGGCCTTCTGTTTGTGCCTCTTTACAAAGTGTAAATTAGAACACCTTAACCAGGGTGATCTATGCAATTCTTAGTCACCTCAGCTAGTAGTAATGCAGAATCGTGTCTCTCCTCTAGGTGTTCCAAGCTTACCATAAAAAATGGTGTAACAAAAGGTGCATTTTATTTGATGTCATTTTTATTTAAGGCAAATGTTTGTGCCTCTTTATGAAGTGTAAATTAGAACACCTTATACAGGGTGAATTATTGTCTGTTCCCAAAGATTCAGACTGTCGGGAGCCTTTAACCTTCTGTTTCAATAAAGTTATTGATTCAGTGTCAACAACTATCTTATCTCTATAGCCAGAAAGCTATCACAGCTTCAGATTGTTGAGGCTTCCAGATTTCCAAACCCAGTTTGTCATGTTTTAATAAGGCCAGAATTCTTTCATAGAATGGTGTATTTTTCTGAATCGGTTATATGGCTTATTCCTTCACAGCTCCACACGAGCCTCCTCCCACCCATCTTCATCTAACCCCATCAGCATATCCTTCTATTCCTTTCTCCCTCATTTGATTATCCAGCTTCCCCTTAAATACATCTATTCTATTCGCCTCAACTACTCCCTGTGGGAGCGAGTTCCACATTCTCACCCCTCTCTGGGTAAAGAAGTTTCTCCTGAATTCCCTATTGGATTTATTAGTGACTATCTGATATTTATGGTCCCTAATTCTGGTCTCGCACGCAAGTGGAAACATCTTCTCTATGTCTACCCGAAAGAAATCACTGAAAATTACTTAAATAAAATATTCATAACCATTTAATAGTTTCATTGGTGTACACTAGTCAGTTTCTTAGTAAATTAAATATTTTATGATATGAAAATGTTTGAAAATGTGCCGATTAGTGCCTGTGTGTCTAAGAAAATTAGCGCAATTTGAAGAACCTTCCCGAACCAGCGCAGTCGGTGGAATCTCGCAATTTTAAGCTGGGGGTTGGGGGTGGGTGGCCAGTTTTGTGGGCGGGGCAAGATCTGGGCAAATAGAATCTTAAACCAGCGTACAAGAGTGCGGAAAACACGAACGTAAGTGGTTTTGGGACGTAACTTATGTTTAAAATTCCCCGATCTTTCGCGCTGGTTCATATGAACATACGAATTAGGAGCAGGAGTAGGTCACTCGGCCCCTCGAGCCTGCTCCGCCATTCAATAAGACCATGGCTGATCTGATTACTCCACACTCCCGCCTACCCCCGATAACCTTTCATCCCCTTGCTCACCAAGAATCTATCTACCGCTACTTAAAGATATTCAAAGACTCTGCTTCCACCGCCCTCTGAGGAAGAGAGTTCCAAAGACTCACGACCCTCTGTGAGAAAAAATTTCTCCTCATCTCTGTCTTAAATGGGCGACCCCTTATTTTTAAACAGTGACCCCTAGTTCTAGATTCTCCCACAAGGTTCAGTCGATTCCAGCCGGATTGCGCCGATATTGCTGACGTAAATAAGGGGAAACTGGACCCCCGTATTTCAAGCGTTTGAGTGATCTCTGAGAGCCAAGATAAAGGGTTGTATAAATACAAGTCTTTCTTGCAGTTTCCCGTTAATTGTCAAGTTGTGTTGCTGATATGGATTGACTGCAGCCGTGACATAGACACAGATGGTCCAGAATCGAGTGCAGCAACAAAATTGGCTATTGGCTGACCCAAGGTTAGAAAAGTGAAGCCAGCTCCCCTGATAGCTTGGGAAGTGAAGGCACCATCTGGTGTTGAATAAGAGCATGCAAAGCAAATGGTCCTGTGCTCAACGCAGCCCCGTACTGATTTCACTGACCTCAGCTGGCCTCACTGCCCTTAATACCGTTGAGCAAATACTATTGCAGCGGGGCCTTCAGTCTACCTAGGGTTCGATGGGAAGATTGTAGTGGGAATCAGAAAAGTGAATGACTATTTCTGGGCAGGATTATGAACGAGTACATGATTTAAATGGTCACAGAAACTACACACGGGAGAGTAATGCCAGACTGTCAAACACTGTCCGGGGACTAGAGTACAGCTTGCTAACAGCAATTATATTATGGTGGGGTTTAAAATAAAGCTCACAATAGAATAGGAACGTAATAAAGTCTTTTAACTTCAGGAAAGAAAACTTCAAGGACATGAGCAAGGAATTAAGTTTGATGGATTGGCATACACTTTAACCGGGGTAGGTACGGAGAGTAAATGGAATATAGTCAAAGACATAATTAGGGGAGCGCAAAATAAATACATTCCAGAGATAAAATGCAGACGGTATGAAATTAATATGAGCAACATGGACTAATGTAGATAAAGAAAATATAAAACTATATGTATGATTCAAAGTCAGGGCTGATTATAGAATCATAGAATGGATACAGCACAGAAGGAGGCCATTCGGCCTGTCGAGCCCGTGCCGGCTCTCTGCAAGAGCACCTCAGCCAGTCCCACTCCCCCGCCCTTTCCCCGTAGCCCTGCAATTTTTTGTCCTTCAGGTACTTATCCAATTCCCTTTTGAAAGCCACGACTGAATCTGCCTCCACCACCCTTTCAGGCAATGCATAGGAATGAAGAATGATGGATTCACCTCTGTAACTTTATCCAGCCCCTCGTTAAATCTCAGCCCCTTGGCCAAGCTTTTGGTCACCCATTCTAATATATCCTTTGGTGCATTGTCCAGTTTTGTTTGATCATGTAGCTGCGCAGCACCTTAATTGCGTGATGTAAATGCATGTTATTGATTTTAGATGGGGTAGGTAAAAAGAGTCGGGAAAAAGGAACATATTCAGAAACATAATTAAGGAACTGCAAAGCAATACTTTGTAAAACGCATTCTAGAGGGTGAAATATGCAGACGGTGAGAGATGAATATGGGCACCATGAGGTAATGCAGTGAATAAGAGATTTAAAAAAGTATAAAACTATAGATATGATTCAAGAAAGGGATGAGTATAGGGAAAAAGATTTTTAAAAAGACGAAGAGGTTGGTTAGGAGAGTCAAGATGGATAATGAACTTAGGATCGCAACAAATATAAAAACAGAACGCAAAAGGTTTCTATAAATATATTCGGGCACATAGGTGGGAAAGGAAACAGTAGGATCCCGCAGGACGCTGGAGGAACACGCCAAAAGATTGGGAGAACTCCGAAATGAATTCTTTGTGTTTGTGAAATTAATCTGAGGACTGCATTTCCGTGAAAGGGCAAGAGGAAGAAAAGCTGATGGATATAAAAATTACCCACAAAGAAGTAATAAGGACACCGAAAGAGATCAAGGCACAGGACACTGATGGACTTCACAATAGAGTATTAAAGGAAGCAGCAGATATAATTTGTCATGTCCTGACGGATGTGTCAAAAGGCTGCGGAGAAGTGACTTGCTGCCAGTTTTTAAAAAAGGAACAGAAGGATAAGCCTGTGAGCGTGGCATCAGTAGTGGCTAAAATAATCGAAGATATCCTAAAAGAAAGAATGATGAGTTATTGGGAGAAACATGGGGGGAATTTTAACCCCCAAAAAACAGGTGGGTTGAGATCAGGTGGGAGGTTGAAGAGTTAAAAAAAAACTGAATCCTGACCCCCCAACCCGCCTCCAACCCGCCCACTTCCGGTTTTAACGGAGGCGGGACGGGGGGACGGGCAGCCAACCCGCTCCCAGGAGGTGGGTCGTCTATTTAAATATTATAATGAGGCTGTGTGCCTCACGGTGATCCACCATTTGAAATTTAACTCTGGCTGGCCGTGTTTCCCAGGCCTCGGCGGACACACCAGCTAAATGGAAGTGAGGACTGCTGGATCCAGGAGGTAAGTGCCTTTCCACTTAGCTGTTGGATTTCAGCGTTCCCTGCCTCGGCAAGCCCCCCACGATTGGACAACCCCCCCGACCCTTCTGATCACCCCCCAAGGCCTCCGATCTACCCCGACCCTTCTGATCTCCCCTCCCCCCCGATCTCCCCGCCGAGGCTTCTGCCCACCCACTCACGAGGCCGCCAACCTCCCCCGACCCCCCCTCAGGAGGCCTCCAATCTCCAATCCCCCCTCCGACCTTTGAACTTCGGCCCCCAGCCCCTGACCCCCCTCTGGCCTCCGATCCCCCCTCCGGCCTTCCGACCTCCCCCCTCTCCGGCCCCGATCCTCCTCCAGTCTCCCCTCTCTGGCCCCAATCCTCCTCCGGTCTCCAAGCCCCTCCCCATTCCTCCCTCCCTCCGCTCTGCGGCCTGGTGCCGCAGGCCTACCCACTCGACAGCCATTCAGCCTCTCCATCTGGCTGGCTGCGGGCGAGAATCAGTGCTTTGAAATGCTAATCAGGCCCTGCCATTAAATTTGGCAGGGCCTGCGGGAACCCCATTCTTCCGGGTTTCCTGACCGCTTACAGAAATTAAATCTAAATATAATTTCGAAGAGACAGTTTAAAGATTTTTCAATAAGGTATTATCAGCAAGGTATATTTTGTATATTCTACCTTTTTGAAGATCAGCGTTATGCTTCTGAATTTTAATTTACTTGTTTCTGCATTATATTCATGATTGATTGATTCAAAATGAATTAAGAAAGATGTCGGGATTGGATTTTGACATTTTTCTGCGCCAGATGGGCGCAGCGCGCTGCCCGATCGCCAAAGCCCGTGGCGAAGAGGCGGGCATGATTTTGAGCCATTCGCCTCATTAACATCGGGTTGGCAAGCTGCAGGGGACCAAACGGGCATCCCAATGCAGCTCCCTAGGTTGGGCTCTCCCAATATCCGGCCGGCAGCAAGGTAAGTGTGGGGGACGGTTGCGATCAAGGAGGGTTGGGGTCCCGGAGCAGGAGCGGCCCTGAGATTATTTCTGTGGGGCTTGGATGACCACCGCTGTTCCATTGGGAACCACAAAAATAATTCCATACTTACCTTAGCTGGGCCTCACCGGCTCCATCATTCGCAGACTCCAACCAGTTCCAATCTAAAATGGCAGTCAGGGTCCTAGACCCCTTTCAAAATGTCGTTGGCTCATTGTCGATGTTAACGGGGCAGTAAGATATCTGACTAACTGTTATACAGGATGGTTCTTCAGAAGCACTGCAATCAAAGCATGACGTACTTTAATAGTACTGCATGAAAGAAGGCGGGTGAAGAACGTGATCAAGAGTGTGCAAACCCCCAAGATGCCTCCAACCCTGTCTGCGGGCTCTTGCACACCAGCCTCCGGGTCTGGGTCAGCGGAGGGACAGCTGTGGAGCTGTGCCATCTGCAGAACAGGACTGGCACACGCAGGGACAGCAGTGGCCATCTGTGTGCTGAAACTTGGCTGCATCCCCTTGCAGACAGGCTGCAAATGTTAACCTATGGAGATGGCATTGTGAAACGGCACAGAGGACAGCCAGGAGGTTAAGTGCTAGGCTGCTGTGTCGCTTATCTGCAGACTCGTGACTGCAGCTAGGGTTCCCTTTCTCTTCATGTTTTGCCTGCCACGTACGAACCCCCCGTCCCTTCGGCTTTGGCACAACGGCGGCTTATGGGTTGAGATGCTTTTTGAGGGTCTCCAAAGGTTTGTATAATTTTTACCCACCAAGCATAATATTCACTTTAATTGGCACCATTCATTTAAATGTCATCTGCGCGCTGTTCTACTCTCACTAATGCACTCCCTGGACATGTCTGAGTCTTCAGCTGATGCTGAAAATAATTATGCAAATGAACTTGCACCAGAGAATTGAGTGTTACTAGTGTTTAGCTTTTCAGGCAGGATTTGCAACAGTTCTTAACCATTTAGAACTGACTTACAGACGTAGATTTTTTAAAAATCAACCACAGTGTCGTGTAATATATAATGCTGGCCTCGTCTTTTTGTTTGATTTTTGAAGTGCTGGTAAATTGAAGTAATTGCTTCAGCCAATGCAGATCCGGTTTTAGTGTGTGATATTTTCCACAATTGAATCGTGTGAAGATTTAATAATAATAATCTCTAAATTCCAGTGTATAATTTACCTCAGTCAGGCTCAATTGTTAGACGAGGCAATTCTACTTCGACAATGCAGAAAATGAAGAGGACAGATTTGAAATTATAAGGATTGAGGCTCACTTATGGAATGGTTGTCAACCCCTTTGAATGATAAAACAGCCAGAAATGTAACAACATTTATCCTTGAACGCAAAGTGTAACTTGATGCAAAACACAGTCGGTTAGAGAAGCTGGATTTGTTTTCATTAGAGCAAAGGAGGTTGAGGGGTGATTTGATAGAGGTGTACAAGATTATGACGGGTTTGGATAGGCTAGACGGGGAAAGGCTGTTCCCACTAGTTGATGGTACAAGGACTAGGGGACACAGATTTAAGGTTTTGGGCAAGAGATACAGGGGGGACGTGAGGAAAAACTCTTTTACGCAGCAAGTGGTGAGGTCCTGGAACTCGCTGCCGACGGAAGTGGTGGAAGCGGAGACACTCAATGTTTTCAAGGGGAGACTGGATAGGCACTTGAGGGAAATAAACTTGCAGGGCTACAGGGTTGGAGCAGGGGAATGGGACTGACTGGATTGCTCTACAGAGAGCCGGCACGGACTCGATGCGCCAAATGGCCTCCTTCTGTGCCGTTATGACTCTTTGAAAAAATAAATAAAATTCATGTCTCAGAAACTGAAAATATTTGTCAGTTTGCAAACAATTGAGCTGCAGAAATGAGCTGTGGATTACGTTTCCTCTATTTCATTTAAAACTGAACAATCTGTGAATCTCGAGAGCTGTGAAGTATTTGATTTGATTTTTCCAGTGTTTCAGCAGAGCTTATGTAGACTAATAATAAAAAGCAATGCTTAGACAATTCTGAAACGTTTGTAACAAGGTGATCAGCAACTGAAAGAAAATTATAGGAAGGTGGCAAATGATTTCATAGAATCAGAGACTGATACAGCACAGAAGGAGGCCATTTGGCCCATTGTGCCTCTGCCAGCTCTTTGAAAGAGCCAGTAGCTCAGTGGGTAGCACCCTCACCTCTGAATCATGAAGGTTATGGGTTCAAGTCCCACTCAGTGACTTTAGACCAAAAATCTAGGCTAGCACTCCAGCCCAGTAGTGAGGGAGTGCTGCACTGTCGGAGGTGCCGTCTTTCGGATGAGACGTTAAACTGAGGCCCCGTCTGCTCTCTCAGGTGGATGTAGAAGATCCCATGGCATTGTTTCGAAGAAGAACAGGGGAGTTCTCCCCAGTGTCCTGGCCAATATTTGTCCCTCAGTCAACATCACTAAAACAGAATATCTGGTCTTTATCACATTGCTGTTTGTGGGATCTTGCTGTGCGCAAATTGGCTGCCGCTCTTCCCACATTACAACAGTGACTACACTTCCAAAAGTACTTCATTGGCTGTAAAGCGCTTTGGGACATCCTGAGGTTGTGAAAGGCGCTATATAAATGCAAGTCTTTCTTTGCTTTCACTCCTCTGCTCTCTCCATAGCCCTGCAAATTTTTCCTTTTCAAGTATTTATCCAATTCCCTTTTGAAAGTTATTATCGAATCTGCTTCCACTGCCCTTTTAGGCAGCTCGTTGCAGATCACAGCGACTCGCTTTGCAGAGCCAGTAAGCAGGCAGGGGGAACTCACAGCAGTGGAAGTTCCAGGGCCTGAAGCAGGTCCTTCAGAGGGCAAAACTGACAAAGACTTAGAGCTTCCTTGATCCCAGGCGCCTCTCTGAAAGCGCGGCCTCCCAGCCACCAGACAGAATTCTCTCACGGGGCCTCTACTGAGAAGAAGCACAATGCTAAGTAGTTGAGCACAGCTGTCAACGAATGTTAGGAAGGAGACACACCATGAGGCAGGAACTGGGCACAGAGACACATTAAATATATGCACAATAAACAACCTTAGGCACCGCAGTTGTTCAGTCTGGACAGTCACATTTTGGCCGAGCTGGTAACAAACAGCAGAGAAGATACAAGGCGCTTCTGGGACAGCAGTAGGTTGTAAGCAATGGTTATATTTATTGCTGGGGTGAGGGAAGATGGAGCTTGCACTATATTTGGCCCAGGCAAAGGTTTCTGTGATGAGGCTCTGACGAGTTGCACATCTAGAATTTGCCGGCCCCTGTTTTTTTTTTAAATCATTCACGGGATGTGGCAAGGCCAGCATTTATTGCCCTGGAGAAGGTGGTGGTGATCCACCCTATACAACTCAGTGGCGTGTTAGGCCATTTCAGAAGGTAGTTAAGACATTGCTGTGGGTCTGGAGTCTCATATAGGCCAGACCAGGTAAGGACGGTAGATTCCCTTCCCTAAAGGACATTAGTGAACCAGATGGGTTTTTACGATAATCCGGTAGTTTCATGGTCACCATTACTGATACTAGTTTTTTAATTCCAGATTTATTTAATTAACTGAATTTAAATTCCCCAGCTACCGTGGTGGGATTTGAACTCACGTCTCCGGATCATTAGTCCAGGCCAGTAACATATCCACTATGCTACCATACCTTGTGGGGCTATCGCTTCTGCTTCCTGCTCTGCAGCAGCTGGTGTTTGTTCTTCACTCATCATTTGCAGACCCTCAAGGCAGATGCTTCCTTCCACTGCAAGGTTAAGAAAGAAACAGCAAGCCATGATGAAGTGGGTTAACTTTAGAAGGCTGGTACTGCCTCACGCCCCCTGACCAATGCTGCATTGTTATGAAAGCATGGGCCTTACACTAAACATCCGTAAGACAAAAGTCCTCTACCAACCTGCCCCCGCCACACAGTACTGCCCCCCGATTATCAAAATCCACGACAAGGCCTTGGACAACGTGGACCACTTTCCATACCTCGGGAGCCTACTGTCAACAAGGGCAGACGTCGATGACAAAGTCCAACACCGCCTTCAGTGTGCCAGTGCAGCCTTCGCTCACCTGAGGAAGAGAATGTTTGAAGACCAGGACCTCAAACCCGGCACTAAGCTCATGGTTACAGAGCAGCAGTGATACCCACCCTGCTGTATGCTTCAGAGACATGGACCATGTACAGCAGGCACCTCAAAGCACTGGGGAGGTACCACCAATGCTGCCTCCGCAAGATCCTGCAAATCCATTGGCAGGATAGGCGGACCAATGTCATTGTTCTCGCTCAGGCGAACATCCCCAGCATCGAAGCTTTGACCACACTCGATCAGCTCCGATGGACGGGTCACATCGTCCGCATGCCCGATACAAGACTCCCAAAACAAGCGCTCTACTCAGAGCTCCGACACGGCAAGAGAGCCCCAGGTGGGTAGAGGAAATGCTTCAAGGACACCCTCACAGCCTCCTTGGAAAAGTGCAACATCCCCACCAACACCTGGGAATCCCTGGCCCAAGACCGCACAAAGTGGAGGAGAAACATCCGGGAAGGCGCCGAACACCTCGAGTCTCTTCGCCGGGAGCAAGCGGAAGCCAAGCGCAAACAGCGGAAGGAACGCACGTCAACCCAAGCACCCTACCCACCTGCCCCTTCAACCACCGTCTGCCCCACCTGTGACAGAGACTGTAGGTCCCGCATTGGACTCATCAGTCACCTGTGAACTCATTTTTAGTGTGGAAGCAAGTCATCCTCGGTTCCGAGGGACTGCCTAAGAAAGTAAGAAGAAGATTGCTTCAGAATGCCTATGCTGTTCTGTATTACGTCCATCACAGCTGAGGTGTCGCAAGGCTGCGGTAGGTACCTTTGATCATCAAGGAGCCAGCCCTGTCCTTCACAGACCTCTCATCTGCAAAGGGAGGGCGGACTCAAAATGCCTGCCTCAGAATGAACACATCATAAATGCAGCCTAGGTATCTGGCAACCATTTGCATTATGTGGTGGTAATGGTCACACACCAGCTTCAATATTGATGGAGGAATTGTCCTTCCTGTTCCTACAGAGAGTGCGTGGGTCCCGTCTAGGACCCCGTCCCCTTTGGGAAATCCTATACGGTAGAAGCAAAAAGATTGAGCCTGCACATCCCTGGCCTCGATTAAAAACTTCATTCAGTTGTTTTTGTGAGCAATGTCTCCGTCACTTGCAGATATAGACTGCAGACTGCCTAATGTCCAAAGCATCTCCAGTCCCACCCTGAAATGACTCCAAGGCAAAGTAGTTCGCTGCAGTGGTCACTTTGACAGCTACAGGGTGTGCCATGCTTGCCCAGACTGCAGCCAAAGATCACCCTTCAGCTGGACAAAAAGCTGTCTTGCCTGCTCCCGGGGAAAACGCAGTCTTCGAAGACCTTGCTCCTCAGGGTAGATGCTGAGAGGCTGTTTCCCCTGGCTGGAGTGTCTAGAACTAGGGGGCATAGTCTCAGGATAAAAGGGTCGGCCATTTAAGACTGAGATGAGGAGGAATTTCTTCACTCAGAGGGGTTGTGAATCTTTGGAATTCTCTACCCCAAAGGGTTGTGGATGCTGAATCATTGAGTATATTCAAGGCTGAGATCGATAGATTTTTGGACTCATGGGGAATCAAGGGATATGGAGATTGGGCGGGAAAGTGGAGTTGAGGTCGATGATCTTATTGAATGGCGGATCAGGCTCGAGGGGACGTATGGCCGACTCCTGCTTCTTATTCTTATGTTCTTAGTCAGGTTCAGCAATGTCCTGCGCACAGGAGGCTTTTCTTATTCGAGGGTAACACCAGGCAGGTGCCCTTTGCTTCAGCTATTGCCTAATGGATGTCATGCACCTCTTTGAAATAAGCCGGGTAAAAAGGGTGTTCTAAAGGAAGAACAACAGAAAGTGCTGGAAACACTCAGCAGGTAAGGCAGCATCGAGGAGAGAGAAACAGAGGCAACGTTTCGGGTCGAACCCTTCGTGACGAAACGTTGCCTCTGTTTCTCTCTCCTCGATGCTGCCTGACCTGCTGAGCGTTCCAGCACTTTCTCTTGTTATTTCAGATTTCCAGCATCCGCAGTATTTTACTATTGTCTTCTAAAGGAAGCCCCATTAGGGATTGGAGCTGCAAGCCTTTCCCATTTGTTTCAATTTGATCAAGTGCTGCGCTCTGAACAGAAAAAAAAATCTTACACGTAGGAAATCCACATAACACCTTTTCACAAGGAGCTCCCGCAACCTTCAGTGGAAAAATGCTGCAGGAACGCACCGGGCAAAATCCCCTTTCCCGAGATTTGCACCCCCAAAATAGGCGTATTTGGGGTGCAAACGCCAGGGATATTGGACCTCATATTGGTGTCTCCTTGTGCAGTTTAATGGGGAAAAATTTGGTTGCTTTGCGCCTCCCACTAGCGGCCTAAAAGGGCGTTAATGGGGCGCAAAGCAACTAGCGCCCGGGCGCGGCGATGTTTGCGCCGCTCGTGAAATTGACCAGAAATTATGTGGCGGCGCTAAACACTACAGCCACAATCTCTTGCGCCCGCAGATCGTGACGTAAGTCGAGCGTGCAACGCCCCGGTAGCGCCCCAGACCGGATATTGAGTGGCGCCCCCTGCCTTTCCGCCTGCCGCTAGCAACGACAGGTAGAGGGGAATGTTTTGCAGTCAGGAAGGGACTGGGGGAGCGCTATTTACAGGCGGCCGCTTCCTGCCTTTTTTTGTCGGTGACATTTTTGCACCACGCATTCTGAGAGAGAGAGAGAGAGACTTCTGGAGAGATTCAACGCTGTGTGAAGGCGTTTTGGGTTAGAGCAGCACTTTGCAGATTCATTTTGATTTGACCTTCCTTGCATCAATTTAGAAGAGACTGAGGAGGCTGCACTTTGAGCTCTTTCCCTGGACCTCTCCATTGTTTTTTCCAGCAGAATTGATGGACAGGTCTCTCCAAGCCGAGCTTCAAGGCTGCAATGAGCAGGGTGTGGCTGGAGAGCAAGATCGACCCTCCCCTTTAAGAACTGGTTGGCGCCATTGTGTCTGTGTTCCATTGCTGACTGACATCACATGAGCTTCACCAGTACTCTGAGGTAGCGCCTCGCTCCTCAGCGTTAGCGTCTTAAGACAGGTGTGTAGCGCCTGATTTAGCGCTCCAATCACCTCCAGGTGTGATAGAAGCCAAGTTTGCAGTCGAAGGCGCGAATTAACGCCAGGCGCTAAACTTTGCGCCCAGCCGATAATTGCGCCTCAAACGGGGCGATACCGAATTTCTCCCCCTAAATTGCAACTGGACGCAAAATAATTTGTGTGTGGGGTGGGGTGGTTGTTGTGCTAAATGCTGTTGAATTATAGTCACTTACATTTTTTCTATGCCAACAGGTCTGATAAGCAAATGTTAAAGTACTCAAAGCCATTCTGAAGCTCAGTCAGCTTGGAAGAAATAGTCATCACCAATGCTGTGGAGGAAGGAAGATTGCTGGAGAAAGGCTTGTAAATATAAACATGAACAAATAATTTCTTTTCATAACCACTTTAAAACACTTCCCGCCCCCTTTAACCTCATTTGTCTGAACAATTTAATGATTGATGTCAGAGATGACAGCCAGTTGGATTGACATAAATATTTCAAATCAACAACTTGTTGGTTTTCAAATTTATAAATGCTTCAGCCTTGATCTTTAGTGAGTATTTTACTGGCAGAGTAATTCCAAGCAAGTCATTCTTAAGTGACTCTTAAACCATTTGTATATTGTCTGTATATTGTCTGTCAGAATCCTTTCCCGAATACTGATCAACCTTGAGTTACTACACATTTATAATGCTGCACAGAACATGAGATTGTACTGTAAAATACATTTGTCAAACCTAAACTCGAATAACACTTAAGGTTATGCAAAGCTTCAATGTCATTCCTGTAAATTATCACAAGTCCCAAGCCAATATAAGCTCATGAGAATGAATTCTAAGGATAAAGAAAGCAGAATTTTGCGGTCTGAATTAATTCACAGAATACCAGTGTCAAGGGTCGCAAATTTTGGGCTCGATTTTATTCACTGCAGCCGTCTAAGGAAGGTGAAATGTTATATTTTTCATACACCACAATCTCAAGTGCTGACCCAACCAAAGTATGTTGGATCAACAGATTGACTCCATGCTTGCATAAGATTGGTAGGGACCTGTGCTTCTGCAGCCACATGATACTGGAAGTTCAGGCATCTGCTGCCATTTGGGGTGTTGGAGTGCTTCATTCTGCACCCACATTCAGCCCTCGTTGTTAGAGGATTGATAATGTTTTAAAAACCTGACATTTTCTTCTCTGCTTCCGGGGCCTGGACCCTCACCACAGGTGGGGCCCTCTTGCACCCTTCTGGAGCCCAATGAACACACTTTGTCTGACTTGGTGCAATGACCTCCAAAACATGGGTTGGGCCCCATTAGGACCGAGGAAGTGGCCACTCCCAGCACAGGGAGTCCGTGCCCCCTCTGCGTCATTGGCTTTGAGTCAGCCGTGGCTCAGTTGGTAGCACCCTTGCCCCTCAGTCATTGAAGGTTGTGGGTTCAAGTCCCACTCCAGAGATTTGGGCCGCGATTCTGTTCGTGGAGGTGGGCTGGCGTCGGGAACGGAGCTTGGCGGGTTCTGGACCCGCTGCCGGCTCCAGCCAGCCTTCCGACACAATTTTGGTTTAATTGGGCTAATTGAGACTGACGTGTGGGTTACCCCGCCCTCGTCACAAGGTGCCGGTCGGTTCTGCTGCTCTGCTGACACATGTGCAGCCGGAGTACTTAAGGGGGCCATTCCACAGTTACATCTGAAGTCCTTAATGCTGCTCCTGACTGCTGCTGGTGCTCAATATGTCTGCAGAGAGACAGAAGGCAATTGCCCGGTTCAATGAGGAATCCCTGCATGTTCTTGTTGAGGGAGTCAGAGCTCGTCGTGAGGTGCTGTACCCGGGAGATGGAAGAAGGAAACCTCCTCAGCAGACGCAGGCAGCCTGGCTGCGAATAGCTGGGGAGGTCAATGCCAGGTCAATGGTAAGACGCACATGGATTCAATGCAGGAAGAGGTTCAATGATCTCCTGCACACAGGGAAAGTGAGTATAAAAACACAATTCCCTTAATCCTGCTGTGCCTGTCATCACATCCCCATCATTCTGCATTGTCAACCCTACCCCTGCACATCCTAACTCAACCCAGCATCACTTACACCATCAACCTTCCCTCTCTCCCTATGTACAGAATCACTACCCCATCTAACTATGCACCCCTCACAGCCACCCTCATGGTTATGCAATGACAGCAACTAGCAACTCAAAAAGGAGGGAACTTGGTAATGGGAACCCACTCCATCGTTGTCTCCCTCCAAACATCTATCTTATCCATTCTATACACTCATTCCATCACTCTCACTGAAAATCCAATTCTTTCCCTCATGGCAGGAAAAGAGAGCCCACAATAAGAGGGAGAGGGAGAGAACAGGAGGAGGACCACCATCCGTGGCGCAGCTGACCCACGCTGAGGGGGCAGCTCTAGACGTTGCTGGAGGTCCTGAGGAGCTTGACGTGGGGGACGGAGAGACGGGCTCAGTAGAGCAACCTGGTGACAGAATTCTTTTCCAGACATCTGATTTGGCATTCATGAGTGACGATTATTGGATCTGATGTTCATATAAATGTGGTCATGATCATGTGCACAATGGAATGTGTCTGCAATCTACATATCACATGTGTAACTCATGTCTTTACTCTCCCACAGGACCATCGAGAGCCCCCTCCCTACTGTCCAGGAAGAAGAACAGGAGGACTCCTCAGAGGAATCTCCATCCTCTGAGGGAGCAGCGTCAGCAGAAATGAGTGCACCCAGCACCAGTGCAGAGACGCACACCTCGGTGCCCAATGCGACATAGAGTAGTGTTGTCACCTGGTGTATTACAATGCACAAGTGAGCAAGAGGAGATGATGGAGACAGGGACAGCAGTGGAGACTCCTCACGGAGGGCGCAGGACACTCCCAGCCCTGCTCAGCTGCATGTAGACGCTGAGCCTCTGGGGACCATCCAGAAAGAGAGCGGTGCTGGAGCTTCAGGAACAAGTGCAGGAGGCTCTGAGTGGCTTTGCAAGCACGGTGACTGTGAGTGTGCAGAGAATGGAGGAGTCCATCTCAAACATGAGCAATGCCATGGCACACACAATGGTGAATGTGGGTTCCGCAATGGAAAGGATGGCAACCTCCATGGAGGACATCATTCACCAGAATCAAAACAACATGGTGACTCTTCTAGATAGCTGGTCAGCTATGGAGGATAGATGGGCATCTATCGTGGAGAGGAACCAGAGGTCCATGGACGTCCCCGTTATAAGAACATAAGAACATAAGAAATAGGAGTAGGAGTAGGCCAATCAGCCCCTCGAGCCTGCTCCGCCATTCAATAAGATCATGGCTGATTTGATCCTCACCTCAAATCTAAAGAACACAAGAAGTAGGAGCAGGACCCGGCCACTCAGCCCCTGGGCCCGCTCCGCCACCCACAGGGCCTCGACCGATCCGAACTCAGCCTCATGTCCAATTTCCTGCCCGCTCCCCGTAACCCCTAATTCCCTTTACTTCTAGGAAACTGTCTATTTCTGTTTTAAATTTATTTAATGATGTAGCTTCCACAGCTTCCTGGGGCAGCAAATTCCACAGACCTACTACCCTCTGAGTGAAGAAGTTTCTCCTCATATCAGTTTTGAAAGAGCAGCCCCTTATTCTAAGATTATGCCCCCTAGTTTTAGTTTCACCCATCCTTGGGAACATCCTCACCGCATCCACCCGATCAAGCCCCTTCACAATCTTATATGTTTCAATAAGATTGCCTCTCATTCTTCTGAACTCCAATGAGTAGAGTCCCAATCTACTCAACCTCTCCTCATATGTCCACCCCCTCATCCCCGGGATTAACCGAGTGAACCTTCTTTGTACTGCCTCGAGAGCAAGTATGTCTTTTCTTAAGTATGGACACCAAAACTGTATGCAGTATTCCAGGTGCGGTCTCACCAATACCTTATATAACTGCAGCAATACCTCCCAGTTATGAGGACTGTCAGTACAGACACGGGTCCTCATGGCCCCACTGATGTGCAGCAAGGTGCTATCCAGCTAGCAGAGAATGCGGGTGGCCCATAAGAGGGATGATCGTGCCAGGGGACATGCAAGTGAGGGCTCCTCTCCAAGCACTCAAACTTCCATCCTCTTGCCAACCCCTCGGTCAGAGGCCCAGATGAGCACCCAAGCAGAGATGGCCGAGTCTGCCCCTGTGCAGCCACAGGAGGAGCAGACTTTGGCGGGGCCGTCACAGGCTCCAAAATGCAGAGGACGACCGCCAAAGGCATCTAAGCAGGTGCAGCAGGGAGGTGATCAGGCTGCCTCTACATCTGCTGAAACCACAGGGGGAGCACAACGTAGAAGCACGCGTAAGAGAAAGATGACACGTTAATAAGCACAAGGGTTCTCACTTGGGTGTTCTGATAGATTTAATTGTGAAGTTTCTGTTCTTTTCTCATGTTGGAATAGATTTATGCTGAAGGAAGGTTTGGCATCGTTGCCATATGTGTCCTGACAATTTGAGGTGGCACAGTGAAGGGTAAGTGCGCCTTTAAAATCCAGCAATGCAAGTGACAGTGGCTATCAAGTGAACACCACATACTTGCAGCTTAAACACAAAATGTCTCTCCCAAATTGTTCAATCACCAACCTCTGACATTTGAAACTGACCAGATTTGAGAGTGCAGCTTTTAGCCTGCAGTTGCATCTTTGAAGTTTCCAGCTCGTTGGTGTTCCCGACACACTTACCTGGCGTGTTCTCCAAACGTCGTGAAACCCGACCCAAAAGTAGGTAAAATTGAAAAATGATCTCAAAATAGCTCGGGTCTGTTTTAAAATCGCAGACCCGACACTTGGGAAAGTGGCGTGGAGGCGGGTTCGCAGCGGGTTCGGAACCCGCCGTCAATCATTTCGGATTTAACCCCTGACCCGCCTCCAAACCTGCCCTCTGAGCGCCGGCAGAATCGCAGCCTTGAGCACAAAAACCTAAGCTGACACTCCAGTGCAGTGCTGGGGGAGTGCTGCACTGTCGGATATGCCGTCTTTTGGATGAGACGTTAAACCGAGGCCCCGTCTGCCCTCTCGGGAGGATGTAAAAGATCCCATGGCCCTATTTCGAAGAAAAGCAGGGGAGTTATCTTCTGACCAATATTAATCCCTCAGTCATCATCACTAAAACAGATTATCTGGTCATTATCACACTGCTGTTTGTGGGAGCTTGCTGTGCGCAATTTGACTGCCGCGTTTCCTACATTACAACAGTGACTACACTCCAAAAAAAGTACTTCATTGGCTGTAAAGCCCTTTGGAACGTCCGGTGGTTGTGAAA
Source organism: Squalus acanthias (assembly GCA_030390025.1). Classification (NCBI taxonomy): domain Eukaryota; kingdom Metazoa; phylum Chordata; class Chondrichthyes; order Squaliformes; family Squalidae; genus Squalus; species Squalus acanthias. The sequence goes on from CM059428.1 coordinate 12,433,665, forward strand.
GGTGCTATATAAACGCAAGTATTTCTTTCAAACAAGGCCACTCACAAACCCAGTGTAAGACTGGGACCCGATCTATCTGAACGCCAGCAGAGTTTCCAGTCACTCTGCTGGACCCCAACTAGAGTTACAGCAGGGCTCAGCCAGAACAGCTCAGTAAATACTGCTTTCATATCAACAAATGACTATTATAACATGTACATTTAAAACTATAAATATAAGAAATTAAAATCTATTGCTGTTTGTGGGAGTTTGCTGTGTGCAAAGTAGCTGCCGTGTTTCATACATTACAACAGTGACTCCACTTCAAAAAGTACTTCATTGGCTATAAAGCACTTTGGGACATCCGGTGGTCATGAAAGACCCTACATAAGTGCGAGTCTTTCTTTTTTTATGTAAACGACTGCTCAGACAATGCATGAGTACAGTCTGCGAGGTCTGACTTGCTAGATGCGGGGACAGGACTATTATGTGTGTCTGGCCAGCAGGTGCCTGGTGTAGCCAGCCACCACTTATTGCTCCTCCTTTCCTGTGCTACTTCTTCAATTTTACTGCCTTCATCCTTCAGGGTGCATGTAGTTTTATTGATGCGCAGCAGCAGCAGTGAAAGTGGTGCAGGATGCTACAAGGTATGGGTTTTCTTGGAGGTCACAGACTGTGACAGGAATCTGTCTTTCCGTTCCTAAATCTCGATGCGCTGCCTTGAGTAAGCACCTTCAAGCAGCATTTCCATTGATCAATACTCTTTGTGATGTTACTGAAGTCAGGCACATCGTTCAGTAGGACACGTCACAGGCCTGATTTGATGACATTTTGCTCCCTGCAGGGAAATGCATGATTGGGAAATCATGGGCATGTTTCCATGATTTTCTGCCCTCACCTGAGATAAATGACCAGATAACCTGCTTTAGTTTTGTTGGTTGAGGGATGTTCCTGGCTTCACTGTCCTCTAGCCCCTTCCTGTTAGCCCAGCCGATGTTTTCAGGTTGTTACAGGGTGGAGGGCTTGGAAGTGTTTGGGTGCCCCCAATGGTGTCAGTCTGCCCCGGTCAATCATACACCATCTTCTTCTGCGAGCAGCGGAAAAGCGCAGAGATACTGAAAGCATAAAGAACAGTGGCAATGTCACGCTGCTGTACAGCTTCAGAGGTGTATTGTAGAACAGGCGGGCTGATTTTACTAATACCCACTAGCAGAGATTTCTAGACATAAAAGGCATCAAGGGGTATGGGGAGAGAGCGGGAATATGGTATTGAGATAGAGGATCAGCCATGATCACATTGAATGGCGGAACAGGCTCGAAGGGCCGAATGGCCTACACCTGCTCCTATTTTTCTATGTTTCTATGTTTCTAGCTGGCGGAATCGCAGACACTCTCCCCACAATCCTTCTGTCAGCATGATCGGGAGGTGAGGCTGCCAACCAGTGGCAAATTTGGAAAATCTGCCCTCGGACCTTGAAGATGTTTTGACTTTGTTCAAAGGCCAGTTGAAGTTGGAGGACTCAGTGGGGATAATTTTGACTTTGTGCGATCGTGTAAATTGGGTGCTGGCGAATAGCCCATTTAACAGTTCTCCCCAATTCTTATTTCCATTGGCTTTGTACTCTGTGAGAAAAGTTCGTGCGGGGCTGACCTATTTCCCAGCTCGCACTCTCGCGACGGTCGGCCCTCGATGTGTGCCAGCTATAAAATTGGAAGTCGCGAGTTCCAAGTGTCCTGAGACAGGCGTTAAGCCCTGTGAATGTGCAGATCCGGGACTTACCGTCTGTTGTAGGAGACCCCTCTCTCAAATCCAGCCTAAACTGGGTGAAGCACTTGTCGCACATGTCCCGGCTTGCAGTTGCCCAACCAGCGGGGGTTGGAGGCCCCCCCCCGACAAAAAGTTACGACAACTTTCTTTCACCACAGCAATGGCTGCGGGAGGCTGATGGCCCGAGATCATGCCCTCTGGTTGGCCTCCCCCCCCCCCACACTCCCCTCCACCTCCTGCCCTCCCCTCCCTCCAGGACCTAACCGAGGGTCAGTTCAGCGTCACACCTAGCCCATTTTCTTGAGGCCCCAACTGGCGAACTGCATTGACGTGCTGGATCGGAGGCTGCAACCCACTGCTTTTCCCCCAGAATTTTCTGATCTGTGTTTGCAGTGGGTCAAGTGCCTCACCATGGGCAAGGACTTGGTCGATGCACTCTACAGGATCCAGGCTTTGATGCTGTATAAATGCAATGAACTGCAATTCCCTAAGGGTCAATGGAATGAAGGAGATAATTATTTTCAGGAAAATACACAGTCTGCAGTTAAATTCACAGTACTTGAAGAAACTGAATGCGAGATATTTCCAGAGGCTGTTGGCACCACAAGTTGTTGAAACAGTTTATTTGCTACACTGAGTTGATTATCTTACATTACTGCGGGGCATAAATTGATGGGACCATTTATATTTTCTCCACATGCTAAAAAAATGAAGGCCCTGTTTTGTGAGGCTCGTTTGGTGATGTGGAGCCTTGATGAGGCTGAGAACAGGTCACAAAATCATTTTTTTTTATTCGTTCATGGGATGTGGGCGTTGCTGGCATGGCCGGCATTTATTGCCCATCCCTAGTTGCCCTTGAGAAGGTGGTGGTGAGCCACCTTCTTGAATCACTGCAGTCCGTGTGGTGAAGGTACTCCCACAGTGCTGTTAGGGAGGGAGTTCCAGGATTTTGACCCAGCGACGATGAAGGATCGGCGATATATTTCCAAGTCAGGATGGTGTGTGACTTGGAGGGGAACTTGCAGGTGGTGGTGTTCCCATGCGCCTGCTGCCCTTGTCCTTCTAGGTGGGTTTTGGAGGTGCTGTCGAAGAAGCCTTGGTGAGTTGCTGCAGTGCATCTTGTAGATGGTACACACTGCAGCCACGGTACGCCGGTGGTGGAGGGAGTGAATGATTAAGGTGGTGGATGGGGTGCCAATCAAGCGGGTTGCTTTGTCCTGGATGGTGTCGAGCTTCTTGAGTGTTGTTGGAGCTGCACTCATCCAGGCAAGTGGAGAGTATTCCATCAAACTCCTGACTTGTAGATGCTGGAAAGATCGGGGAGATGGGGAGTCAGGAGGTGAGACACTCGCCGCAGAATACCTAGCCTCTGATCTACTCTTGTGGCCACAACATTTATGTGGCTGGTTAGTTAATATTTTGGTCAATGGTGACCCCCAGGATGTTGATGGTCGGGGATTCGGCACTGGTAATGCCGTTGAATGTCAAGGGGCAGTGGTTAGACTCTCGCTTGTTGGAGATAGTCATTGCCTGGCACTTGCATGGCGCGAATGTTACTTGCCGCTTATCAGCCCAAGCCTAAATGTTGTCCAGGGTGCAGTTACATTTTGCTGTAATGAAAGAATGCTGGGTTCGTGGGGATTGTACTGGTGACCAGAGCAAGACTAGATCTAGCTGTAATTTTATTTAAATAGGTCTCAGACTGGATTTGATGGCTTTCTCACCACCTTCTCACCAGTAGCACTACCTGCCCACATGTACCAGGCATACCAGTGAATAGGCAGCCTGGCCTGTCGGAAAAGGCTGTTTGAAGTGTAATATTAGGCAAACCTCTTTGCACCCAACTCATGCAAGAGTTGGTGCGCTCTGCAAGCCATCGATCAGGGAGTTAGGCAGTGCGCTGGTCCATCACCTGTCCATAGATTCTGCTTTGTGCATTCACATCGGATTGCCTTTCACTTCATTACTTTCTAGTACTTCTCTCCCTCCCCCACACCCTTGAAAAAGTCTGAAAAACATTTTAAAGGCTGTTGTGGCGGATCGCCACCTAAAACGGGCATAATCCACTCTTCCCGTCTGTGGACAAATTTCCAGCCCCTTCCCTTTAAGGCACCTTGGGGTAGAAATTAGGTCGCGCCCCATTTGGGGCGCAAATATCGTCCGCGCGCAAATATTAGCGCCTGGCGCTAATTATCGGCACTGACAGGAAACTTCACTTTTACCGCCCCGGGAGGTGAGTGGAGCGCTAAATTAGGCGCTGCACACCTCTCTTAAGGCGCAAAGGCCTAGGAGTGAGGCGCTAACTCAGCGCACGAGCGCAGCGCAGCTGCTGCCAGTTAGCGCGGGAACACAGACACACTGACGCCGGACACTTCTTAAAGCGGGGGGGGCCACTTGCTCCCCAGCCACACCCTGCTCATTGCAGCCTTGAATCTCAGCCTGGAGAGACCTGTAATCCATTTTGCTGCCAAGAATGGAGAGGGTGAGAGAACGCGCTCATCGCTTCACCGAGCGGGCCTTGGATGCTCTGGTTGACGCAGTGGAGCGCAGACGATGCATGCTGTTCCCAGAGAGTGGCAGGAGGCCTTTGCCACGCGAGTTCAGAAGAGTGTGGAGGGAGGTGGCTCAGAGCGTCTCCTCCAGGAGCATGGTGCCCAGGACCCATGTCCAGTGCCGCAAGAAGTTCAACGACCTCACTCGGGTCGTCAGGGTGAGTGGCTTTTTCTCAATACCTCTCCATCCCTCCATCTCAACCTCACTCTATGGCCAGAGGGTCTTAAAACCCCAATGCACAACACTCATCCAACACCTATGGCCCTTTCATCAAACACACACACACATTCCACACTTTGCATACAGTAAGGGCTATTCACCTATGGGAGGCACATCAGGCAAGACCATGGCTGCATATTGTAAGGGCTATTCACCTATGGGAGGCACATCAGGCAAGACCATGGCTGCATATTGTAAGGGCTATTCACCTATGGGAGGCACATCAGGCAAGACCATGGCTGTATATTGACTCAGATGCTGTCCTTTTTCTTGCAGGCTAAGCTGGCTCATAATCGGAGACAGCAGCAACGGACGGGTGGAGGGCGGCTTCAGCTGCAACCCCTCAGCGATCTGGAGGAGCGCGTCCACAGGATTGTGGCAAGCCGGGTGATCGGTCCCGTCGCCACTGGAGACGCTGACCCCGTTGTGGACAGCAATGGTAAGGTCATCACCTTTTTGTCCTCTGTCCTTCCACTTGTCCCTCACAATACCAGCCTTTGACACTTTCAATCCAACTTGCTAACTCGCTGCACTTATTCCTCCCTTACTGCCACCCTGTCCTCACGCTAAAGCCACTCTTGTACCTCCCTGCTTTCAGATGGTGATTCACCAGCTGAGGAGATGGTCCCTGAAGCTGCCACTGGGAGTGATGCTGCAGCTGAGGAGGAAGCCGGAGCATCAGTGCCACCCTCTCCCGAGGAAGCCCATGGCCACACTGGGAACACGCCTTCCCCGGAGGGGAGCAGGGGGGAAGGGGCTGATGATGGTGAAGTTCCAGGACCCAGCGGGCTGCAGCAATGCCATGGGGGGGGGAGGGAAGAACGGGGGAGCAGGGGGGAAGGGGCTGATGATGGTGAAGTTCCAGGACCCAGCGGGCTGCAGCAACGCCATGGGGGGGGGAGGGAAGAACGGGAGCCTTCTCCCCAGAGGGAGAGTATGCCAGACACTCCTAATGCAATGGACGCAGAGGAGGAGCGGATGATTGCAGAAATGAACAGCCAGGCGGTGGTCATGCACACTGAGCTCATGGGTGCAGTGGGAAGGGTGCCCGAATGCATTGAGGCACTGGCAAGGAGTGTGGAGCACTTCGCTGTAGCACAGGCGGATGCCACACTAAAGCTTACTGCTGCAATTCAGTCACTGGCTGCCAGGAACCCATCTGAGCCTGCTCTCATGCAGACTCAGATTGAGGCCACGCGAGCACTGACTGCTGCCATCCTCGATGGTTCGTGCACATGTCCCCGGGGCTGTCACCGCGCCGCAGCAGGCCAGCAATCTGTTCTCAGGCAAATTGCTCCGGATGCTGAAGTGCTGCCCCGTGGGAGTGCCAGTGTGTCGGGCGAGCAGGGAGTTGCTGTCCTCTCTCACGATGACAGCATTCCTGCTGCCAACACTGTCACTTCTCCACTGCACTTGCCACCGCCTGTAGGACAGACTGCTGCCGCCCATGCAGAGTTGGTGCAGTCTGCAGCCGGGCCCTCCAGGCCCAGAAGTGGTCGAGGCCGGCCTTCAGGGGCATCTGCAGTGTCAGGGTCTGACAAGCAGCAGCCTTCCACCAGCCTTGCTGCAGCCACTGAGGTCCCATTACGGAGGAGCAGTAGGGTTAGAAGGGGGGAAGTGCGCAAGGGAAGGAGATCACCCTCGAAGGGCAAAAAGTAGGATGTGTGCCAAAATGCTGGTCATTTTTTTATTAAAGGCCGAGGTTCGTGGCCCAACTTTTGTTTAGTGTTTTGGACATTATCTCCAGGTTGTGAGAACCAGTTATGTTATTGACTGTTTTTTGGTGTTTATTTCTATGAGTTTCTCATGAGGAATTGACACACACAGAGTTTGTACAATAAATAAGTTTCTGTATTCAAAATATACATGGCTGGTGGTTGGAATTATTGGTGCCTTGGCCGGCTTAGGGGTTGCGTGCTGGGTTGATTCGTGTTTGTAGCACTGGCAGGGGTCCTAGAAGCGGCTTGCTATTAGTCGTTGACGGACGGCCCTTGCAGTTTGACCATTGTGGGCCGCCCTCCTGCCTTGGTGCTGCTGCTGATCATCGTCCTCGGCCTGTTCCTCCTCTTCCTCCTCCTCCTCTTGTGGTGCTGCAAGGCCTGGTGGCATTGGCTGCGTCCTGAGGATTGCCATGTTGTGCAACATGCAGCACACCACTACGAATTTGGAAACTTGCTCAGGCGAGTACTGCAGGGCTCCTCCGGAATGGTCCAGACAGCGGAATCGTTGTTTGAGCACGCCGATTGTGCGCTCAATAATGTTCCTCGTTGCTTGTTGGCTTTCCTGGTACCGCAGCTCAGCAGGGGTGTTTGGCGCACGGAGCGGTGTCATCAGCCAGGTGCTCAATGCGTACCCCTTGTCCCCCAGAAGCCAACCAACTGGCTGATGCGGTGCCTCGAAAATTTCTGCCACAGTACTCTGGCGCAGGATGAAAGCATCGTGGCAGCTGCCCGGATAGTGGGCATTGACAGCGAGAATCACCTGTCTGTGGTCACAGACCAACTGCACATTCAAGGAATGGAACCCCTTTCTGTTCCGGAACTCCTCTGCATTCTCTCGCGGAGCACGCAAAGCCACATGCGTGCAGTCAATGGCGCCCTGCACCATGGGGAAGCCCGCTACCCTCGCAAAGCCCATAGCACGGTCATGCTGCTTGTCTGGGGTCATAGGGAAGGAGATGAAGTCTCGTCTCCTTGTGAAGAGGGCATTGGTGACCTGCCGAATGCAGCGATGCACCGCAAACTGGGAGATATTGGCGAGGTCCCCAACAGCAGCTTGGAATGAGCCAGTGGCGTAGAAGTTCAAGGCCACTGTGACCTTCACTGCCACCGACAGAGACGTCCTGGACCTCAGCTGAGGCTGCAGATCTGGCTGCAGCAGGTGGCAGAGCTCAGTGACCACCTCCTTGCTGAATCGCAGCCTTCGCAAACACAGCTCCTCGGACATGTGGATGTAGGAGAGCTGTTCACGATATACCCTGGGAGGGTAAGCTCTCCTGTACATGCGCCTGATGGGCCTCCTCCGTCTGGCCATCATTGCCACTCTCTGTCTGCGTCTCACTCTGCTCCGATTGAGCTGGAGCAGGACGACGCCCCCAATCATTGCAGCCCCCATCTTCTCTTTGCCAGAAAAGTAATGAGGTACAGCAACGAAAGTAGCAGCAAAGTTAGGATGAACTAGGCAAAACTACCTCACAAAGCGTTGAGTCAATGTAGAAGTCTCTCTCTCTCTCTCTCCGAATCTCTCTCTCTCTCTCAGAACGAGTGGTGCATAAATGTCGACCACAGAAAAAGACAGGAAGAGGCCCCCTTTAAATAGCGCCCCCCCCAGCCCCAGACCGATTGATAACGTTCCAGTCTTCCGGTCGTTGGAAGCGCCAGGCGGTAAGGCAGGGGGCGCCACTCAATTTCCGCTCCGGGGCGCCCCAAGGGCGTTGCACCACAGAATGACGTCACAATCTGCGCGCGCAGGTGGTCGCAGCGGTAAGTTTTAGCGCCGCCGCACAATCTCAAGTTAAGTTCTCGAGCGGCGCAAACAGCGCTGCGCCCAGGCGTTAGCGCCTTAACGCCCCATTAGCGCCCATTTAAGGCGCTAACGGGAGGCGCAACCAACTGAATTTTTACCCCCTTATCTTTAAGGCAGAAGGGGGCGGGGCCTCAGGTTTTACCCAGAGAATTCTGGGAGTTTTTTCAGTCTGCCATTTTGGGCCATGTTGTGATTAAAAAGTCTCTTGTTTAACACAAATGGATTCAGCCTTAATTCGTGTTTCGCGGCAGCCTCAACACTGTAGCAATATTTTTCTCCCTATGCAGCCCCATACTTTTAATTGGCGCAGCCCTTTAAATTTGGGCTGTTAGCCAGATTTTCCGCATTTCCCACTAAGCTACCTGCTGGCCCAAGACAACCCTATGCAGGGAGCGCATATTAATGCATAGAATCATAAAATATTACAGCACAGAAATAGGCCATTCGATCCACCAAGTCATCAATGATGTCAGCAGTGATTCGTGTCAGATGTGGATCAGTTGGCAGGACCCTCGCCCATGAGTCCATGAAGGTTGTAGGTTCAAGACCCACTCCAGTAGACCTGCGCACAAAGAAATCTAGGCTGACACTCCAGTGCAGTGCTGAGGGAGTGCTGCACTGTCGGAGGTGCCGTCCTTCGGATATTAAACCGAGGTCCCGTCTGCTCTCTCGGGTGGATGTAAGAGATCCCACGGCACTATTTCAAAAAAGAGCAGGGGAGTTATCCCTGGTGTGCTGGGCCAATATTTATCCCTCAATCAACATCACTAAACCAGATTATCTGGCCATTATCACATTGCTGCTTGCTGTGCGCAAATTGGCTGCTGCGTTTCCTCCATTACAACAGTGACTGCACCTCAAGAAGTATTTCATTGGCTGTAAAGCACTTTGGGACATCTGGTGGTCATGAAAGGCGCTATATAAATGCAAGTCTCTATTTCTTTTTCTCTTCACTCTGCTTGCTCCTCAGATTCTTTAATATTCCTCTGTTTCAAGCGACTAACCAATTCACTTTTAAGAGAATGGACGGACTCGGCCTCAACAAATCTTTGTGGCAGAGAGTTCCATATTCTCACATTGAGCTTGCATCTGCTTAAATGTGACTTGACATAAAGGGAAAGTCAGGTGTCTGGCCACAAGAATTGCTGACTTTCTTCTGTATTAATTGGTCTGGATGTTTTGCTGTGTTGTACATTAGTAACCTTCCCCGGTGCCAGGATGGATAAAGAGGGACTAGTGAGCTCTTCGGAGATAGGGGCTCTGAATTCCCTGCATTTCCGTTTTGCTGCTGGAACTGCCTACCTATCAGTTGTGCCCCTGACCCTTACTCTAATCCTGGCCCATTTTGCTGGGTCAGGATCATTACCATAAGTAGGGCAGGTGCTGGGGCCATTTACAATGCAACTCGTCTCAAGTGGGAGTGAAGGGAAGTGCTGTCGTGGCTTGCCAGCATATCAATGGACCTTGCAACCCCAGGCCAACATTTTGAAAAGTTTAAAAAGCGGCCTGTGTTTGAATGTGCTAATTTCCCTGCAATCGATTTCAGAAGGGAAATTGCCCATATGAAAATGAAATCCCCCTCTCCCCGAGGCCATTAGCAACACTGGATGCCAGGGACGCTAAAGACCACAAGTTGCTCAGGCGCAATCAAGGGGAAATATACTATATGCCCAATGCTGTGTCCGGTCCAGGAGACCGGGGTTGGCAGATTGGCTCCCTGCTTGATTTTCCTGCCATACCCATCTGCCCACGTTTCACAGCCACACAGAAACCTTCTCTTCGTTTGGCTAACATGTGGTTTTCACTTGAATGAAAAAGGGCAAAAAAATCAGTGTGTGAACATTGACCCTGAATTTCCCCGGGTTCTTCAAATCTCTCACTGTACCTTCGGTGGAAGATCAGCGGAAATCCTGGAGGAATTACAGAAACTGACCTTTCCAGCCTTTGTTCCGAAAGTTCCTCCAACCTCCATCATCACTGGAAAACCCCTGTGGAACTTCCCGCCAACTGCATTGGAAAGAAAAAAGGAAGACTTGCCTTAATATAGTGCCTTGCATGACCACCAAAGCACTTTACAGACAATGAAGTACTATTTTGACATGTAGTCAACATGGCAGCCAATTTTCACACAGCAAGCTCCCACAAACAGCAATGTGACAACAACCAGATAATCTGTTTTTGTGGATTGAGGAATAACTCCCCTGCCCTTCTTTGAAATAGTGCCATGGGATCTTTCATGTGCACCTGAGAGAGCAGACAGGGCCTCGGTTTAATGGCTCATCTGAAAGACGGCACCTCCGACAGTGCAGCACTCCTTCAGCACTGCACTGGAGTGTCAGCCTAGATTTTTGTGCTCAAGTCTCCCGAACGGGGCTTTGAACCCACAACCTTCCAATTCAGAGGCGAGGAGGGCTACCCACTGAGCCACGGCTGCCACTGACACATTGAGCAGTAAGGGTGGAGAGGAGGTGAACCACTTTGAGTCCATCGGCTTCTCAATGCTCATACATGTGCTGATCCCAATGACAAGGTTCGCTTTCTTATTTGTTCAAATGAACAAACAAATTGGTTTAAATCAACAAAAAGTACAAGTTTGTCAATTTGTGGATCTGCTAACTTCAATGCTTCCTGATCTCTTTCTGACTGGAACAATGTATAAATGTCCATAAGTAATCTGAGTATGAGCTGGGTATTTCAAATGAATAGTCCTTTATGAATATTCATTCCAACTATGTGCTGGTACTTTGATTGGTCCTTTGCAACCTTTGATCCAACCAACAAGTTGAATAAACACCTGAATCTGCCAATCAACAAAAGGAAAAGAAAGACTTGCATTTATATAGCGCCTTTCACCACCTCAGGACGTCCCAAAGCGCTTTACAACCAATGAATTACTTTTGAAGTGTAGTCGCTGTTGGAATATAGGAAATGTGGCAGTCAATTTGTGCACGGCAGGCTCCCACACACAGCAATGTGATAAATTACCAGATAATCTGTTTTTAGTGATGTTGACAGAGGGATAAATATTGGCCAGGACACCGGGGATAACTCCCCTGTCCGTCTTCGAAATAGTGCCATGGGATCTTTTATGTGCACCTGACAGAGCAGGCGGTGCCTTTGTTTAACGCCTCATCCGAAAGAGGGCACCTCTGACAGTGCAGCACTCCCTCAGTACTGGCACTGGGAGTGTCGGTCTAGATTATGGTCTGTTTTCAGGAGGGAGGGATCAAAGTGCAGTCGCAGCCCAGGAGCACCTCCCGGCCCCACAAAAGTGCTTAACTTTGGGCTCCTCTTCAGTTGGATGAGCAGTTGATACTGGACAAGGTGCAAGGTGCATGCTCTGCCCAGTTGAGTCCTAAAATAGCGATACGCGCATAGCAGTCCCAAGCACTCTAAGAGAGTGCAGGGCTGATCAATCGCGAGCTGGAAAAAAATCAAAATACAGCACACTGGGAACATTATTCAATTTTGGCCTACCTGACCACCACTGCCTTTAATTAGCGCACCCCAAGTGGCCGGCCGAGGTGACAACGCCTCCTGCATCTGCCGTTGTTGACGCCCGGAGATGCTGCAGGGGGCAGACGCCAATTTTACATCCAGGGTGATAACAGGGCGCTGCTCACCGGATGACGTCACGATCTCCGGGGCGCAGGAGATCGAGGCGGTAAGATTTAGCTCCAGCGCTAACCCGCCATGGAAGTTTGCGGGCGTTGGTAATTTTGCCGCGCCCGGTCGGTAAACCCTTAGCGTCCCGTTATCGCCCCCCGGAGGCGCTAACGGGAGGTGCAAAGGAGGCCAATTTCTCCCCAAAGAGTCTGCAAAGGGATATCGACAGGTTAAGTGAGTGGGCAATAAGGTGGCAGATGGAGTATAATGTGGGGAAATGTGAGGTTATTCACTTTGGTAGGAAGAATAGAAAAACAGAATATTTTTTAAATGGTGGGAAACTATTAAATGTTGGTGTTCAGAGAGATTTAGGTGTCCTCGTACAGGAAACACAGAAAATTAGCATGCAGGTAGAGCAAGCAATTCGAAAGGCAAGTGGCATGTTGGCCTTTATTGCAAGGGAGCTGGGGTACAAAAGTAAGGAGGTCTTACTACAATTGTACAGGGCCTTGGTGAGACCACACCTGGTGTACTGTGCACAGTTTTGGTCTCCTTATCTGAGGAAGGATGTATTTGCCTTAGAGGTGATTCAACAGAGGTTCACTAGGATGAGAGATCCCCGGGATGAGAGGGTTGTCCTATGAGGAGAGATTGAGTAGATTGGGACTACACTTTCTGGAGTTTAGAAGAATGAGAGGTGATCCCATTGAAACGTATAGGGGGCAAAATTGGGTCGTACCCCCTTTGGGGGCGCTAACTTCACCGCGGCTACTTCTAACGTCCTGAAAAAATTGGCACCCCTGCGCCCGAAATTCACAGGTACCGCCCCAAGAGGGAGGCGGGGTGCTACTGGAAGCTGCGGCACGTTGCACCATGGCAAAAGAGCCCGGCACTCAAGAGAAGTGCCGGACTCACGGAGCGCAGCCGGCACCCCGCGGGGGGGCTTCACAGGAGGCTGGAGACAGCAACGGGGGCAGGTGCTGGCCAGCGGCCAGTAACAAAAATGGCCGCCCGACACCTAAACCTTTAATTTGCGCTGCCCCAGCCGCAGGTAGTCTCCCTTGACCCTGTCGGACATAGCGTCCTGCGGTAAGTCAGGGGGTGCTACCGAAGATCGCAGCCGGGGCGCGAGCAGGGCGCTGCGCATGGTGATGACGTTATCGCCGGAGGTGCAGCACCACAGGGCGCTAACGGTTATCGCCGCCGCTAACCTCGCACTGAATTTCGCGGGAGGCGTTAGCGGCGCCGCGCCCGGGCGCTAGTTGCTCTTAGGGCACTAACGGGAGGCGCAAATCAACCGAATTTTTCCCCCATACGATTCTGAGGGGAATTGACAGGGTAGATGCTGAGAGGTTGTTTCCCCTAGCTGGAGATTCTGGAACTAGGGGGCAGAGTCTCAGGATAGAGGGTCGACCATTTAAGACTGCGATGAGGAGGAATCTCTTCACTCAGAGGGTTGTGAATCTTTGGAATTCTCTGCCCCAAAGGGCTGTGGATGCTGAATCGTTGAGTATATTCAAGGCTGAGATTGATAGATTTTGGATTCTAGGAGAATCAAGGGATATGGAGATCGGGCAGGAAAGTGGAGTTGAGGTCGAAGATCAGCCATGATCTTATTTAATGGCGGAGCAGGCTCGAGGGGCCGTATAGCCTACTCCTGCTCCCAATTCTTATGTTTTTATTCAAGAGGAATTGTCAGGCAATTACAAACTGAACCAATCAAATAGCATTGCTTAGGTTTGAATTACACTTCTTGTCAAGTCTGTAACTGGACAAACTTTATGTGAGGTTAAACTTGATATTATTCTTTGAATTCAGTTGTTAAGCACGGTAACGGCACAGACTCGATGGGCTGAATGGCCTCCTTCTGTGCCGTTATGACTCTATGCTAAGCTGCCTGTGCACAGTGACTGGGTTTTTTAAAAGGATTTTCCCGATATTGCTGGAGAAAGGGTTGAACCGGCTGATTGCACAGTTTCCCCGGCGACCGATTGGGACAATTCACGTGGAATGTCAGGGCCAGACTTCCTGTCACAGTGGCAAACGATTGAAATTTGCATTTTGTTGAAATCCATCATAAAAACCCACTTCAAAAGAATTTTTTTTAAACTTGTTGCGAAACTTGGTGATTGAATTCCTTTGAGAGCTCTCTTGAAATTACAAATTTGCTGACCGTTACATTGAGCATTAATTAAGTGAAAATGGTACCTCAAAAATATACACACAGCTCATTGATTTTTAATCGCTGTTCATGATCATTTTGACAAAGGATCATTTATGTTAATTCCTGGATGTGCATAGACTTTGTAATTTAACATTCATGAATGTCCTGTATTATCGGGATTCTTGCCAATTAAATATGAATTAGGCGGCAATTTTACATGTATGTGCTGGCAATGTGGAACCTCACCCGCTGCCAGTGCGTGCTGGAAACTTGTGGGGCTGAAAGATATTGGCGATAGGCAAGGTTCCTCAGCACCGGCCTGTATTCAGAATATTTAGGGGTATCGTAGCATAGTGGTTATGTTACTGGACTAGTAATCCAGTAGGCCGAGACTAGTAATTTGTGAGTTTGCAATCCTACCACGGCAGCTGGGGAATTTAAATTCAGCTAATTAAATTAGTGGAACGGTAGCGTAGTGGTAATGTCACTGGGCTGGTAATCCAGAGGCCTGGCCTAATGATCCAGAGACGTGAGTTCAAATCCCACCACGGCAGCTGGGGAATTTAAATTCAGTTAATTAAATAAATCTGAAATAATTACTAGCATCAGTAAAGGTGACCATGAAACTATCGGATTGTTGTAAAAACCCATCTGGTTCACTAATGGAAATCTGCCGTCCTTACCCGGTCTGGCCGATATGTGACTCCAGACCCACAGCAATGTGGTTGACTCTTAACTGCCCTCTGAAATGGCCGAGCAAGCCACACAGTTGTAGCTAACCGCTACGAAACAAAATAATAAGAATGAAACTGGACAGACCACCTGGCATTGACCACGGCAATGGCACACCCAGCCCAGTCGACCCTACAAAGTCCTCCTCACCAACATCTGGGGACTTGTGCCAAAATTGGGAGAGCTGTCCCACAGACTAGTCAAGCAACAGCCTGACGTAGTCATTCTCACAGAATCATACCTTTCAGCCAATGTCCCAAACTCCTCCATCACCATCCCTGGGTATGTCCTGTCCCACCGGCTAGGACAGACTCACCAGGGGTGGTGGCACAGTGGTATACAGTCAGGAAGGAGTGGCCCTGGGAGTCCTCAACATTGACTCTGGACCCCATGAAGTCTCATGGCTTCAAGTCAAGCATGGGCAAGGAAACCTCCTGTTGATTATTACCGCCCTCCCCTCCCTCAGCTGATGAATCAGTACTCCTCCATGTTGAACACCAGTTGGAAGAAGCACTGAGAGTAGCAAGGGCACAGAATGTACTCTGGGTGGGGGACTTCAATGTCCATCACCAAGTAGTGGCTCGGTAGCAGCACTACTGGCCGAGCCCTGAAGGGCATAACTGCCAGTCTGGTCCTGCGACAGCTGGTGAGTGAATCAACACGAGAGGAAAAACCTATTTGACCTCGTCCTCACCAACCCATCTGTCCATGGTAGCAGTGACCACTGCGCAGTCATTGTGGAGACAAAGTCCCTCCTTCACACTGAAGACACCCTCCATCGTGTTGCGTGGCACTACCACCGTGCTAAATGGGATAGATTCAGAACAGATCTAGCAGCTAAAATTGGGCATCTGTGGGGCAGCAGCAGAATTGTATTCCACCACAATCTGTAACCTCATGGCCAGGCATATCCCTCACTCTACCATTACCACGAAGCCAGGGGACCAACCCTGGTTCAACAAGGAGTGTAGAAGAGCATGCCAGGAGCACCTAATAAATGAGGTGCCAACCTGGGGAAGCTGCAACACAGGACTACATGCATGCTCAGAAACAGCATGCTATAGACAGGGCTCAGCGATTCCACAATCAACGGATCAGATCAAAGCTCTGCAGTCCTGCCACATCCAGTCGTGAATGGTGGTGGACCATTAAACAACTAATGGGAGGAGGAGGCTCCAAGAATATCCCCATCCTCAATGATGGTGGAGCCCAGCACGTGAGTGCAAAAGACAAGGCTGAAGCATTTGCAACCAATTTCAGCCAGAAGTGCCGAGTGGATGATCCATATCGGCCTACTCCCGAGGTCCCCAACATCACAGAAGCCAGTCTTCAGCCAATTTGATCCACGTGATATCAAGAAACGGCTGAGCGCACTGGATACAGCAAAGGCTATGGGCCCTGACAACATCCCGGCTGTCGTGCTGAAGACTTGTGCTCCAGAAGTAGCCACGTCTCTAGCCAAGCTGTTCCAGTACAGCTACAACACTGGCATCTATCCGACAATGTGGAAAACTGCCCAGGTATGTCCTGTCCACAAAAAGCAGGACAAATCCAACCTGGCCAATTACCGCCCCATCAGTCTACTCTCAATCATCAGCAAAGTGATGGAAGCTGTCATCGACAGTGCTATCAAGCAGCACTTGCTCACTGATGCCCAGTTTGGGTTCCGCCAAGACCACTCGGCTCCCAACCTCATTAAAGCCTTGGTCCAAACATGGACAAAGGAGCTGAATTCCAGAGGTGAGGTGAGAGTACCTGTCCTTGACATCAAGGCAGCATTTGACCGAGTCTGGCATCAAGGAGCCCTAGTAAAAGTGAACTCAATGGGAATCGGGGGAAAACGCTCCACTGGCTGGAGTCATACCTAGCACAAAGGAAGATGATTGTGGTGGTTGAAAGTCAAACATCACTGCAGGAGTTCCTCAGGGCAGTGTTCTAGCTGCTTCAACAATGACCTTCCCTCCAACATAAGGTCAGAAATGGGGATGTTCGCTGATGACTGCACAGTGTTCAGCACCATTCACAACTCCTCAGATAATGAAGCAGTCCATGCAACAAGACCTGGACGACGTTCAGGCTTGGGCTGATAAGTGGCAGGTAACATTTGCGCCACAGAAGTGCCAGGCAATGACTATCTCCAACAAGCGAGAGTCTAACCACCTCCCCTTGACATTCAATGGCATTACCATCGCCGAATCTCCCACCATCAACATCCTGGGGATCACCATTAACCAGAAACCTAACTAGACCAGCCACATAAATACTGTGGCAACAAGAGCAGGTCAAACGCTAAGTATTCTGCGGCGAGTGTCCCACCTCCTGACTCCCCAAAGCCTTTCCACCATCTACAAGGCACAAGTCAGGAGTGTGATGGAATACTCTCCACTTGCCTGGATGAGTGCAGCTCCAACAACACTCAAGAAGCTCGACACCATCCAGGACAAAGCAGCCCGCTTGATCGGCACCCCATCCACCACCTTAAACATTCACTCTCTCCACCACTGGCGCACCGTGGCTGCAGTGTGTACCATCTACAAGATGCACTGCAGCAACTCGCCAAGGCTTCTTCGGCAGCACCTCCCAAACCCTCGACCTCTTCCTTCTAGAAGGACAAGGGCAGCAGGCGCATGGGAACACCACCAACTCCAAGTTCCCCTCCAAGTCATACACCATCCTGACTTAGAAGTATATCACCGATCCTTCATCGTCGCTGGGTCAAAATCCTGGAACTCCCTCCCTAACAGCACTGTGGGAGCACCTTCACCATACGGACTGCAGCGGTTCAAGAAGGTGGCTCACCACCACCTTCTCAAGGGCAACTAGGGATGGGCAATAAATGCTGGCCTTGCCAGCGATGCCCAGATCCCATAAACGAATAATAAAAAATTAAAAAATAAATCTGGAATAAATAGCTAATATCAGTAATGGTGACCATGAAACTACTAGATTTTTGTAAAAACCCATCTGGTTCACGAATGTCCTTTAGGGAAGGAAATCTGCTGTCCTTTTCCCGGTCTGGCCTATATGTGACTCCAGACCCACAGCAATGTGATTGACTCTTAACTGCCCTCTGAAATAGCCTAGCAAGCCACTCAGTCATGTCAAAAAAACTGCTATGATGGAGTGCAGCGGTTCAAGATGACTCACCGCTACCTTTTCAAGGGTAATTAGGGATGGGCAATAAATGCTGCCCTTGCCAGCAACACCCACATCCCGTGAATGAATAAATTATTTAGCCTAGAGTGCAAGTGCTTTCAGAATCCAGGGCCAGGGTCCAATCTGACACCAGAGGAAATCAGAGTTTCGCTTCAGGTCAATACATTAGCAACTGTAGGGCTCATCTACAAGATGCACTGCAGCAACTCGCCAAGGCTTCTTCAGCAGCACCTCCCAAACCCGCGACCTCTTCCAGCTAGAAGGACAAGGGCAGCAGGCGCACGGGAACACCACCACCTCCAAGTTCCCCTCCAAGTCACACACCATCCTGACTTGGAAGTATTTCGCCGATCCTTCATCGTCACTGGGTCAAAATCCTGGAACTCCTCCCTAACAGCACTGTGGGAGCACCTTCACCACACGGACTGCAGCGGTTCAATAAAGCGGCTCACCACCACCTACTCAAGGGCAATTAGGGATGGGCAATAAATGCTGGCCTTGCCAGCGACGCCCACATTCCATGAATAATTTTTTTTTAAAATTCCGCTGCTGGGCCCTTCCAGCGACGAGTGGCACTCACAACAGGCACTGGTTGGGGAACCATGGGCCCACCACCCCTAGTTTTTGGTCAATGAGTTTAAATGGATGAAAAATCAAGGCCTGCAGGCCCACCATTTCCTGATCAGCCTTCTCTGCTCCTCGTCAGGAGTGTCCGATAGGGGAATCAGCCCCTGTCTGAAGGAACACAATTTAAAAAAATATAATTTTGTTTACCGAAATTTTAGAATTCCTTATCATAAGTTCAGCAGCGTCTCTGTAAGCGGGATAAAATAGCTGTCGTTGTGATGAGGTCAATAAAGCCTCCAGTTAACGGCCTGGCATGGCTCGAAAGTAATGTAATTATTTCCTCAACAATGTAGACAATGCACGAAGATTACCCTGTGCTGCTTATTTGAGGAGGGTCAGGATGTCCTTTAAAGAAATGAAGAAAGATCTTGCATTTCTATAGCAGCGTTCATGACCTCAGGATGTCCCAAAGCGCTTTACGGCCAATGAAGTACTTTTTGAAGTGTAGTCACTGTTGTAATGTAAGAAAACCAATCAAACGCAGCCCGTGGCATTTTGCAATGATCCTGAGAAAGTGATGTTTGGATCTTTTAATTTATGCTTCATATTTCAATGTGCCTGGAAATGGCCCAGCCTATCCCCTTATCACGTTATTGTACTAATGCTCAGTACATTTGTATCAAATGCCTTATTTTAATGGAAGCGTTGACCCATTTAAAGTAGATGAGTTTATCGTTTTGTTAAAATAGCAGTGAGAGGAACTGGATACCAGCCTTTAAGCATTTGTTTGATGGTATCATCGAGACTTGAATTTCTATAGCGCCTTTCACGACCACCGGATGTCCCAAAGCGCTTTACAGCCAATGAAGTACTTTTTGAAGTCTAGCCACTGTTGTAACATGCACATTAACTTCCAGACCATTTATTTATCCATAAGTAAATGGTTACATAGGATTACATAGGATATACGGCACAGAAACAGGCCATTCGGCCCAACCAGTCCATGCCGGCGTTTATGCTCCACTCGAGCCTCCTCCCATCTTTCCTGATCGAACTCTATCGGCATAACCCTCTATTCTCTTCTCCCTCATATGCTTATCTAGCCTCCCCTTAAATGCAGCTATACTATTCGCCTGAACCACTCCCTGTGGTAGCGAGTTCCACATTCTCACCACTCTCTGGGGAAAGAAGTTTCTTTAATCTGTGGTTAATCTGCGCCTATTCGCAGTTACTGCTTTGTTTTGCTTTCCTGCAATTCACTGCTTTGCTTTAAATTAGCTTCCACATCTCTGTTGTAAGGATATTAAACTTTAATGAAAAGATGGATTTTCAGGGAAAGGTTAAAAGTGTCAATCATCAGACTAAACTAGATTTTATTTTTCAATTTGATCGATTCAATTCCATTTCCTTTCAGTCACAAACTTCATTAGGAGACATAGGTCATCTTTCTGCAAGCCCCGCCTATCCCCTGCTTTAACCTAGGGCAATGGAATTTCCTGATGTCTCTATCATGACACCTGATCATCATTCCTGCTGAAGAGCTCCTGCCCGCACGTGCTGAAAAGAATCAAATATTTCACTGTAAAATGAGAGTTTAACACTTTACCTCAAGTAATGCAACATGGCACAGGCACAGAGGAAAGTAAATTTAAACAGGAAAAGTTTTCTGATAGAAAGGGTAAAACATATCTGCATTTCTTGCTGATAAATATGTTACTTTCAATGAGCTTTCTGTGACTGCAGGATTTCCTGTCACTATTCTTGTAAATTAAAATAAATGTGGTCTTATCCAAGACCATTAGTATTCAAGGAATAATACGACTGTTGAAATAGTCCTACGTATTTTGCTGTTACGTGTATCAAAATAAATAAGTTACAGCTCACCCTGACTTTGAAGGTACGTCATATATTATCATAAGTGTCAGCCATGGCTCAGTGGGTAGCACCCTCACCTCTGAGTCAGAAGGTTGTGGGTTTAAGTCCCACTCCAGAGACTTGAGCACAAAATTTCTAGGCTGACACTCCAGTGCAGTGCTGAGGGAGTGCTGCACTGTCGGAGGTGCCGTCTTTCGGATGAGACGTTAAACCGAGGCCCCGTCTGCTCTCTCAGGTGGATGTAAAAGATCCCATGGCACTATTTCGAAGAAAAACAGGGGAGTTATCCCTGGTGTCCTGGCCAATATTTATCCCTCAATCAACATAACCAAAACAGATTATCTGGTCATTATCACATTGCTGTTTGTGGGAGCTTGCTGTGCACAATTTTGGCTGCCACATTACAACAGTGACTACACTTCAAAAATTACTTCATTTGCTGTAAAGCATTCTGAGGTCTTGAAAGGTGTTGTATAAATGCAAGTCTTTTTTTCTTTTTATTGTACGCAACAGAGTTTAATATACACTTGCAGATATCCAGTGCTGAGGGGGAGGGGGTATGGGATGGGAGAGTCCCAGGCTTGAGTTTAGGGAGTTAAAGATAGCGAGAACTGGATTTTGGAGTCTGAGAGGACTTCAAGGGATTGGATCCTAGGAGGATGGAATGACTTTGGATGAGGGTTGGAGCGGAGGGTAAATGCACAGGACCCTGCAGAACTTTCCGTCCATTAAAATGGTGCAAATTCATAAAATTTACCCTCTTCTCTCAGAGGGTTGTGAATCTTTGGAATTCTCTACTCCAGAGAGCTGTGGATGCTCAGTCGTTGAGTATATTCAAGACAGGGGTCGATAGATTTTTGGATACTAAGGGAACCAAGGGATATGGGGATAGTGCGGGAAGGTGGAGTTGAGGTAGAAGATCAGCCATGATCTTACTGAATGGAGGAGCAGGCTCGAAGGGCCGAGTAGCCTATCCTGCTCCTATTTCTTATGTTCTTGGGGCAGAAATTAGGCTCGCCGACGGGTGAGTACGCACTATGTACTCACCCGTGGACGGAACGAAAGTGCTGGTTTCTTGCATGCACTGCGCATGCGCGGGAAACCGGCACTTCCGTTCCTCTAAAGGAAGGGGTTCAGAGGTCGAACGCGCACGCCGGAGGGCCAGCGCGTTCGCCTCGCACTTCGGGTTTTTTTTACGGGTTCCTCCGTGAGGGTAAGCACGGAGAAGATACACATTGAAAAAGGAGGCGCAAGGCCTTCTTTTAACAAGGTAAGTGTTGATTTTATTAAAATTTAAACATTTTTTTCATAGATTTATCTTTTTTAATTACTTTAAAGAAAGGTAAGTTTAGTTTTAACCCTGTTAAAAAGTGTAATTAATTTTTTCAAAAATTTAATTTTTTTTTAAATAGTTAATTAATGTAATTTATAGTTATTTTTAAAATGTGATTTAAAAAAAAAATTATTTGTAGTTTTAGGGATGTTTTGGGGCCGATCTGTATTCGTAGATTTGACAGGTCCTGTCAAATCTATGAATGAAAGATGGTCTGCTGCCATTGGCTCGCCATGGCCCACGTGATCCCAGGGGACGCATCGCACTAACTACGCCCCTGGGACACGCAAGCCCTGCGCGCCGGCACATGGAGGAGGCCCAGGAGCCAAATTCCTCGTGGGCCCAGGGGTCAACGGCAGGCGCGGTAGGTAGGTGCGCGCGCGATCCTTGCACCCGCGGGAAGCCAGGGAGCCGAATTTCTGGCCCAAGCTTATGTTTTTATAATATTTATCTGCAAATTTGTAGGCCTGAGGTTCCTTTGTGCGGCCTGGCCCACAAGCAAACTTTAAAAAAGTGCAAAGAAACTTCACACATTGGCCTCTTCTGGCCCGCGATCCATCTGCCGACAAGCTTGGACGAGGTGGGAAGCACTCGCTGCTCAGCCGCTCAGGCCTCAGGTTAATATCGTAGTCGGGCCCTGATGATGTAATCGGAGCACGAGCAGCATATTTGAAGAAGAACCCCTCTGGCTTCAGGCCAGTATCCTGCCACCAGGAATTTAAAATTACAGTCGGCCAGATCAGGGCAGGGAAGCCAGTGGGTAATTGTAGAACATGAATAGTATATTGTGAGTGGGAGGCTCTGTAAAAGGGTCACTGGTTATTTAGACCTGACATTTTAAACAAGAGAAAACGTTAACGCTGCTGTGTTTTCTTGCTTGGCATTTTCTTCCTTCCTTTCTATTTTCTACTTGTACGGGTTTTGGTCTCTTTGCTCCTCGCCTCCGTCCTGAATGGGTATCGCTCTGGACCCTGGCATGAGAAGCATGTGAACAGATGCTAGGACCAGATGGTTGCTGACATTCTTGGAGAAAGCACACAATCTTACCGATACAGGAGCCAAACTCCTCCAGACCGGGCAATCTCGGAATTTCCCTGCATATATCTGTATACCCACCACAATTTATTTGGTGGTGGGGGTGGTGGTGGGGGTGGGGGGAGGAGGAATTTGCGGACCCGTACACAGGAAAATACACAGAAAAACTGAATGAAAATACAACAAAAATACAGGAGAATACATGGCAATGGGAGAGCTGTTACGGGATGGGAGTATTGGGACTAAAGAACAGAAAGACTTGCACCTTTCACGACCTCAGGATGTTGCAAAGCACTTTGCAGCCAATGAAGTACTTTTTGAAGTGTAGTCACTGTTGTAATGTAGGAAACACAGCAGCCAATTTGCACACAGCAAGCTCCCACAATCAGCAATGTGATAATGACCATCTGTTTTTGTTATGATGATTGAGGGATAAATATTGGCCTGGACACCAGGGAAAACTCCACTGACCATCACCTCGAACCCAACATTCGGCTTTGGTCGGCAGGCAAAGCAGCTTCCCTCGCCACAGTCCTCATGCACCGCCTGGATAATATCCCAAGCTCGTATCTCCTTATCCTCGCACTGAACCCCCGCTAGGTTTTCTTTACCAATCCTCCTGGGGTCCTCTTTGGGCCTTTTTTTCTCCCTTCCCCAACATTTTCTCCCCTGATTAAATTCATTCTTGGAATATTGTCCTCTAAGGGGCCCGGCACTCTGGGCCCCTCAGCAGCCATCTGTCTGCTGTTTATGGACCAAAAAGGCCCTAAAACCTGGGGAAAAAAACACAGCCAACTTTTTACAAACTCACACCAACTCCCTGCAGTAATCAAGCACCCAGCAGCACCTGCTCACTCCTAGCCCCTCCCACCTAGAGCGTGCTACCCACTGAGCCACGGCTGACACAGCAGACTGGAACACTAGACAAACAAGGACTGAACAGGAGTACTAGATAAACAATGAATGAGCAGGAGTACTAAATAAACAATGAATGAGCAGGAGCACTGGATAAACAATGAATGAGCAGGAGCACTGGATAAACAATGAATGAACAGGAGAACCTGATAAGCAATGAATGAATGCCTGCAGGCATTTACAGCTGGAATTGGATAGTGGGATGGCAAATGATGTGTTATATGTTGAGCACTCTGAAAACCAAATCAATAACTCAATTGAGAATGGTTCACCATGAAGTTTTTAGGAATCCTTAAGAAAGCTTGGGCCAATAAGTCGCCATCAGCAATTTCAGTGCTGCACAAAGCATATATCTACCCGGCAATACATTTTTTCTAGCCTTGGCTTGTGATGAAAATCCATCTGTTACTTCTGTCTATTCTAAATTCATAAGAACAAGTGAATAAGAAAAGCTTACTAAACAGCAAAGTCCATCTTTCACAATATTGGAGAAATAATGCTGGGTAATCGCCTCAAACTGATGACGAGTTGAACCATCAAACTGCAAACATTGCTGATGATTAACCCATACACCAATATTTTCTATAATAAAAACAGAAAATGCTGGAAATACTCAGCAGGTCAGGCAGCATCTGTGGAGAGAGAAACAGAGTTAACGTTTCAGGCCGATGACCTTTCGTCAGAACTCAATTGGTGTATCGCTTTTGCACCAATATTTTCTGCCTGAAATGCCTAAAACTTTTGTCGTTGCACCTGAACATTACATAACAATCTAAAAAGAGTAACAGCAATGGAGCTTCTCTTGCCTGTGAAACTATCCCCACATAATCATCTTAAACTTTGATCCTTGTGTGAAGAGGTTCAAATGCAGACTAAACCATCACTTGCTGCATTAGCGTCATTGGTTCACTTATTAACGCTAAGGAAACTCCGTATCCTGCCCATTTGCATCCCATTATAACTTTATTTAAGTCTCTCTGCCCTCCCAGTAAGCATTCGGCAAAAATTGTGATACATCTTCAACATTTGTTATTAGGTTCGGTTGGCAACAAACTGGAACAGGCTTAAGGGCTTCGCAACATGTGGGAGCTAATGATATGATGGTGGGCACACCAGGTGTTCACGCCCCAGAAGATCAGGCACGGAAGCTTCAGGTCTACAATGCACCCGAGGGGGGAGAATTTCAACTGCCCGTTGCCCGCTTCTCACCTGAAAAACGGGCGACTGGCAGTTGAAAATCTGGTGGGCACCTTGGGGGAATTGAGGGAGGGCACCAGTAACTGGGTGACCAATAAGTGGGCTCTTTTCTCTCAAAAAGAAAAGACAAGTGACATGATAGAGGGCTTTAAGATTATGAAGGTGTTGGATAGGGTAGACGTTCCTACTTGTGAAGTAGTCCAATTGCTAATAAATCCAATAGGGAATTCAGGAGAAACTTCTTTACCCAGAGAGTGGTGAGAATGTGGAACTTGCTACCACAGGGAGTGGTGGGGATGAATATTATGTATTTTAGGAGAAGCTAGATAAGTAATCGAGGGAGAAAGGAATAGAAGGATATGTCGATAGGGTGAGATGAAGTAGGGTGGGAGGAGGCTCGTGTGGAACATAAACACCGGCATGGACCAGTTGGGCCGAATGGCCTGGTTCTGTGCTGTACATTCTATGTAATTCAAAGTAATTCTACTTGCCCATCTGAATCAACTTTCAGGCAGGCCTTCAAATGGGTGCCCAGCAGTTCTGTCCAAAAGGCGAAGCTTACAAGGCACACGCTCTGCCGGTGCCCACAAGAGGCCTCTCCCAAAAGGCAAGTTCTTTCATTTTCTGTTCTTTGATTCCTTTGTCTTTTTTCTAAGATTTTTGTGGGGCCACGAGTAGGAAGAGCGCTCCTTCAGACCCCAGAAATTCTTCCAGCCTCGCTCTTGACCCATTCTTGCGCCCCCCTCCTCCCCCACCCCCGACATTCTCTCCCACCTCAACAGGACTTACCTGCTGGCTGTCTGCGGCAGTGGCGGGCTGAAGTTGCTCCTGAACAGAGCTGTCGGTTTGACGCCTGCAGCTTGCCGATAAAGATGTTATCGAGGCCGGATCCTGAAAGCGCTTCGGGTCTCCCGACTGCCGCAATCGGCGGTCGCCACGGGAGCACAATCGATAGCGTGCCCGTTTGACGCCCAGCCCAGAAGTCTGCAGCGAGGTGCTCAGTGTACCTTCAGTTCAGGTGGTGAGTGCAAAGAGGGTCAGAAGCCAGTGTAGAAAGAACTTGCATTTGTATAGCGCCTTTCATGACCTCAGGACGTCCCAACGCGTTTTACCTCCAATGAGGTATAGTCACTGTTGTAATGTAGGGATCGCACTACATTGCAATACAGGAAGGTGCACTAGTTCAGTAAGCCTCCAAGTTCTGATTAAAAGAGGTGCTCGCTCCATATTGTGTCTACGGTGTCTTAGCAGTGCTCCATTGTGGAACAGGCACAGGCTGTCATTATTTCTTTTAATTGCCTCTCTTTTCCCAATGCCCTCTGACCCTTGCCACGTTCCTGTCTAGTGCCCCTCACCCCCACCAGAAGAGTTCTCGGCACACAATATAAAACCGGCAGCCCGTCCCTGTCTACGGGCACACGACAAAATAATTCTGGTGCTCCAAGTGCGGTACGGTGGGGTGGGGGCGGTTTTGATCGCGGTGTCCGGTGGGGGGATCTGATCGCTGGAGATGTTAACAGGTTTGATTTGGGGGGGGCCGTGCGGAAGCACTCCTGCTCCTCCTGGCCCACAAGCAGTGCTGGAAAAGCACCGACCTCTTCCACACAGCAGTCCTCGCCTCCCTTCAGTTGCCGGGTTTACCGAGGCCCTGGCCGGCCAGCCTTAAAACTGGAACAGAGATCAAATCTGAGGCGCGCAGCCTTATTAAAATATTTAAATGTAGGACCCGCCTCCTGGGAGTGGGTTGGTCGCCTGCCCCCTGTCCCACCTCCATTAAAACTGGAAGTGAGCAGGTTGGAGGCGGTTTGGGTTGGGGTTACATTTTTACTTCCCACCCGACCCAACCCCACCTTTTTTTGGTGGTTAGAATTCCCCCTAAGTTTCAGGTCGATGACCTTGCAGCGGAACTGGAAGAAGTTACAGGTTTAACAGGTTATGAGCAAGTACAGAGCCAGGGAAAAGGTATGGAGGGTGGGAGGGAGGGAGGGAGGGAGGGGATGAAAGGACATAAGGGAAGGTCTGTGATTAGTTGGAGGGAAGGAGTGATTAAATGACTAAAGGGGTGGTGGTGCAAGACAAAAGGGGGAGGGTGGTAATGGAACAAGTAAAGAAACAAAATATGGGTCTAGAGCTGTAACTGGCTCCATTTTCCCAGACAGCAGGTGTTGGTAATGGTTCAGCTGTTGCTCCTTTACAGCTCCTCGAGACGTAAATGAACATGGCTTCCTTGCTGCCAACCTTTCTGGTTACGTGCGATTGACAAGCTTGCTCAATGTGTCAGCAGAAGCTTCTCGCCTCTTCTCTTGTAGACATCAACTTTGCATTTTTGAAGATGTAGCATCGTTCTGCGGAGCCTTCTGTGCGCAGTAATTAGACTTCTTTTCAAAATGGCTTCAAGTGGTTTGTAATTGCTTTGTACAGTAATTTTCGTCCAAAGACATATATACTGTTTGAACTTTTCTAAACCAAAAATAATGAGTAAGGGTTCTTTTTCGGTCTGAGCATCAATTATATCTGTTTCAGTTCGTGATCTTTAGGCATAAGCGATAGAGTTGTGTTCCTTGCACGGGACATACGCTCTGCTCTCGGCCAGATGCTTCATACTGTAGGAATGCATCATAATTGATGTCAAAGTACTTTAGCCTTGTAGCTTAAAAAATGATCTTCTTGACCTCAGCGAGACATTAACAGTTCCATGTAAACTCAACAAGGGTCACTTTCACGGGTTCAATGATGGCGGGTTCTATGACGGGGCTTCTATGAGGGGGGATCTATGAGAGGGGTTCTATGAACGGGGGATCTATGATGGGTGGCTCTCTGAGGGGGGATCTATGAGGGGGGTTTTATAGGGGGGGATCTATGAGGGGGGGTTCTATGAGGGGGGGTTCTATGAGGGGGGTTCTATGAGGGGGGTTCTATGAGGGGGGGTTCTATGGGTTCTTTGAGGGGGATTCTATGAGGGGGGTTCTATGAGGGGGGGTTCTATGAGGGGGGGTTCTATGAGGGGGGGTTCTATGAGGGGGGTTCTATGAGGGGTGGTTCTATGAGGGGGGGGTTCTATGAGGGGGGGTTCTATGAGGGGGGTTCTATGAGGGGTGGTTCTATGAGGGGGGTTCTATGAGGGGGGTTTTATGGGGGGGATCTATGAGGGGGGGTTCTATGAGGGGGGTTCTATGAGGGGGGTTCTAAAAGGGGGGGTTCTATGAGGGGGGTTCTATGAGGGGGGGTTCTATGAGGGGGGTTCTAAAATGGGGGGTTCTATGAGGGGGGGGTTCTATGAGGGGGTTCTATGAGGGGGGGTTCTATGAGGGGGGGGTTCTATGAGGGGGGTTCTATGAGGGGGGGGTTCTATGAGGGGGGGTTCTATGAGGGGGGTTCTATTGAGGGGGGGTTCTATGAAGGGGGTTCTATGAGGGGGGGTCTATGGGGGGGGGATCTATGAGGGGGGTTCTATGAGCGGGATCTTTGAGGGGGTTCTATGACGGGGGGAATCTATGGCGGGGGGTTCTATGAGGGGGGGTTCTATGAGGGGCAGGTTCTATGAGGGGGGGTTCTATGAGGGGCAGGTTCTATGAGGGGGTATCTATGAGGGGGAGTTGTATGAGGGGGGACCTATGAGGGGGGTTCTATGTGGGGGGGTTCTATGAGGGGGGTTCTATGTGGGGGGGGGGGGTTCTATGAGGTGGGGGTGAAAGGATTATTACTAGTCCTAGCCCTTTTTGTGCTACCCCAGATCAGGCGTATTCCCCAGACGTTCACCTTCAACTAAAGTTAGAGGTAGCCAGATCCTAAAGATGCTTAATTGGGTCTAAAGGTCCAGACTATCTCTCCCTAAAGGAAAGGAACGACCTGAAGATGTTACCATCCTCCAAATAGCACTTTTAATAATTTTAGCTAGACTGTAACCTTCCGGATATTATGAGGGTCCGGAAAACTCCCCCAGAATTCTGCAACTCCTCAGCAAAGAATGTACAGAGATTGAGTTTGCGAGTTTGATACAGAAGTACTATGTGAGACAATTCTAAAAAAATATAGATTTATTAAAGAACCGACATGTAATTTACAGTTGGTGATTCAATCGCAACTTTAACAGTTCCAAATACAAAAAGCTTACAATTCTTATCATCAGAGATCCTTATTCTCAAATCTTAACTTTGTTACATTTTTACAGTTCTTAGTTAGTCTTATTCCAGGACGCGGAGATGTCGGTGTTTGACTGGGGTGGACAAAAATGAGAAGTTGCACAACACCAGGTTATAGTCCAACAGTTTTATTTGAAATTATGAGCTTTCGGAGCGCCTGCTCCTTCGTCAGGTACAGTGAGGGAATACAAATCGGTTACAAAGTATATATAGACAGAGAACAATGTGTCTGCAGAGATACAATCCGTCAGGGAGGCATTACATCAAAGACACAGCAGAGTACAACTAAGACAATGAGGTGGGGTCACAGTGGGTCCAACGTGTCAAATGCTGCAGTCTGCAGTTAAGCTTTTTACCTTTTTTTAAAAACTGGAAATCACATCTGTGAACCAGACAACGACGTCAAGTCACGTCCTGTAGCGTGACATGAAACCGAGATCCCGGTTGAGGCCGTCCTCATGGGTGTAGAAGTTGGCTATCAGTTTCTGCTCGATGATTTTGCATTGTCGTGTGTCTCGAAGGCCGCCTTGGAGAACGCTAACCCGCAGATCCGAGGCTGAATGTCCTTGACTGCTGAAGTGTTCCCCGACAGGGAGGTTACAATCCTGCCTGGCGATTGTTGCGTGGTGTCCGTTCATACGTTGTCTCAGTGTCTGCATGGTCTCGCCGATGTACCATGCTGCAGTGCATTCTTTCCTGCAACGAATGAGGTAGACAGCGTTGGCCGAGTCACATGAGTATGTACCATGTACCTGGTGGGTAGTGTCCTCACGTGTGATGATGGTATCTGTGTTGATGATCTGGCATGTCTTGCAGAGGTTGCCGTGGCAGGGTTGTGTGGTGTCGTGGTCGCTGTTCTCCTGACAGCTGGGTAATTTGCTGCGAACGATGGTACTTTTGAGGTTAGGTGGCTGCTTGAAGGCGAGTAGTGGAGGCGTGGGGATGGCCTTAGCAAGGTGTTCGTCATCATCGATGACATGTTGAAGGCTGCGAAGAACATGGCGTAGTTTCTCCGCTCCGGGGAAGTACTGGACGACGTAGGGTACTCTGTTGGTTGTGTCCCGTGTTCGCCTTCTGAGGAGGTCTATGCAATTTTTCGCTGTGGCCCGTCGGAACTGTCGATCGACGAGTCGAGCGTCATGTCCCGTTCTTATGAGGGCGTCTTTCAGCGTCTGTAGGTGTCCATCGCGTTCCTCCTCGTCTGAGTAGATCCTATGTATTCGCAGGGCTTGTCCATCGGGGATGGCTTCTTTAACGTGGTTAGGGTGGAAGCTGGAGAAGTGGAGCATCGTGAGGTTGTCCGTGGGCTTGCGGTAGAGTGAAATGCTGAGGTGTCCATCTTTGATGGAGATTCGTGTGTCTAAGAATGAAACCGATTCTGAGGAGTAGTCCATGGTGAGTTTGATGGTGGGATGGAACCTGTTGATGTTATCGTGTAGTCCTTTCAGTGATCCTTCGCCGTGGGTCCAAAGGAAGAAGATGTCGTCGATGTATCTGGTGTACAGCGTTGGTTGGAGGTCCTGTGCAGCGAAGAAGTCTTGCTCGAACTTGTGCATGAAGATGTTGGCGTATTGGGGTGCGAATTTGGTCCCCATGCCTGTTCCGTGTGTTTGGGTAAAAAACTGGTTGTCGAAGGTGAAGACATTGTGGTCAAGGATGAAGCGGATGAGTTGTAGGATGGTGTCTGGAGATTGGCTGTTGCTGGTGTTGAGTACTGAGGCTGTCGCAGCGATGCCGTCATCATGGGGGATACTGGTGTAGAGAGCCAATACATCCATCGTGGTGAGGAGTGTTCCTGGTTCAACTGGTCCATGGGTGCTGAGTTTCTGTAAAAAGTCTGTAGTGTTGCGACAGAAGCTGGGGGTTCCCTGTACGATGGGTTTCAGGATGCCCTCGACGTACCCAGAGAGGTTCTCACACAGGGTTCCATTGCCTGATACGATAGGACGTCCGGGTGTGTTGGCTTTGTGTATCTTTGGGAGGCAGTAGAAGTCTCCCACGCGGGGAGTACGTGGGATGAGAGCGCGTAGGATGCTTTGAAGGTCTGGATCGAAGGTCTTGATCAGTCTATTGAGTTGGCGGGTGTGTTCTTTGGTCGGATCTGCGGGTAACTGTCTGTAGTGTTCTTGGTTGTCCAGTTGTCGGTATGCTTCTTTGCAATAGTCCATTCTGTTCTGTATGACGATGGCTCCTCCTTTGTCCGCTGGTTTGATGACGATGTTGCAGTTGGTCTTGAGAGCGTGGATGGCATTGCGTTGTGCTCGGGTGACATTCTGGACTGTCTTGTGAGTGCGGCTGATGAATCTGGCATTGATGCATTTCCTGACAGCTTGAGCATACATGTCAATCTTAGGGCAGCGACCCTCCGGAGGGGTCCAATGTGACCCCACCTCATTGTCTTAGCTGTACTCTGCTGTGTCTTTGATGTAATGCCTCCCTGACAGATTATATCTCTGCAGACACATTGTTCTCTGTCTATATATACTTTGTAACCAATTTGTATTCCCTCACTGTACCTGAGGAAGGAGCAGCGCTCCGAAAGCTCGTAATTTCAAATAAAACTGTTGGACTATAACCTGGTGTTGTGCGACTTCTCATTTTTATTCCAGGACATCCACCAAAATCAAATACCTTTGAAACCCGAGTCTTAAAGAGTTGAAAAGTTACAGCGCTTGCCTCTGAAGTCTGAGAATCGCTTTGCCCCTTCCAGCGAATTCTGTCTTCCTATTTGAAAATCCAATCTTTATACTCTTTCTCAGTGGTATATCCTTTGAAGTTTTCTGCTGATGTAAGCTAATTATCTCTAGTCATTTTTCTGTTGACCCCTGCTATTCTTACAGTTAGTTCAGCTGCTAGTAAGCAGAATTATGTCTGCTCCTTTAGGTGTTCAAAGCTTATCATAAAAAACGGTTGTAACAGATGTATCTATTTGATGCCATTCTTACGAAAGTCTTCTATTCAATTCTTAAGTCACCTCAGCTGATTGTATTACAGACTTTGTGTCTCTAGGTGTTCCAAGTTCAACACAAAAACAATGTGATGGCTGTTGCATCTATTGATGTCATATTTATGAAAGTCTTCTGTTTGTATCTTTTTACAACATGTAAATTAAAAACACTTCAACCGGGTACACCATTGTCCCCCTAGCCACCTCAACTGGTTGTACCACGGACTCCTGTCTCCATGTTTCATTTGATGTCATATTTATGAAGGCATATGTTTCCTTAATTTATGTGATTCATTTCAAAGTGTTGGTTTAAGACACCTAAACAGGGTATGGCTATTGTGTTCTTTCCAAACTGCAGACTTTCTGGAAGCTCTAACCCTCTGCTTCAATAGGGCTATTGTTTCAGTGTCAACAACTTATCTTATCTCAAAAGCCTGTATGGTGTTTACAGCTTTTCATTATTAAGGCTTTCAGATTTCCAAGCCCAGTTTGTCATGTTTTAATCGGAATTCTTTCATAGGATGGTGTATTTTTCTGAATATGGCTATTCCTTCATGGGGGGGGGGGGGGTTCTATGAGGGTGGGTGATCTGCTCTGCCAGTTTACTGCCCAAGTGATGAAGGTGAAAATCACGCCCAACCTTTTTCTTTAACAGGTTACAAAGAATAGAAATAACCTCCAATAACTTTGAGCAAATTGATGAAGATAATTAACCACCCTAAGGGTTCTCTAGATAACTTGTCTGTCCACGGGAGATGGCATCTTAAGCACCGATTCAGCTTTAACAGGATTCCCTTTTAATCCAACTTCAAAGAGTCTGTGACCCAAATATTTCACTTCTCATTTCCATGAATTTTATTTGATCCTCGTTCAATTTGAGTGGACAAAAATCTGTCGACA
Organism: Squalus acanthias; assembly: GCA_030390025.1. Classification (NCBI taxonomy): domain Eukaryota; kingdom Metazoa; phylum Chordata; class Chondrichthyes; order Squaliformes; family Squalidae; genus Squalus; species Squalus acanthias. Next base: position 12,466,278 of record CM059428.1, read on the forward strand.
TTACACATCCAATTTTATAATATACAACCCCCAGCGCACAAAGGTGCTAAAGACCACATCTACCCCAGTATGTGCTGCACTGAAATACCAGCCGAGCTCAAGTTCTACAGTGAGACTTAAAACCCAGAGCCTTCTTGCTCAGAGGTGAGAATGCTATCAACTGAACCGAGATTGACATTTACCTTGTTATCGGCACCTTAGGCTGCAGCCTATTGTTCTATCTGCTAATAAACCACGAAAACACTTCATTGTGGACAGCTCAATTGTACCAATTATACCAGTCCAGGAGACTGGGGAGTAGATCATTGGACTGGCTGGTAAGAAGTTAAAGTTCAATTGCAATTGTAAGTAACTTCTTCTAATGCGGTTTCTTGAAAAGGAAAGGATGGTATACCTATCAGGAAAGGATGAACAGGCTGGGTCTCTTTTCTTTTGAAAAGAGAAGGCTGAGGGGGTGACCTAATCGACGTCTTTAAAATTATGAAGGCTTTGATAGAGTAGACACAGAGAGAGTGTTTCCACTTGTGAGGAAGAGCAAAACTAGAGGCCATCAATATAAGATAGTCACCAAGAAATCCAATAGGGAATTCAGAAGGAATTTCTTTACCCAGAGAGTGGTGAGAATGTGGAACTCACTGGTTGAAGCGAATAGTATAGCTGCATTTAAGGAGAGACTAGATAAGCATATGAGGGAGAAGGGAACAGAGAGTTATGCTGATAGAGTTAGATGAGGAAAGACAGGAGGAGGCTCGAGTGAAGCATAAATGCCGGCATGGACTGATTGGGCCGAATGGCCTGTTTCTGTGTTTCTCAAGGGCAATTAGGGATGGGCAACAAATGCTGGCCTTGCCAGCGATGCCCACATCCCATAAACAAATTAAAAAAAATATCCTATGTAATCCTATGTAATCTTTTCTAAACAAAATTGCACTTGCTTTTTAGGTTATAATTGCCTTAGAAGCGATTGATTCCTGGGATGTGAGGATTGTCCTATCAGGAGATATTGAGTAGATTTGGCCTATACTCTCTGGAGTTTAGCAGAATGAGAGGTGATCTCATTGAAACATATAAGATTCTGAGGGGGATTCACAGAGAAGTTGTTTCCCCTGGCTGAAGAGTCTAGAACTAGGAGGTATAGTCTCAGGATAAGGGGTCGGCTATTTAAGACTGAGATGAGGAGAAATTTCTTCACTCAGAGGGTTGTGAATCTTTGGAATTCTCTACCCCAGACGGCTGTGGATGCTGAGTCTTTGAGTATATTCAAGGCTGAGATCGATAGATTTTTGGACTCTAGATAATCAAGGGATATGGAGATCGGGTGGGAAAGTGGAGTTGAGGTCGAAGATCAGTCATGACCTTCTTGAATGGCGGAGCAGGCTCGAGGGGCCAAATCGTCTACTCCTGCTCCTAATTCTTAAGTTCTTATGTTCTTATTTATTGTTCAAAACAAATCCTGGTTGAAGGCTGCTTGCATTAAGCAATGGTTTTGCATTAAACAGGATGTTTGATTTCCTGCTCCAGGAACACTCTTGATTGTTTTCAGTTTTCTTGATCTTGCCAGCTGGATTGTGTAGATATTGAGACTCATCTAGGATGACACAAATCAATATATTCTTCTTAACCTTCGGCTTAATCATCCCATCTGATCAATATCACATTTGTTCTTTCCTCTTTCCTCAGATTCTTTTTCCATATCTTGTCTTTAATATTCAGTGCTCATTGGCTGTAGTTCTTGGTCAAGATTTAATGACGTTAAATGTTTAAAAAATTATATTATAGATTTAATAATAGTAAGATTTTAATGAGTCTCATTATCTATGCATTCCAGCCAATATAATAGAATAACATGACAGAATCATGAAGCAAACCACAGTGTCCAGGAAGAATAAAAAGAAGAGAAAAACTTCCATTTCTACAGCGCCTTTCACGACCACTGGATGTCCCAAAGCGCTTTACAGCCAATGAAGTACTTTTGAAGTGCAGTCACTGTTGTAATGTAGGAAACATGGCAGCCAATTTGCACACAGCAAGCTCCTACAAACAGCAATGTGATAATGACCACATCTTCTGCTTTAGTGATGCTGATTGAGGGATAAATATTGGCCAGGACACCGGGGATAACTCCCCTGCTCTTCTTCAAAACAGTGACCATAGTGCTGTGGGATCTTTAACGTCCACCTGAGAGAGCAGACGGGGGCCTCGGTTTAACGTCTCACCCGAAAGACGGCACCTCCGAGAGTACAGCACTCCCTCACAGCTATTCACAATATATATCAATGATTTGGATGAGGGAACCAAATGTAATATTTCCAAGTTTGCTGATGACATGAAACTAGGTGGGATTGTGAGTTGTGAGGAGGATACAAAGAGGCTTCAAGGTGGTTTAGACAAGTTGAGTGAGTGGGCAAATACATGGCAGATGCAATATAACGTGGATAAATGTGAAGTTATCCACTTCGGTCGGAAAAACAGAAAGGTAGAGTATTATTTAAATTGTGATAGATTGGGAAATGTTGATGTACAAACGAACCTGGGTGTCCTTGTACATCAGTCACTGAAAGCAAACATGCAGGTGCAGCAAGCAGTTAGGAAGGCAAAAGGTATGTTGGCCTTCATTGCAAGAGGATTTGAGTACAGGAGCAAGGATGTCTTACTACAGTTATATCGGGCCTTGGTGAGACCACACCTGGAGTACTGTGTGCAGTTTTGGTCTTGTTATCTAAGAAAGGATATACTTGCCATAGAGGGAGTGCAGCGAAGGTTCACCAGACAGATTCCTGGGATGGCAAGGACTGTCGGATGAGGAGAGATTGGGTCGACTTTGCCTGTATTCACTAGAGTTTAGAAGAATGAGAAGGGATCTCATTGAAATGTATAAAATTCTGACAGGGCTAGACAGACTGGATGCAGGGAGCATGTTTCCCCTGGCTGGGGGGTCTAGAAGGAGGGGTCATAGTCTCAGGATACGGGGTAGGACATTTAGGACTGAGATGAGGAGAAATTCCTTCACTCAAAGGGTGGTGAACCTGTGGAATTCTCTACCACAGGAGGCTGTGGAGGCCAAGTCACTGAATATATTTAAGAAGGAGATAGATAGATTTCTAGTCTCAAAAGGTATCAAGGGGTATGGGGAGAGAGCGGGAATATGATATTGAGATAGAGGATCAGCCATGACCATGTTGAATGGCGGAGCAGGCTCAAAGGGCCGAATGGCCTACTCCTGCTACTATTTTTCTATATGTTTCTATGTAGCACTGCACTGGGAGTGTCAGCCGAGATTTTTGTACTCAAGTCTCTGGAGTGGGACTTTGAACCCTTCCTGACTCTGAGGCGAAGGTGCTACCAACTGAGCCACGCCTGACACTGATGCAATAAGAGTGTCGATTTTACCCAGTGATGGAGACCGGGCGGGCTGCTTATTGTTACCACCATGAGGCCCGAGCTATTTTGAGACCCGAGGTGCGGCCAGCGGGCTTCAGGCACCAATGAGAATCCCGCTGCCACTCAAAGGGTGTAGGAGGGTGGCAACTTGGACGATGCCCACACTGAGCCAGCCGATAGTCAGAACCTGGGGTGGGCGGAGGTGATCCGAGTTTGTGGGGGCGGTGGGGGAGGGGGTGGATAATTAGATACATCCTGGGCCATTTTGTGAGCAGCCTCCAGCGGTACATTAGGGAGCTCTGGTTAGACTGGCTACCACTGCGGGGAACATGCATGGCACACACTCCGCCCATTTGCACCTCAACAATGCTTTTGAGGTTTTATGTACATCTTACACCCCAATTTGCATATTACAAGAAGCCTCCTACCTGAAACAGACAGGCGCTCTGGCCGCTTATCTCAGGACCCTACCCAAGAGGAGCCATCTGAAGGGCCATGGCAGTGTGAATAAAAGAAAAAAAAAGGCTTGCATTTATATAGCGCCTTTCACAACCACCAGACATCCCCAAGCACTTTACAGCCAATTAAGTACTTTTTGAAATGTAGTCACTGTTGTAATGCAGGAAACACGACAGCCAATTTGTGCACAGCAAGCTCCCACAAACAGTAATGAGATAATGACCAGATAATCTGTTTCAGTGATGTTGATTAGGGATAAATATTGGCCAGGACACAGGGGATAACTCCCCTGCTCTTCTTGAAACAGCACCATGGAATCTTTTACAACCACCTGAGAGAGCAGACGAGGCCTTGGTTTAACATCTAAACAGAAAGACGGCACCTCCAACAGTGCAACACTCCCACAGTACTGCCAGCCTATATTTTTGTGCTTAAGTTTCTGGAGCAGGACTTGAACCCACAACTTTCTTGACTAGAAGGTGAAGGTGCAACCAATTGAGCCACAACTCTGATGCCATTCTTGGGCTGCTACCAGCCCATTTACACCAGGTGGAGACAATTAAAATTGGCAATGGTCAATCAATATGTGATATTAAAAGTACATTTTTTATGTGTCTTCTGTAAATGACTATCTGTTGAGTGGTTGATTGATTCCTTCTGCAAAAGCATGATTCTAATGCTAGTTAGTATCGGCACCTGAAAATTCAGCTCAGTATGATGATGTGAGACATTCAACTCTTCTTGTTTAATTTCAGATATTTAAAGGACGAGAAGTACATGTGTTTGTGGAACCGGACATAAACCCAACTGTTATAAGTTACTGAAAGGACCCTCAACTTACAGCACGCCTGTGTTTATTGTATGAGAAATTAGCCAGGAATTGCCCAATAATTGTTTAATAATGTACCCCAACTGTCTACATGTCTAATGAACCTACTCTAGAGGTAACTGTTCCAAACTCATTTCACTACAATTCATAGATCCGGGAGACCTCTTTTTTGGGATAAATTCAAGCCACACTCAATAGTGAAATTTAATTGTTCAGAGAACATGCACCACCCTGCCACATTCCCAGAGATATATTTTGATGCTTGGAAATCAGTAATGACTGAGCACAGTTTCAGTTATTTCTGGACTGCAGCAACTCGCCAAGGCTTCTTCGACAGCACCTCCCAAACCCACGACCTCTTCCACGTAGAAGGACAAGGGCAGCAGGCGCTTGGGAACACCACCACCTCCAAGTCACACACCATCCTGACTTGGAAATATATCGGCCGTTCCTTCATCGTCGCTGGGTCAAAATCCTGGAACTCCCTCCCTAACAGCACTGTGGGAGCACCTTCACCACACGGACTGCAGCGGTTCAAGAAGTCGGCTCACCACCACCTTCTCAAGGGCAATTAGGGATGGGCAATAAATGCTGGCCTTGCCGGCGACGCCCACATCCCGTGAATGAATAAAAAAAAGTCACAAGAAAATTAAGTGTCGCTCGCCAATAACATGCCCTCTAACGTTCAGTATTTAACAGTAATAGGAGCAAAAATTCATAATTGACTTAAACTTGGCCAATAGTACAAAGGTTAGGTTCATATGTTAGGTCTTTGAATAGGAATTATTTGCATTCAAAGTGTAACAACACAACACCTTTGTGTTAACTGCCATTGTCAGCCTAGTGAAGGGCATTAGGCAGTGAGCAGCTGTTCTGTGAGACAAAGGCTCTTGTCTCAATGCGGTCACTGTATGATTCAGGCTCATTAACTTTCAAGGGTATCTTTGTTAATACAAAAAACAGCACTGAATGCAAAAGTAGCATTCTTATATAAATCGGTACTAATACGTTACCATTTTATTAATGGTGTAACATGAGTGCAATGGAATTATTTTGATACATAGGATATACGGCACAGAAACAGGCTATTCGGCCCAACCAGTCCATGCCGACGTTTATGCTCCACTCGAACAGTTCTCTTCGATGACTCCTAGATCTTATGTTCAGTTGTATTACATCAGAACATAAGAAATAGGAGCAGGAATAGGTCATTCGGCCCCTCATACCTGCTCCGTCATTCAATAAGATCATGGCTGATCGCCTATCTCATCTCCACTTTCCTGCATTATCCCCATATCCCTTGATTCCCTTAATATCCAAAAATCTATCGATCTCTGTCTTGAATATACTCAACGACTGAGCCTCCACAGCCCTCTGGAGTAGAGAATTCCAAAGATTCACAAACCTCTGAGTGAAGAAATTTCTCCTCATCTCAGTCCTAAATGGCCGACCCCTTATTCTGAGAATGTGACCCCTGGTTCTAGACTCCCCAGCCAGGGGAAACATCCTCCCTGCATCTACCCTGTCAAGTCCTGTAAGAATTTTTTATGTTTCAATGAGATCACCTCTCATTCTTCTGAACTCCAGAGAATATAGGCCTAGTCTACTCAATCTCTCCTCATAGGACAATCCCCCCATCCCAGGAACCAGTCTGGTATTGCTCACCATACTGCTTGAAGTGAGTTCTTGGCACAATAACAACAAATTGTATTTATATAGCGCCTTGAACATAGCAAAACGTCCCAAGGCGCTTCACAGGAGCTCCATAAAACAAAATTTGATGCTGCGGATATGTGGTTGAAGTTCATCTCAGGTCAAATATGACACCAAGGTTGCGAACAGTTTGGTTCAGCCTGAGACAGTTGCCAGGGAGAGGGATGGAGTTGGTGGCTAGGGAACGGCGGTTTTGCAGGGTCCGAAGACAATGGCTTCGGTCTTCCCAATATTTAGTTGAAGGAAATTTCTGCTCAACCCGTTCTGGATGTTGGACAAGTAGTCTGAAAATTTAGAGACCGTGGAGGGGTCGAGAGGGATGGTGCTGAGATAGAGCTGGGCATCATCAGCGTACATGTGGAAAGTGACACTGTGTTTTTGCATGATGTTGCCGAGGGGTAGCATGTAGATGAGAAATAGGAGGGGGTCAAGGATAGATCCTTGGGGGACAACAGAGGTAATGGTGCAGGAGGGGGAAGAGAAGTCTTTGAAGGTGATTCTCTGGCTACGATTAGATAGATAAGAATGGTACCTGCTGTCTTCCTACTGAAGGCTCAAACTTGTGCTAGTCAGTTGTCTAATGACCAAGTGCTGACTTGGGGAGGAGGTAAGCTGGGTCTCCTTGGAATTGAGTTGGTTCTAAGATGAAATACCTGACAATGGAACATTAAAACCGAGTCAATATTCTGCAGTACACTCAATAATCCTGAGCCAGGCATGTCAGACTACTGTGGATAATGGATCCTCTGTCATTGACAGAATCGGGGAGATGGAGCGGGGGTTGGTGGGGTAGATCTACCACTGGATAGCAGACAGAGGAATGTCATATGAATGTAGTTAGCATTCTTCAGTGAATATCCCAATAATTCCAAGGCTCAGATGTACACAAAATATCTAATTAGTGAACTAGAATGTAGACAGGCTAACTTGGTAGCATTTTCTCTTAGTGCTCATTTATCACAGTCAAACCATTACAGAAGTCTTGAAAGGTAAGATGCCAAATGAAGATAGATGACAGCAGCATAATTGAGCAATTCAGTTGATAAACAATAAGAGCAGAGCTCAAAGGTTTTCACAATGCAGGTGACTTCAAATTGTAGTATTGCAATTATTTTAGTTTCCAATTTTCTCCTCCCCTGAACATATTAACTTCTAACTAGTCTGTTGGTGGTTACATGGGCACCAGTTGCCCTCTGATACTTTGGCCCAGTGGCTATTATTGACATAAAAACAGAAAATGCTGGAAACACTCAGCGGGTCAGGCAGCATGATCCCACCACCAAACACATCTTCCCCTCTCCTCCCCTTTCAGCATTCTGAAGGTACCGTTCCCTCCGCAACACCCTGGTCCACTCCTCAATCACCCCAAACACCCCCTCCCCTTCCCACTGCACCTTCCCATGCAAGCGCAGGAGATGCAGCACCTGCACTTTTAACTCCTCCCTTCCCATCGTCCAGGGCCCCAAACACTCCTTCCAGGTGAAACAGCGATTTACTTGTACTTCTTTCAATTTGGTATACTGTATTCGCTGCCCACGATACGGTCTCCTCTACAAACGCAGATTGGGTGACCGCTTTGTGGAACACTACCATTCAGTCCACAAGTGTGACCCTGAGCTTCCGGTCGCCATACACTTTGCGGGAGATATTTGTGTGGTTTATGCCACGCATTAGTGCCACGAGATGGCGCTAAAACGCTGTTGAGAGCTCTAACGACACCTGATGCCGGTTCCAGCGCCGCACGCCATATCAGGTCTTGCCGGTAGCACTGCTGCTGAACTTGATCACCGGGGGCCTCGCCATCGAGGAGATTGTGACGTCAGTGAGTGTGCAACGTTCACTTCACACCCGATCTCCCAACTTTATTACAGCCAATGAAGTTACCAGCTGGAGAAAGCAACGACGGCTTCAGGTGGCGGACAGCAGCAGGAAGCCGGCTCCAGTGACGCTATTTAAAGGGATCGTCACCAATCACTCACACCTGACAGGTTTGTGAAGTTTGAGTGGCTGGGTGCTACTTCCTGCTACCGCAAGCGTTTTCTTTAGTCATTTCAAGTTTCTTTGTTGTCAGGAAGCGTTCTGGCAAGTACAAAACTCCATAATTATTTCTGAAAAGCTTCAACCTACAACACTTGCTAAAAGTCATGGGGGCTGTACTGGCAGTGGACCTCACCCTCCAGGATCTACAGTGAAGGGAGCGGAGGCAGCGAGAAAGATGGGAACATGTGCGCAGAGGGAGGAGGAGGGCCATCAGGGCTCTCAACAGGAGGCCTTACACTCCTAGGGTCTGCGGACATCACTTCTCCCACCTTCAATTAAGCCAGGAGCAGTGTATTAAGAGGCTCCGCTTCACCAAGGAGGTGGTCACAGAACTCTGCCACCTCCTGCAACCAGACCTCCAGCCTCAGACCAGAGTGACCACGGCTCTCCCAGTGGCAGTCAAGGTCACCGTGGCCCTCAATTTCTTTGCCAGCAGATCCTTCCAGTCTGCAGCAGGAGACATAGCGAACATCTCACAGTTCATCGTCCATCACTGCATCCGGGAGGTCACTGAGGCTCTCGACAGCAGGAGAAGGGACGACATTGGCTTCCCGATCACCAGAGAGAAGTAGGACAAGCGTGCATGTGGCTTTGCAGGATAGTGGTCTTCCTGACGGTGCAGAGCGCCATTGACTGCATCTACGTGGCTTTGCGGGCAATGCATAACAATCCTGAGATCTTCCATAACCGCAACGGCTACCACTCATTTAATGTGCAGTTGGTGTGCGACCACAGACAGCGAATCCTCAATGTCAATGCCTGCTATCCTGGCAGCAGCCACGATGCCTTCATCCTGCGCCAGACCGGTGTGCCAGCACTCTTCCAGCCACCACATCAAGCTCACGGGTGGCTGCTCAGAGACAAGGGCTATCCGCTCTCCACTTGGCTCATGACTCCCCTCCGCAACCCCAACACTCATGCCCAGCACTCATACAATGAGAGCCATGCTGCCACCAGGAACATTATCGAGTAGACCATCGGCATACTGAAGCAATGGTTCCGCTGCCTTGACCGCACAGGAAGAGCACTCCAGTGTCCCATCTTGTGGTGGTCTGCTGCATGCTCCACAACTTGGCCAACATGAGGGTGCAGCCCTTGCCAGCAGGGATTGCAGGACCACCTCAGGAGGACGATACGACAGAGGAGGATGAGGAGGAGGATGAGGAGGAGGAGGACGAGGACAAGGATGAAGAGGACAATAAGGAGGAGGACAAGGAGGAGGAGGAACAGGAGGGAGGGCAGAGGCAGCGAGACACTTGGCCTTCTGGACGGGCTGTCCGTGACCGGCTCATCAGACTCCGATTCACATGAATGAAACGCCAGAGACCCGTAGCTCACCACTTCCCCATCATACAATCCCTGTCTCACTCCATATCACAGCGTCCTCCTGGGCGCAAAGATGAAATGAGAGAGACCACAAAATATTCCAAATACAATGAATAAACATATCACACATAGCACATGAATTCTAATAACTAATGACCCTTGTGCCTGCCATAGTTGAATAGCTGTCATTGTGTGCAAGGTGTGAGATGTGGGTGTGAGTGTTGCTAGGTAGAGATTGTTGGTGGGGGTGTGGTGCACTGAGCAGTGTGTGAAGCTTGTGGTACAAATGGTGGTGTGTAGCATTTGTTGAAGCCTTCACTCACCCTGACTCCCGTGTGAGGTTGTTAAACCTCTTCCTGCATGGGTGTGTGGGTCCTGGGGACCACAGTGCTGTCCGTGACGTGGTGTGCCACCTCCTTCCACATAGTCCGGCAGACATGTGGTGAGGGCCTCCTGTCAGTTGGGGGGTACAGGACCACCCACCTTCTCTCCACCGCTATAACCAATGCCTCCAAAGCTTCATCCAAAGATCTCCAGGCTCCCTCCCTGGGGTGGCGATCTGCCATCAGGATTTTTAAATAAGTGCTACTTCTCCTTGTCTTTCTTCTTATCGTTGTTGAGGCAGCTGCACACCCAACAATGCTGAGAATGAGGTGCTGCAGCATCAATGAACCTCCCCTTTAATAGTGGAAAAAGCCTATGGGAATCATTAGTTGCTGCCCCCGAGATTGGTCCAGCTTTTCAGTGTAACACCAATGAACTTGAGTCTTTAGACGAGAATCAGGACTGCAATCATTTTAATGAGGAGTGAGGACGAATTTTGCGTGCATTCTTGACGATTTTCAGGTGGCGCCACTTAACCATTTTCAGTCTAAACATTGCTCATTTCTTGGCTATAACAAATTCTCCACTCCACTCCCACTCTGACCTCTCTGTCCTCGCCCTCCGACACTGTTCCAATGACACGCAACGTAAGCTTGAGGAACAGCACCTCAGCTTTTGAGTGGACACTTTACAGCTTTCTGGACTCAACATTGAGTTCAACAATTCCAGATCATAACCTCTGCCCCATTTTTTTGGAACAGCAGGTACTGATTCTGCTATTCCCATTTATAGCTCCTCTAGACCCATCTTATGTTCCTTTGCTTCTCCAATTACCATCCCCTTTTGCCTCGCACCATCATCCCTGTTGTCATTTAATCTCTCCTGCCTTCCACCCTATCACAGACCTTCCCCTTTGTTCTTTCCGTCCCCTCCCCCCTTCCCCTGCCTCTGTACTTGCTTAAAACCTGTTACACCTGTAACATTTCCCAGTTTCTGATGAAAGGTCGTCGACCTGAAACGATAACTCTGTTTCTCCCTCCACAGATGCTGCTTGCCTCTGAGGATTTCCAGCATTATCTGCTTTTATTTCAGATTTCCAGCATCTGCAGTATCTTGCTTTTGGCTATTATTAATGTTTGAGTCTTGACAGTGAGTATTGGCAAACTATTCAATGGGCAACCCAGCCCCACATCCTAACTTCCAGCAAGAACATTGGCTGATTTGTTTTCTAACCTTGGGTGTTGAGGTCGGTTGTACTGCCATTCTGGTTATTGTGGCTGAGAGTGGCTGACTCAACACAGACCAGGGACTGAACTTGCGGTCTTCCTGGTTTATATCTCCACTTGCCTGGATGAGTGCAGCTCTAACAACACTCAAGAAGCTCGACACCATCCAGGACAAAGCAGCCCGCTTGATTGGCACCCCATCCACTACCTTAAACATTCACTCCCTCCACCACCGGCGTACCGTGGCTGCAGTGTGTACCATCTACAAGATGCACTGCAGCGACTCGCCAAGGCTCCTTTGACCAGCACCTCCCAAACCCGCGACCTCTTCCACCTAGAAGGACAAGTGCAGCAGGCACATGGGAACACCACCACCTCCAAGTTCCCCTCCAAGTCACACACCATCCTGACTTAGAAGTATATCGCCGATCGTTCATCGTCGCTGGGTCAAAATCCTGGAACTCCCTCTCTAACAGCACTGTGGGAGTACCTTCACCACACGGACTGCAGCGGTTCAAGTAGGCGGCTCACCACCACCTTCTCAAGGGCAACTAGGGATGGGCAATAAATGCTGGCCTTGCCAGCGACGCCCACATCCCATGAATGAATAAAAAAAATATTGTACTGGATACTGTTTACTGGATAAATTCTCCAAGCCTTTGAGGAGAGCCTCAGTATTGCCTTTAAATCCATTCTACTTATCCATTTGCTTTTTGTAGTACAAAAGTGAGAATCCCTTTGTGCCCCTTTATCTAATTCTTCCTATTAAATAAGTAACATGAAACTGGAATGACTCATAGTGCAATAAAATGCTCCATGAGTAGCAAACGGTAATGTAACAAAAAGAAAATGCCAAGCTCAGAGCCAATTATATTTGGTACACAGAGCATTTCGGAATCATTTCATAGAATCTTGTAGCACAGAAGGAGGCCATTCGGCCCATCATGCCTGTGGTAGCTCTTTGATATCATTTAACAGTGATTTCCCAAGATGCACACCTGACCAGTGCCACGCTCCACTGGAAGTGTCATATTGTGGAACCACCGTTTAAACTTTTACACTAGTTAAATCTTATTGGGGTCAAATTTATGATTTATGATTTAGCTTGATGGGAGTGCACCCAAATTCTACCACGCAAGATTTTCCACTTATTAGAATCAATTCCTTGGCACAGATTTCCAGGTACCCTTCCTGGTTCCTCAGCTTCTCCGCAAATGGATACAACAAGCAAAGAGAAAATGTAACTCGATGTAAAGATGACCTGATGATGCTGTGCACAAGATGCATTGCAACAACTCACCAAGGCTTCTTCGACAGCGCCGATCAAATCCATGACCTCAACACCTAGAAGAACAAGGGCAGCAGGCGCATGGGAACAGCAGCATCTCCAAGTTCCCCTCCAAGTCACACAGCATCGTCACTTGGAAATATACAACAACAACAACTTGAATTTATATAGCGCCTTTGACGTAGTAACGCGTCCCAACGCGCTTCACAGGAGTGTTATAAGACAAAAAATTTGACACCAAGCCACATAAGGAGAAATTAGGGCAGGTGACCAAAAGCTTGGTCGAAGAGATAGGTTTTAAGGAACATCTTAAAGGTAGAGAGGCGGACAGGTTTAGTCAGGGTATTCCAGAGCTTAGGGCCTAGGCAACAGAAGGCACGGCCACCAATGGTTGAGCGATTATAATCAGGGATGTGCAAGAGAGCAGAATTAGAGGAGCGTAGATATCTCGGGGGGTTGTGGGGCTGGAGGAGATTACAGAGATAGGGAGGGGCGAGGCCATGGAGGGATTTGAAAACAAGGATGAGAATTTTGAAATCGAGGCGTTGCTTAACCGGGAGCCAATGTAGGTCAGCGAGCACAGGGGTGATGGGCGAACGGGACTTGGTGCGAGTTAGGACACGAGCAGCCTAGTTTTGGATGACCTCAAGTTTACGTAGGGTAGAATGTGGGAGGCCAGCCAGGAGTGCATTGGAATAGTCAAGTCTATAAGTAACAAAGGCATGGATGAGGGTTTCAGCAGCGGAGGAGCTGAGGCAAGGGTGGAGACGGGCGATGTTACGGAGGTGGAAATAGGTTGTCTTAGTTATGCTGTGGATATGTGGTTGGAAGCTTAGTTCAGGGTCAAATATGACACCAAGGTTGTGAACAGTGTGGTTCAGCCTCAGACAGATGTTAGGGACAGGGATGGAGTCAGTGGCTAGGGGACGGAGTTTGTGGCGGGGACCGAAAACAATGGCTTCGGTCTTCACAATATTTAATTGGAGAAAATTTCTGCTCATCCAGAACTGGATGTTGGACAAGCAGTCTGACAAGTTAGAGACCGTGGAGGGGTCGAAAGAAGTGGTAGTGAGGTAGAGCTGGGTGTCGTCAGCGTACATGTGGAAACTGACGCTGTGTTTTTGGATGTTATCGCCAAGGGGCAACATGTAGATGAGAAATAGGAGGGGGCCAAGGATAGATCCTTGGGGGACATCAGAGGTAACAATGTGGGAGCGGGAAGAGATGCTGTTGCAGATAATTCCCTGGTTACGATTCGATAGATAAGAATGGAACCAGGCGAGTGCAGTCCCACCCAGCTGGACGACGGTGGAGAGACGTTGGAGAAGGATGGAGTGGTCAACCATGTCAAAGGCTGCAGACAAGTCAAGAAGGGATAGTTTACCTTTGTTACAGTCACAAAGGATGTAATTTGTGACTTTGATGAGAGCCGTTTCGGTACAGTGGCAGGGGCGGAAACCTGATTGGACGGATTCAAACTTGGAATTGCGGGAAAGATGGGCACGGATTTGGGAGGCGACAACACGTTCAAGGACTTTGGAGAGGAAAGGGTGGTTGGAGAGGGGGCGGTAGTTTGCAAGTACGGAGGGGTCAAGGGTTGGATATTTGAGGAGAGGGATGATGACGGCAGATTTGAGGGAGAGGAGGACAGTATCTGAGGAGAGAAAACCGTTAACAATGTCAGCTAACATGGGAGCCAGAAAAGGAAGTTGGGTGGTCAGCAGTTTGGTGGGAATAGGGTCGAGGGAGCAGGAAGTGGGTTTAATGGACAAGATGAGCGCGGAGAGGTCATGAGGGGAGATCGGAGAGAAACTGGAGAAAGATGTGAGTTCAGGGCTAGGGCAGGAGGGAACCATAGAGGAAGTTTGGCCTGGTGGGCTAGGGGAAGGAAGGGAAGTGGCAGAGGCAGCTGAACGGATGGTCTCAATCTTAGAGACAAAGAAGTTCATGAGCTCCTCACACTTGTTGTCGGAGGTGAGGGTGGAGGAGACAGGGGAGAGGGGTTTAAGAAGATGTTAGCAGTAGAGAATAGGAGCCGGGGTTTATCTTTGCATTCCAGAATGATTCTGGAATAGTGAGCAATTTTGGCAGACGAGAGCAGGACCTGATAATGCTTAATGTGGTCCAGCCAGATCTGGCAGTGAATGGCTAAACCAGTTGTTCGCCATATCTGTTCAGGTTTGCGTCTCTTGGACTTAAGGGAGCAAAGATGAGGGCCATACCAGGGGAAATGGTCAGGGTGAGAGAGAGTAATTGTTTTAATAGGGACTAGGGCATCAAAGGTGGTGGTGAGGGTGTGGTTGAGCAGATCGGTAGCTGCAGAAATGTCATGGTGAATGGTGGGCTAAAGGCTGGAGAGTTGGGATTTCATAAGTGCAGTTGTAAGACAGCTGGGAGAGTGTTTTTTCCAGTGATGGACACAGAAGGAAGTAGGGTTGGGGAGAGTTGGAAGGGGGATGTGGGTGGAGAGCGATTCGAGTAAGTGGTCAGAGGTGGCCTTATCTGCGATTGACACGATGGGAGTAGCAAGGCCACGAGAGACAGCAAAGTCAAGGGGGTGGCCGTGAATACGGGTTGGGGACTTTACATGGAGGAAGAGATTAAGGGAGGATAGGAGGCTAGTGAACTCAGAGGAGAGAGAGCATGATGAATTGAAATGGAGGTTGAAATCACCGAGGATGAGAAGTCGCTCGATGCAGAGGCTCTGGGAGGAAAGCAGTGAAGATACCTCAGTAATAAAATTTTTATGGTACTTGGGTAGGCGGTAGAGAACGAGAATTTTAAATGAGAGGTGAGAGGGGTGGAATAAGGTGAGATGCTCAAAGGAGGAGAAAGTGCCGGAGGAGATGGGGGACAGACCAAGGTGTGATTTGGTGATGAGAGCCACACCGCCACCACACCGGTCTGAGTGGGGCCAGTGGTGGAAGGTATGGCCCAGCGGGGAGGTTTCATTTAAAGGTAAGGTGTCATTACCCCTCAACCAAGTGTCCGTCAGGGCCATGATGTCGATGCAATCATCCACGATAAGCTCATGGATAGCAAGGCCATTGTTCGCAAGTGAACAGACATTCTGGAGGGAGATGTGGAGAGGGTCGGTGATGGCTGATCCACTGTCAGCATCCACAGGGTCAGTGCTGGGGGGGGGGATGAGTTGGATGGGCAGTAGGTTGGCAAGATTTGCCCCCAGGGGTTGCGCTGGGTGGGAAGGTCGGTGAGAGAGTAGGATGGGACAGTTGGGGCTGCTGCTCGTAAGGCGGCAGCGACGAGTGCCTCGATGGGCCCTCGTAGGATGCCAAGAGAGGCACAGAGGGAAGCTGTAGGCTTACCTAAGAGGGAGTGAAGCCTGGGACGGCAGCAGGAGAGTAGGAAGGTTGAAGAATAATGAAGGAGTGGGGTAGGGATTTGGGAAGGCAGCATATCCGAGAGAAGAGAGATGAAAGAAGGCATGACAACAGGAGAGTGCGGTCAGGGAGGGATAGAGAGAAAAGGAAAAGAGGGGGAAAAAAGTGGAAAAGTATTGAGTGGCTCGGGTTCGGAGTGGCGGCCAAAGTGCGCACGCGAATGGACATGGGAAAAGCTCAGGTTACATAGCCCTGTTTAAATGTAGTAATTAATGGCATACATATTTCCTGGTAGCAGGGAATAGGTTGGAGACAATAGTACACCTCAATCAGGTCCAGGGCAGAAACGTAGTGTAATCCAGTGTAGTTCAAAGCAGAAACGTAGTCTAGATGTCCAGAGAAGTCCAGGAGATCAGAAACCAATTTGAGAAAAGAATTCCACAGCATAAGACTTGAAGCGACTGAAAAGCAGAGCAGCGCCACAGCCACTGAGTCAAACCGTGTAGTCAGTAGAGCAGCGTAGTCCTGTTCGCGAGGAATCCAGTGACGGAAGCCAAGTTTCAGCAGAGTTCCGGCCCTGGAAAGAGCTCAGTGAGAACAAAGACATGCAGGGTCAGGGGATGGGCAGTGGTCTCTGCAGGGGGAGCTTTAAACTTGTTAGTTTGAACTTGTAGTTTGGGCTGAAATGCCTTCGCTATCAGAGGCAGGGTATCTTCAGCAATGGAAGAAAGGAGACTGGGGGAAGAAAGGGCAAAGGATGGCAATGGATGACCACAGACAGAGTTGAAGAGACGAGCAGCTCAGGAAGGAGCCGCCAGCCCAGAAGCCATCCTGATACCAGATCGTTCCTTCATCGTCGCTGGGTCGAAATCCTGGAACTCCCTCCTTAACAGCACTTCCACCACACGGACTGCAGCGGTTCAAGAAGGCGGCTCACCACCAACTTCTCAAGGGCAACTAGGGATGGGCAATAAATGCTGACCTTGCCAGCGACGCCCACATCCCAAGAGTGAATTTAAAAAAATGATAAATGAGATGGCTAGCTCAGCTTTAGGCACAGAAGGAATGTAAATGTTGTTGATCAGGCTGCATGACCAAAAAGGGAAAAATTTGTCATCGGCTGTTAAATGTCACAAGGTTAGGTAGAGAAAATAAATCGTTGCAATTTACCCTCAAATTAGCAAACCTGTGTGCAAGCTAATAACTGGGATGGGGTATTTCAATTGGCCTAATAATAATTGGCAAAATAATAGTAGACATAAGTAATGCATTTCTGAATACGATTATGAAATGCTACATGATTCATGGAAGCCACAAGCGGCATTTAAAATAAGAGCTTACGGTAGAAAATCAGAGGTGCAACAGAGATTTAACTTCAGGAAGGCAGACCTCAAGGGGCTGGAGGAAGAAAATAAGACTAGAGGATTTGCATACTCTGTTAGATGGCGTAAGTACAGAGAGTAAATGAAATAGATTTAAATGAGAAGTCGCACAACACCAGGTTATAGTCCAACAGTTTTATTTGAAATTACGAGCTTTCGGAGCGCTGCTCCTTCTTCAGGTACAGGTACAGTGAGGGAATACAAATCGATTACACAGTATATAGAGACAGATTGTATCTCTGCAGACACATTGTTCTCTGTGTATATATACACTGTGTAATCAATTTGTATTCCCTCACTGTACCTGTACCTGAAGAAGGAGCAGAGCTCCGAAAGCTCGTAATTTCAAATAAAACTGTTGGGGGTAAAAATTCACTTGGTTGCGCCTCCCGTTAGCGCCTTAAGAGGGCGCTAATGGGGCGTTAAGCCGCTAACGCCCGGGCGCAGCGCTGTTTGCGCCGCTCGAGAACTTAACTTGAGATTGTGCGGCGGCGCTAAAACTTACCGCTGCGACCACCTGCGCGCGCAGATTGTGACGTCATTCCATGGTGCAACGCCCTTGGGGCGCCCCGGAGCGGAAATTGAGTGGCGCCCCCTGCCTTACCGCCTGGCGCTTCCAATGACCGGAAGACTGGAACGTTATCAATCGGTGTGGGGCTGGGGGGGGGCGCTATTTAAAGGGGGCCTCTTCCTGTCTTTTTCTGTGGTCGACATTTATGCACCACTCGTTCTGAGAGAGAGAGAGAGATTCGGAGAGAGAGAGAGAGAGACTTCTACATTGACTCAACGCTTTGTGAGGTAGTTTTGCCTAGTTCATCCTAACTTTGTTGCTACTTTAGTTGCTGTACCTCATTACTTTTCTGGCAAAGAGAATATGGGGGCTGCAATGATTGGGGGCGTCGTCCTGCTCCAGCTGAATCGGAGGATACTGAGACGCAGACAGAGAGTGGCAATGATGGCCAGACGGAGGAGGGCCATCAGGCGCATGTACAGGAGAGCTTACCCTCCCAGGGTATATCGTGAACAGCTCTCCTACATCCATATGTCCGAGGAGCTGTGTTTGCGAAGGCTGCGATTCAGCAAGGAGGTGGTCACTGAGCTCTGCCACCTGCTGCAGCCAGATCTGCAGCCTCAGCTGAGGTCCAGGACGTCTCTGTCGGTGGCAGTGAAGGTCACAGTGGCTTTGAACTTCTACGCCACTGGCTCATTCCAAGCTGCTGTTGGGGACCTCGCCAATATCTCCCAGTTTGCGGTGCATCGCTGCATCCGGCAGGTCACCAATGCCCTCTTCAGAAGGAGACGAGACTTCATCTCTTTCCCTATGACCCCAGACAAGCAGCGTGACCGTGCTCTGGGCTTTGCGAGGGTAGCAGGCTTCCCCATGGTGCAGGGCACCATTGACTGCACGCATGTGGCTTTGCGTGCTCTGCGAGAGAATGCAGAGGAATTCAGGAACAGAAAGGGGTTCCATTCCTTGAATGTGCAGTTGGTCTGTGACCACAGACAGGTGATACTCGCTGTCAATGCCCACTATCCGGGCAGCTGCCACGATGCTTTCATCCTGCGCCAGACTACTGTGGCAGAGGTTTTCGAGGCACCGCATCAGCCAGTTGGTTGGCTTCTGGGGGACAAGGGGTACGCATTGAGCACCTGGCTGATGACACCGCTCCGTACGCCAAACACCCGTGCTGAGCTGCGGTACAATGAAAGCCATCAAGCAACCAGGAACATTATTGAGCGCACAATCGGCGTGCTGAAACAACGGTTCCGCTGTCTGGACCATTCCGGAGGAGCCCTGCAGTACTCGCCTGAGCAAGTTTCGAACTTCGTAGTCGTGTGCTGCATGTTACACAACATGGCAATCCTCAGGACCCAGCCAATGCCACCAGGCCTTGTAGCACCACCAGAGGAGGAGGAGGAAGAGGAGGAAGAGGACGAGGACGATGATCATCAGCAGCACCAAGGCAGGAGGGCGGCCCACAATGGTCAAACTGCAAGGGCCGTCCGTCAACGACTAATAGCAAGCCGCTTCTAGGGCCCCTGCCATTGCTACAAACACTAATCAACCCAGCACGCAACCCCTAAGTCGGCCAAGGCACCAATAATTCCAACCACCAGCCATGTATATTTTGAATACAGAAACTTATTTATTTTACAAACTCTGTGTGTGTCAATTCCTCATGACAAACTCATAGAAATAAACACAAAAAAACAGTCAATAACATAACTGGTTCTCACAACCTGGAGATAATGTCCAAAACGCTAAACAAAAGTTGGACCATGAACCTCGGCCTTTAATAAAAAAATGACCAGCATTTTGGCACACCTCCTACTTTTTGCCCTTCGAGGGTGATCTCCTTCCCTTGCGCACTTCCCCCCTTCTAACCCTACTGCTCCTCCGTAATGGGACCTCAGTGGCTGCAGCAAGGCTGGTGGAAGGCTGCTGCTCGTCAGACCCTGACACTGCAGATGCCCCTGAAGGACGGCCTCGACCACTTCTGGGCCTGGAGGGCCCGGCTGCAGACTGCACCAACTCTGCATGGGCGGCAGCAGTCTGTCCTACAGGCGGTGGCAAGTGCAGTGGAGAAGTGACAGTGTTGGCAGCAGGAATGCTGTCATCATGAGAGAGGCCAGCAACTCCCTGCTCGCCCGACACACTGGCACTCCCACGGGGAAGCACTTCAGCATCCGGAGCATTTTGCCGGAGAACAGATTGCTGGCCTGCTGCGGCGCGGTGACAGCCCCGGGGACATGTGCATGAACCATCGAGGTTGGCAGCAGTCTGTGCTCGCGTGGCCTCCATCTGAGTCTGTATGAGAGCAGTCAGAGGTGGGATCACGGCAGCTAGTGACTGAATTGCAGCACTAAGCGTTAGTGTGGCATCCGCCTGTGCTACAGCGAAGTGCTCCACACTCCTTGCCAGTGACTCAATGCAATCGGGCACCCTTCCCACTGCACCCATGAGCTCAGTGTGCATGCCCACCGCCTGGGTGTTCATTTCTGCAATCAGCCGCTCCTCCTCTGCGTCCATTGCAGTAGGAGTGTCTGGCATACTCTCCCTCTGGGGAGAAGGCCCCCGTTCTTCCCTACCCCCCCCATGGCGTTGCTGCAGCCCGCTGGGTCCTGGAGCTTCACCATCATCAGCCCCTTCCCCCCTGCTCCCCTCCGGGGAAGGCGTGTTCCCAGTGTGGGCATGGGCTTCCTCGGGAGAGGGTGGCACTGATGCTCCGGCTTCCTCTTCCTCCTCAGCTGCAGCATCACTCCCAGTGGCAGCTTCAGGGCCCGTCTCCTCAGCTGGTGAATCACCATCTGAAAGCAGGGAGGTACAAGAGTGGCTTTAGCGTGAGGACAGGGTGGCAGTAAGGGAGGAATAAGTGCAGCGAGTTAGCAAGTTGGATTGAAAGTGTCAAAGGCTGGTATTGTGAGGGACAAGTGGAAGGACAGAGGACAAAAAGGTGATGACCTTACCATTGCTGTCCACAACGGGGTCGGCGTCTCCAGTGGCGACGGGACCGATCACCCGGCTTGCCACAATCCTGTGGACGCGCTCCTCCAGATCGCTGAGGGGTTGCAGCTGAAGCCGCCCTCCACCCGTCCGTTGCTGCTGTCTCCGATTATGAGCCAGCTTAGCCTGCAAGAAAAAGGACAGCATCTGAGTAAATATACAGCCATGGTCTTGCCTGATGTGCCTCCCATAGGTGAATAGCCCTTACAATATACAGCCATGGTCTTGCCTGATGTGCCTCCCATAGGTGAATAGCCCTTACAATATACAGCCATGGTCTTGCCTGATGTGCCTCCCATAGGTGAATAGCCCTTACAATATACAGCCATGGTCTTGCCTGATGTGCCTCCCATAGGTGAATAGCCCTTACAATATACAGCCATGGTCTTGCCTGATGTGCCTCCCATAGGTGAATAGCTCTTACTGTATGCAAAGTGTGGAATGTGTGTGTGTGTTTGATGAAAGGGCCATAGGTGTTGGATGAGTGTTGTGCATTGGGGTTTTAAGACCCTCTGGCCATAGAGTGAGGTTGAGATGGAGGGATGGAGAGGTATTGAGAAAAAGCCACTCACCCTGACGACCCGAGTGAGGTCGTTGAACTTTTTGCGGCATTGAACATGGGTCCTGGGCACCATGCTCCTGGAGGAGATGCTCTGAGCCACCTCCCTCCACACTCTTCTGAACTCGCGTGGCAAAGGCCTCCTGCCACTCTCCGGGAACAGCATGCATCGTCTGCGCTCCACTGCGTCAACCAGAGCATCCAAGGCCCGCTCGGTGAAGCGATGAGCGCGTTCTCTCACCCTCTCCATGCTTGGCAGCAAAATGGATTACAGGTCTCTCCAGGCTGAGATTCAAGGCTGCAATGAGCAGGGTGAGGCTGGGGAGCAAGTGGCCCCCCCCGCTTTAAGAAGTGTCCGGCGCCAGTGTGTCTGTGTTCCCTCGCTAACTGGCAGCAGCTGCGCTGCGCTCGTGCGCTGAGTTAGCGCCTCACTCCTTGGCCTTTGCGCCTTAAGACAGGTGTTGTAAGGGATGCTGACCCTGCGTGTCTCGCAGCCTGTGAGATTCACGCGGCTCTGTGCAGCCTGTATGTCAGTGCGGGTTTAGGCCTTGTTGCCTGTTCTGGTCTCCAGCCAGTCTGGGAGCACTAGACACACCTGTGAGTGGTTCGAATCACTCGCCCTTACGGTTCTAGACACTGGACTTAGATGCGAGAGCAGTAATGGAGATGAAACTCATGTAGACTCGGTTGAATGGTACGAAATGGAAAATCTTTATTGCATGATATTTAGGATTACGAAATACATGTCATAAGCACAGATTAATGACAGTACAATCTTACAAGCAGTTATATAGCTGATCCTAGGGAAACGAGGAACGAACGACACACCGTAAATAGGGGCACACATTACAAGTATCCTTAATACTTAAACCCTCCCCTATCAATATCTGTCCTAAACTAGATTCGTAGGATTTCGAGACTCATGCTCACCACTCGTGATAACTCGGAGAAATTCCGAATAGCTGATCGGATGTTTTTCACCGCAGCACCCACGTGTCGGTCAGGAGATCTCCTGGTCCCACTTGTTTACTTGCTTCTGCTCCGGCTAGCAGGCTGGACCGTCTGCTGTGATGAAGATCTGTGTTGGTTGGTTTAACAGGTACTTTCCGAACAGGTTTCACAGCCCAGTCAATATCATCGGTGATGAACCGTTCTTGCAAGTTCAAAGAAGTCTTCCTGGCAAGGAAAACTTGGCTATTCGACCTACAGGCGCGGTCGGGATTTACTGACCGTGGCGATGAGTATGGTCTTCCTCTCTTCTCATCTCATCTCATCTCATCTCATCTCGGGCCTTTGGTTCCGCTGCCAGTTACCAACATAGGTCTTCGTTACGCGACACGAGGTAGATCCGAACGGATCAGAAAGTTCAACAGTCTTTTTCAAAGAGGCAACCAGGCAAGCAGGAACCAGACTACGAGTCAAAACACAGGAGCAGCCACGAGGTTACGAGTCGATCGGATAAGAGAATAAGAGAAAGATGGACGGTTGGAGCTTGTAATTATAGTACAAATCTTCCGTTTCCCGCCCAACCTTAATGTCCTTTCTTTTGTTTGGGTTTGGCGCTCAAATGTCTTGTATGGGTGATCTCCGTTCTTAATGGGTTTCGGGGCTACTCGTAACTGTCTGAGTACCTGTTAATATTTCTCCCATTGTTAAATCGGTCGGTGTTCTCCCTGGAGGGGTTTTGGGGCTTCCAAGTGTTTTGTATAACTACCTGCTAACGGCTCTCTCATCGTAGAGTCGTTGGGATTTTACATATTAATGTCTTTGGATGGGCCCTTGATTACTTGGTACAATAGCTTTCATTCGTACCTGGGAGACCGATTTCAGTATTTATGTGTATACTGCAAACCCATAATGTCTCGTGTATTATCTTCACTGTGCTGAATCTTAATCGATCTTGCACAAATGTTTATTGGAACGCCATCTTGTCTGCCTGTCGAAAAAGTCTAGAATGTTCTGTCACGAGGTGCGGCGGCCATTTTACAGGCTGCTTGTGTCCACTTTGAAAAACCTGACCGCATTCTGCTGAAATAAAAGCTGTTTGAACGAGACTCTGTGTTTTCTCCTTATTAATAAAATCGCGATATATTGCGAATTCTACAGTGTGCAGCGCCTGATTTAGCGCTCCACTCACCTCCCGGGGCGGTAAAAGTGAAGTTTCCTGTCAGTGCCGATAATTAGCGCCAGGCGCTAATATTTGCGTCCGTTGGACTATAACCTGGTGTTGTGCGACGTCTCATTTTTGTCCACCCCAGTCCAACACCGGCATCTCTGCATCATGCCCGAAATAAATTTAGACAAAGGGAATTATGGAATCCTAGAAATCTGCAGCGCAGTAGGAGGTTATTTGGCCCATTGTGCCTGTGCCACATCTCTGAAAGAGTTATTTACTTAGTCCCATTCCCAATATCTTCTCAAATTTATTCCACCTCCTTTTTAGAAGCTACTACGAATTCTGCTTCAACCAGTGTTTCTGGGTTGCGCATTTCATGTTCTAGCAACCCGCGCATTATAAAAAAGTCCGTAATCTCTCACTTCTATAGCAGAGACCCATCCCCACATTTTGATACATCTGTGGACATTTTGCTGCAGAAGGCCATTTCATTTCAATTATCTGATCATTTGAATTCTCTCAGTACTAAATTCTCACTTTGTTGTGTTATTTTAATTTTTTTTTTATTCGTTCATGGGATCCGGGCGTCGCTGGCAAGGCCAGCATTTATTGCCCATCCCTAATTGCCCTTGAGAAGGTGGATAATTGGACAATTTTAAAATTTTTTCAGCGCTGAAAGCAACTTGAAGCAATAGGATTATTATACTGGACGCAAACGGATATGCCAATGTTTGTGAAAAGAAATAGCTCACATTGGGGGCGATTTTAACCCTACTCGCTCAGCAGAAACCTGGCGGGTGGGCAGTTAAAATCGCCTTGGCTCTTACCTGTCCAAAAGCCGCCATGATCGCAACATCTGCAATTTTAACCTGCTCTCCTGAGCAGGCAGCAAGGACAGGCGCCCGGAGCCAACAGGGTCCTTCTTTACATGTGCATGTTGCGGCCCGATGACATCATTGAGACCCGGCAGTAATTTTAACTCAGGCCTGAGCGGGGTTTCAAATAAACATTAACGGGCAACATTTACTGCAGGTGCTAATTGAACAATGGCAGCTACTTTGGAACAGAGCAACCTGGCAGCACGCAGTTATACTGCTGGCTGCATGCAAGTTTCCAGTCAGGTAGAGTTTCGCGCCACATAAAAGGAAAAGACAGGCATTTATATAGCGCCTTTCTCGACCACCGGACATCTCCAAGCGCTTTACAGCCAATGCAGTACTGTTTTTGAAGTGGAGTCACTGTTGTAATGTGGGAAATGCGGCAGCCAATTTGCACACAGCAAGCTCCCACAAACAGCAATGTGATAAAGACCAGATAATCTGTTTTTGTTATGTTGGTTGTGGGATAAATATTGGCCAGGACGCCGGGGATAACTCCCCTGCTCTTCTTCGAAATAGTGCCATGGGATCTTTTACATCCACCTGAGAGAGCAGACGGGGCCTCGGTTTAACATCTCATTTGAAAGACGGCACCTCCGACAGTGCAGCACTCCCTCAGCACTGCACTGGAGTGTCAGCCGAGATTTATGTACTCAAGTCCTCTGAGTGTGAGGACTTGAACCCACAACCTTCTAACTCAGAAGGGTGAGTGTGCTCCAACTGAGCCACAGCTGACACACATCCATACCTGCATTCTAAATCTGTACAAGCAAACACACTCAGAAACAATTTTAGAGACATTTCTGACCATTTCAGAGTAAATTTCCAACTTGTTTTCAAGAATACAACTGGCAGCAAACAGCAGTGGAGTTGTCAGCGAGGATCCATTCTGTTCTAATGTAAAGGTCATTAACGGTGTTTGATTTACTTGAAAAAGCTGTGATACTTACCAAAGACTCATTTCCTCTCAAATGATTTTATTCATAGAACAAAAATTAGATTTAGAGTTGAACACTGCTGCTGGAAGCTATCTTAATTTCTTACATATTGAACTTGACTTATGGCCATTATTGCAAAATTTAGCACTTCATTACTGCATCTGTTTATTAGCCCTGTCATGCTAAATCGACAAAAAGACATTACTGAGTTCATTATAACTTAAATAAACCTACTCTAGCAATAAAACTAAGGATATTACATTCTGCTCTCGTTCGCTCCTGCTTTAGAAGATGCTGTAACATTTATTAAATATTGAAGTTCTTTATAGGCTGTGAATGTAGAAAAGGAGAGTGGAAGCCAGAACAAATTATGCTCTCGTCCTATTTCTTCATAGAAATCAGAGATTAAATGCACACTGGTAGAAAAAATGAACAGTGGAATTAATTTGTTTCTATTTCGCGAACCTCTACTTGCTGTATAATTCTACATTATATTTATTTCTGCACTGGCAAATGAACCATAGGAGGAGGCTATTCAGCCCCTCGAGCCTGTTCCACCATTCAATTAGATCATGGCTGATCTGTTTTTCAAATCCATTTACCCGCCTTGGTTTTGTAACCCTTTACCTAAAAATAAATCTACCAATCTCAGTTTTGACATTTTCAATTGACCCCCAAACTCAACAGCTTTTTGGGGGAGAGAGTTCCAGGTTTGCACTACCCTTTGTGTGAAGAAGTGTTGATTTCACCCCTGAAAGGCCTGGCTCTAACTTTAAGAACATAACACAAGAACATAAGACGTAGGAGCAGGAGTAGGTCATTTGGCCCCTCGAACCTGCTCCGCCATTCAATAAGATCATGGCTGATCTGATCTTGGCCTCAACACCACTTCCCTGCCCGCTCCCCATAACCCTCGAGTCCCTTACCATTCAAAATTCTGTCTATCTCCACCTTAAATATATTCAATGACCCAGCCTCCACAGCTCTCTGGGGAAGAGAATTCCAAAGATTCACAACCCTCTGAGAGAAGAAATTCCTCCTCATTTCTGTTTTAAATGGGTGCCCCCTTATTCTGAAATTATGCCCCCTAGTTCTAGATTCCCCCACGAGGGGAAACATCCTCTCTGCATCTACCCTGTCAATCCCCTTCAGAATCTTATATGTTTCAATAAGATCCCTTCTCATTCTTCTAAACTCCAATGAGTATAGGCCCAACCTGCTCAACCTTTCCTCATAAGACAACCCCTTCATCTCCGGAATCAACCTAGTGAACCTTCTCTGAACTGCCTCCAATGCAAGTATATCCTTCCTTAAATAAGGAGACCAAAACTGTACGCAGTACTCCAGGTGTGATCTCACCAACGCCCTGTACAGTTGTAACAGGACTTCCCTACTTTTATACTCCATTCCCTTTGCAATAAAGGCCAACATTCCATTTGCCTTCCTAATTACTTGCTGTACCTGCATGCTAACTTTTTGTGATTCAGATCACTCTGTACCTCAGCATTTTGTAATCTCTCCCATTTAAATAATATTTTTTTTTTTCCTACCAAAGCGGATAACCTTGCATTTTCCCACATTATACTCCATCTGCCAAATTTCTGCCCACTCACTTAGCCTATCTATATCCCTTTGGAGATTCTTTGCATCCTCCACACAATTTGCTTTCCCACCTATCTTTGTATCATCAGCAAATTTGGTTACATTACACTCGGTCCCTTCATCCAAGTCATTAATATAGATTGTAAATAGTTGAGGCCCCAGGACTGATCCCTGCGGCACCCCACTAGTTATAGTTTGCCAACCTGAAAATGACCCATTTATCTCGACTATCTGTTTTCTGTTGGTTAGCCAATCCTCTATCCATGCTAATATATTACCCCCAACCCCGTGAGCTCTTATCTTGTGCAGTAACCTTTTATGTGGCACCTTATCGAATGCCTTCTGGAAATCCAAATACACTACATCTACTGGTTCCCCTTTATCCACCCTGCTCGTTACATCCTCAAAGAACTCCAGCAAATTTGTCAAACATGATTTCCCTTTCATAAAACCATGCTGACTCTGCTTGACTATATTATGATTTTCTAAATGTCCTGCTACCACTTCCTTAATGATGGACTCCAGTATTTTCCCAATGACAAATATTAGGCTAACTGGTCTATAGTTGCCTGCCTTCTATCTCCCTCCTTTCTTAAATAGGGGCGTTACATTTGTGGTTTTCCAGTCCGCTGGGACCTCTCCAGAATCCAGGGAAATTTGGTAGATTACAACCAATGCATCCACTATCTCTGCAGCCACCTCTTTTAAGACCCTAGGATGCAGGCCATCGGGTCCAGGTGACTTGTCCACCTTTAGTCCCATTAGTTTGCCTAGTATTTCTATATTTCTATATTTCTCGCTTTTTTCCCAAACTTGGGCATTTAAATTTAAGTGCCTTGATGTAGATTAAAATATATATGTGTTCCAAATTTTAAAACTAATTAATTAATGAATTGAGATGGGAGACCAGGCAATGTGTTGTTGTTGTTGCATGTGGGAGCTGGTGGACACCATTGAGGTCCACAGCGACCACATCTGCAGCAAATGTTGGCTGCTCGAGGAACTTCGGCTCAGAGTTGATGAGCTGGAGTCCGAGATTCAGACACTGCGACACATTAGGGAGGGGGAGCGTTACCTGGATACTAAGTTCCAGGAGGCAGTCACACCCACTAGAGTAATTACTTCCAATTTGGCCCATGGTCAGGGACAGGAGGGTGTGACTACAAGTGAGGCAGGTATTGGGATCCAGGAGGTAGTGATGGAGGAGCCTCAGCCCTTGGCCTTGTCTAACAGGTACAAGATTCTTGCTCCCTGTGTGGACGAGGCCAGGGACTGCAGGGAGGATCAGCAATCTGACCACAGCACCGTGGTACAGGGAGCCATTCAAGTGGGGGGAGTAAAAAGAAATGTTGTAGTGATAGGGGATAGTGTAGTTAGGGGAATAAACACTGTTCTCTGCAGCCGAGAGCGTGAGTCCCGAAGGCTGTGTTGCCTGCCCGGTGCCAGGGTTAAGGACATCTCCTCTGGCTGGAGAGAAACTTGGAGTGGGAGGGGGAGGATCCAGTTGTCATGGTCCACATAGGCACCAATGACATAGGTAGGACAAAGAAAGAGGTTCTGCTGAGAGAGTATGAGCAGCTAGGAGCTAAATTAAAAAGCAGAACCACAAAGGTGATAATCTCTGGATTACTACCTGAGCCACGAGCGAATTTGCATAGGTTAAATAAGATCAGAGAAATGAACGAGTGGCTCAAAGACTGGTGTGGGAGAAATGGGTTTTGATTTGTGGGGCACTGGCACCAGTCATGGGATAAGAGGGAGCTGTTCCATTTGGACGAGCTTCACTTGAACCATGCTGGGGCTAGAGTCCTGGTGAATTGAATAACTAGGGCTGTAGAGAGGGTTTTAAACTAAATAGTGGGGGGGAGGATCCAGGTGAGT
The DNA here is from genome assembly GCA_030390025.1 of Squalus acanthias. Lineage (NCBI taxonomy): Eukaryota > Metazoa > Chordata > Chondrichthyes > Squaliformes > Squalidae > Squalus > Squalus acanthias. The sequence goes on from CM059428.1 coordinate 12,495,066, forward strand.
GAGAATTTAAAAAGTCAATAAGAAATGAGAAAGCAATAGAGCAGGATAGAGATGGGGGAAATAATAACCAGAGTGTGACAGGAAGGGACAGAAGGTTTAAAAATAAGAGTGCAACAGAAAATGGGGCCAAAACAAGGAGAAATGGTAAAAAGACAAAGTTAAAAGCTCTATATCTGAATGCACGCAGCATTCGTAACAAGATAGATGAGTTGACGGCACAAATAGATACAAATGGGTATGATCTGATTGCCATTACAGAGACGTGGTTGCAAGGTGATCAGGGCTGGGAACTGAATATTCCAGGGTATTTGACAATTCGGAAGGATAGACAGAAAGGAAAGGGAGGTGGAGTGGCTTTGTTGGTAAAGGATGGGATCAGTGCAGTGGTGAGAAGTGATATTGGCTCAGAAGATCAAGATGTAGAATCGGTTTGGGTGGAGATAAAAAATAATAAAGGGAAAAAGTCTCTGGTGGGCGTAGTCTACAGGCCCCCGAACAGTAGCAATACTGTTGGACAGAGTATAAATCAACAAATAATGGAGGCCTGTAAAAAAGGTATGGTAATAATCATGGGTGATTTTAATCTCCATACTGATTGGACAAATCAAATTGGCCATGGTAGCCTTGAGGAGGAGTTCTAAAGTGCATTCGGGATGGTTTCCTAAAACAGCATGTAATGGAACCAACCAGGGAGCAGGCTATCTTGGATCTGGTACTATGTAATGAGACAGAATTAATAAATGATCTCATAGTAAAAGATCCTCCAGGAAAGAGTGATCATAGCATGGTTGAATTTCGAATTCAGTTGGAGGGTGAGAAAGTTGTATCTTAAACCAGTGTCCTGATCTTAAACAAAGGCAATTACAATGGCATGAGGGCAGAACTGGTTAAAGTGGATGGGAAAAATAAATTAAAGGGTAAGACAGTTGAAATGCAGTGGCAGACATTTAAGGAGATATTTCATAACTCTCAACAAAAATATATCCCAGTGAGAAAGAAAGATTTTAAGAGAAGGGAGCACCATCCATGGCGAACTAAGGAAGTAAATGATGGTATTAAATTTAAAACGAAGGCGTACAATGTTGCTAAGATTGGTGGGAGACCAGAGGATTGGGAAATTAAAAAAAACCAGCAAAGGATGACTAAAAAAATAATAAAGAGAGAGAAGATGAATTATGAGAGTAAACTGGCAAGAAACATTAAAACAGATAGTAAGAGCTTCTACAGGTATATAAAAAGGAAAAGGGTAGCTAAAGTAAACGTTGGTCCTTTAGAGGATGAGACTGGGGAATTAATAATGGGAAATGGGGAAATGGCAGAGACTCTGAACAAATATTTTGTATCTGTCTTCACAGTAGAAGACACCAAAAACATCCCAATAATGGATAATCAAGGGGCCACAGGGAGGGGGGAACTAAAGACAATCACTATCACTAGGAAAATAGTACTTGGTAAAATAATGGGACTAAAAGACGACAAGTCCCCTGGACCAGATGGCCTGCATCCCAGGGTCTTAAAAGAAGTGACTGCAGAGATAGTGGATGAATTGGTTGCAATATGCCAAAATTCCCTGGACTCTGGAGAGGTCCCAGCGGACTGGAAAACCACAAATGTAACGCCCCTATTTAAGAAAGGAGGGAGACAGAAAGCAGGAAACTATAGACCAGTTAGCCTAACATCTGTCGTTGGGAAAATGCTGGAGTCCTTCATTAAGGAAGCAGTAGCAGGGCATTTGGAAAATCATAATGCAGTCAAGCAGAGTCAGCATGGTTTTATGAAAGGGAAATCATGTTTAACAAACTTGCTGGAGTTCTTTGAGGAGGTAACGAGCAGGGTGGATAAGGGTGAGCCAGTGGATGTGGTGTATTTGGATTTCCAGAAGGCATTCGATAAAGTGCCACATAAAAGGCTCCTGCATAAGATAAGAGCTCACGGAACTGGGGGTAATATATTAGCATGGATAGAGAATTGGCTAACTAACAGAAAGCAGAGAGTCAGGATAAATGGCTCATTTTCTGGTTGGCAAACGGTAACTAGTGGGGTGCCACAGGGATCGGTGCTGGGGCCTCAACTATTTACAATCTACATTCATGACTTGGATGAAGGGACCGAGTGTAATGTAGCCAAGTTTGCAGATGATACAAAGATGGGTGGGAAAGCAAGTTGCGCAGAGGAGTCAAAGAACCTGCAAAGGGATGTAGACAGGCTAAGTGAGTGGGCAAACATTTGGCAGATGGAGTATAATGTGGGAAAGTGCGAGGTTATACACTTTGGCAGGAAAAATAAAAAAGCAAATTATTATTTAAATGGAGAGTGATTACAAAATGCTACAGTTCAGAGGGACCTGGGGGTCCTTGTGCATGAAACACAAAAAGTTAGCATGCAGGTACAGCAAGTAATCAAAAAGGCTAATGGAATGTTGGCCTTTATTTCAAAGGGGTTGGAGTATAAAAGCAGGGAAGTTCTGCTACAACTGTACAGGGTATTGGTGAGACAACACCTTGAGTACTGCGTACAGTTTTGGTCTCCTTATTTAAGGAAGGATATACTTGCATTGGAGGCAGTTCAGAGACGATTCACTAGGTTAATTCCAGAGATGAGGGGGTTGACTTATGAGGAAAGGTGTAGCAGGCTGGGCCTATACTCATTGGAATTCAGAAGAATGAGAGGTGATCTTATTGAAACATATAGGATACTGAGGGTGTTTGACAAGGTAGATGCAGAGAGGATGTTTCCCTTCGTGGGGAAATCTAGATCGCGGGGCACAGTTTTAGAATAAAGGGTCGCCCTTTTAGAACTGAGATGAGGAGGAATTTCTTCTCTCAGAGGGTCGTAAATCTGTGGAATTCTCTGCCCCAGAGAGCTGTGGAGGCTGGGTCATTAAATACATTTAAGGAGGAGATAGACAGATTTTTGCAGGATAAGGGAGTGAAGGGTTATGGGGAACGAGCGGGGAAGTGGCTTTGAGCCCAAGATCAGCCATGATCCTATTGAATGGTGGAGCAGGCTCGAGGGGCCAAGTGGCCTATTCCTGCTCCTATTTCTTATGTTCTTATGTTCTAGGGATAGTGGTTGTTTTAAGTTTCCCCCACCCCACCCCAATAGCCCCTTGATTATTCATTATTGGGATGCTTTTAGTGTCTTCTACCTTGAAGACCAATACAAAATATTTGTTCAAAGTCTCTGCCATTTCCCTGTTTCCCATTCCCAGACTCATCCTCTAGGGGACCAAGATTTACTTTAGCTACTCTCTTCCTTTTTACATACCTGTAGAAGCTCTTCCTGTCTGTTTTTATATTTCTTGCTAGCTTACTCTCATAAGCTATCTTCTCTCTCTTTATCATTTTTTTAATCGTTCTTTGCTGGTTTTTAAAAATGTTCCCAATCCTCTGGCCTTCCACTATTCTTCGCAATATTGTATGCGTTTGTTTTCAATTTGATACCATCCTTTACTTCCTTAGTTAGCCACGGATAGTTTATCCTTCTCTTAGAGTCTTTTTTTCTCACTGGAATATATCTTTGCTGAGATGTTATGAAATATCTCCTTAAATGTTTGCCACTGATTTTCTACAGTCTTACCCTGTAATATATTTTCCCAGTCCACTTTAACCAAGTCTGCCTTCATATCTTTGTAATTACCTTTATTTAAGTTCAGGACATGAGTTTGAGACCTAGATTTCTCACCCTCAAACTGAATTTGAAATTCTACCATGCTATGATCACTCTTCCCAAGAGGATCCTTCACTTCGAGATCATTAATTAATCCAGCCTCGTTACACATTACCAGATCTAAAATAGTCTGCTCCCTGGTTGGTTCCACAATGTATTGCTCCAATAAACCATCCCGCATACACGCTAAGAACTCTTCCTCAAGCCTACCTTTGCCAATTTGCTTTGTCCAATCAATATGAAGATTAAAATGTCCCATGATTATAGCCGTACCTTTCTTACAAGCCTCTATTATTTCTTGATTTATACTCTGTCCTACAGTGTGGCTACTGTTTGGGGGCCTGCAGACCACTCCCACCAGTGACTTCTAACCCTTATTATTTCTTATCTCCACCCAAACTGATTCTACGTCTTGATCTTCTGAGCCAATATCATTTCTCACTACTGCAGTGATCTCATCCCTTATTAACAGAGCTACACCACCTCCGTTTCCTTTCTGCCTATCCTTACGAAATGGCAAATACCCCTGAATATTCAGTTCCCAGCCTTGGTCACCTTGCAACCACATCTCTGTAATGGCTATCAGATCATACCCATTTATTTCTATTTGTGCTGTCAACTCATCTATCTTGTTACGAATGCTGCGTGTGTTCAGATATAGAGCTTTTAATTTTGTCTTTTTACCATTTTTCCCTACTCTGACCCCTCTTTCTGATGCACTCTTATGTGTATACGCTCTGTCCCTTCCTGTCACACTCTGGTTATCATTATCCTTATTGCTACCCTGCACTTTTGTTTTCTCATTTTTCTTTGACTTTTTTAATTTCCGCTCAGCGGATCCCTCCCCCCACTATTTAGTTTAAAGCCCTATCTACAGCCCTAGTTATTTGATTCGCCAGGACACTGCTCCCAGCCTGGTTCAAATGAAGCCCGTCCTGACGGAACAGCTCCCTCTTACCCCAGTACTGGTGCCAGTGCCCCAAGAATCGAAACCCATTTCTCCCACAGCAATCTTTGAGCCACTCGTTCATCTCTCTGATCTTATTTACCCTATGCCAATTTGCACGTGGCTCAGGTAGTAATCCAGAGATTATTACCTTTGTGGTTCTGCTTTTTAATTTAGCCCCTAGCTGCTCATCCTCCCTCAGCAGAACCTCTTTCTTTGTCCTACCTATGTCAACAAGGTTATGCCCCCTTGTTCTGGACTCTCCCCAGTAAACGGTAATTTGAAAGGTCAATTTAACCGTTTGTTACATACCTATGCTTGTCAGCTTTTCAGCGACCAAAAGACTTGGGAAGCAGAGAAGCCACCCTGAATAACAGTAAGTGAAGCAGGTAACTATAAAGAGTTTTCATCATGACACTGCGTGGCAATATGTTCTATCCGCATGAACCTTCCTTTCATGCAAACCCCCTCAGAAAATTGTCTCAACTTTGACGTGATGCATTTTTTCTTAGCGACTGAATAACTTCAATACAGTTATGCAGCTCTAAAGAAGCACAGCTGCCAAAATAGTACAAAGGGCATACTTGATCGCCCTAGATACTTGGGCAAGCTATGCCTCACTTAATTATTAATTTGTTGACTTTATAGTAGTTGGATTCATCCGCCAATTAATTGTTCTATAGATGCGTTAATGGCCTCACTTATTTTCCAAGATCTTCCTTTGGCACAGTATTTTTTTTTGAGTAGCTGTCCTGGTCTTGGTGTTTACTACATCAGCTTATTGGTCGGATGCATCCTACTCCAAAGAAACACTTGCTCCAATATCCAACCTTGTCTGCAGATGTTGCCACTATAGTTAGCCATTCTAATTAGTGTAAGAGCAGAACATTTATTAAAGATTCCATCCTTAGATCAAATGGGGATAATTAGACCACGCTGAGTCCATTTCCAGACGCAGATTAAAACAAAATGGAAAAAAAGGAACAATTTAAAATTGCAGGAGACATGGACACCCATCCCAAGCAGGGAGGTCCTCTTTAAATATGCAGATGGCTACTGTTTGGGGGCCTGCAGACCACTCCCACCAGTAACTTCTTACCCTTATTATTTCTTATCTCCACCCAAACTGATTCTACGTCTTGATCTTCTAAGCCAATATCATTTTTCACGACTGCACTGATCTCATCCCTTATTAACAGAGCTACACCACCAATGCTGTCATTGGGACCCGATCTGCTATTTTAACTGGACACCTGAGGGGGAGGGAGGGGATGAGTGACAGGTTACCCCCCCCCCCCCCCGCACCACCACCCAGCAGGCCAAATCCTGTCGGAAGCTGGATCCTGAGCCATAAGCAGCCAGTCAGGTAGGTTTTTAAAATGTATTTTAGGTTTCCCTGTGGGCCAAGAGGTGGAGGTTGTGCTCCTCCAGGCCCCACAAGGAAACAGCTTCCCCCTCCCTCGCCTGATCGTGACTGACCCCTGACCCCGCCCCCCTCCCTGTCAC